>OX419757.1:66505057-66843635 GCA_948567375.1 Lunularia cruciata | reverse complement strand
ATGATTCCTTCACTCTAGTGCTTACGCCTCCACACCAAGATTCCTCATCACTAAGTGACTAAGTATGTCTTACTTAATACCTAGGCTTGTAAAAGTTCATTATATCATTCATGACCTATGTAGAGCACCTAAAGATCTCTAGTTCCACACAAATGATTCCTTCATCCTAGTGAGGTACATCTATAACCCCATGATCTTCATTATGACCCACCTCATATATGAGGTATGAGGTGAGGTATGAGACATGAAGTACAAGGTACAAGTACAAGAATGGAGACAAGGTTTGAGCATGAGGTCGGAGATGAGTATGATTACAAGTTGGATAGAAGGTTTGAGGACAAGATCTAAGACTAGTATGATTACAAGGAGTATGATGAGTACAAGTTATCTGAGATGAGTACAAGAATGAGGAGTATGATGAGTACAAGGTCAGAATGAAGCTTTGAGTATGAAATTTATGTGGCATATAGTTACTTCACATGGTTGTAACTTTTACTACAAACCTCCAAATGCTATGATTTTGGTGTCAATAGAAAGCTCTTGAGAATTCACTTCTAATGAAATAAAGATTACTCTGTTTGGACATATAACCATAGGGATATCAACCCCAAAGTGCACATAGAAAAATTCCTCTTTAAAAATTACTCTTCTAAGTTGAAGGTGGATGGCAGCTAAGGTCTTCAAGACCATCCCTTTTGAATTTTTGTATAATCAAGCATGAAGCTAAATAATACCACACTAAGTGGTTTCTTACCTCGACATAATAATATGCTTCTTTCTCTCTAACAAAAGTAAAAGATGGAACAAAATTGCACTTTTGAGAAGAGGTAAGGCATCATAGAAGTCTTTGCCAATTTTTTTCCAAAAATATGGTATGTAGAGTAGACATACTAATATGATTATCAATTATAGTTTCTAAGCTTTGGTGTAATAACTCCACCATCTTTGGGTGTAATAACTCCACCATTAAGTTGATAGTCATACATGCCATGAGTGTAATACCTTGATCATTGAGATGATAGTCAATATGCTTAATACTTCCCAAAGATACTAAATGATGATCCATGAGCATTTGCCTTAGATATGTCTCTTATCTCACCCTAAATGAAGCAAACAACATCCAATGGATAATAATGCAGTTTGGTCAATCCAAAGTCTATTTAACATATTTGTAAGAGGTTAGACTCCTTACTTCTAGTGAAAATTTACATCTTGCATCAAGGTTAACCTAGAATGCAAAAAAAATCTCCCAAAAGGAGAAATTTTATCTAGCTTTTTATCTCAATTTGTACTCATGTTTAAATTGGAATAGGGAAGCACTTTGGACAACTTTAGATGTAGACCTTAATTTTTATTTCTTCTTTATGTTTGATACAATTCAACATCTTGAATGTGCAATTTTCTCAAATAACTCTGTCTTATAAGGTTAAAACAAGAACTAAACATGACTTGCATAAAGTATCAAATCTTTCAAATTTAGCAATTTAAAATTTCATCTAAAGAAAAAAATAAGAAGTAAAAATAGAAGTATGCACATAAGGTAAATTATTGGTTTTAAATCCCAAGAGAAAATTTTAGTTTCACAATCAAGATATCAAAAAAAATAAAAAATTGTAAGAATGAATAAACTTTGTCCATAAGATCAAAATCAGATAAATTGTAAACATCCATATGGACCTCATTTATATAAGGAGAGAAATATCCCTTTAGAATTCTCATTGTTCTATTTGTACTTTTGCAACTTCTGTCCTAAACGATAGTAGTGTTTATTGGAAATAGGAAATATTACCTTTAAGTAATTTTTTATTTCCTTATATTTAGGCTAGCCTTAAAAAACCACTCTCCCAAATTTTGCTTGTTTGGGAGATGTGGTGCACACATTTTGTACAGTTTGCAAATTTTATTTTTTATATATATATTTTTTATAACATTAAGGGAAGGAATCTTCATGTTTGGATGGAGCAACCTCTTGTTTATGCATTCTTTAGACCCATCTTTGTACATGTTGAGGTACAAAGAACATAGCTACAAAGACTCAAAAGGTACAAAAAAGAGGGGTGCAAAGATTCTTTGCCCAAATGTTTCAAAACCAAAGACTGTACAACAATTTGAATTCCCTTGCCACCTAAGCAAAGAACCACTGCCAAGGACCATTGGTGCTACCAAAGAATTCTCACATGTGGATATTGACCGTGCATCCATTGAAGACCATTGGCTAAATATCCTTTGCTATAAAACTAAGAGTTGGCTGAGAAGTTTCATGTTTTTGCTAAGTATTTTTCCTACAAGTAGTTCTAAAACCAAGAGCAAAAAGCAAAGAGTGAGGAGTGTAAAGTAGCCTTTGAAGTTAGTCCTTCTTTAGTGAGTGAACTTTAGGAGTGAAAAGTGTTGAGAGTGAGAGCAATGAGAAGACTCCCAACTATAATCCCTTGCTACCCAATGAGGACACTTGTGACATGCACGTCACGAGTAAACTTTGTAGCAATTGCATTTTACCTTCTTATGTGGAACAAGGACTTGAATTCTTGCAATTGTCCAAGATATGAGGAGCAAGCAACCAAAGGAATCAGGGAATATTTGGGGCAATCCAAATGCATGGTCCAAAGAACATTGAAGGATGGTACTTGGGATGGATGCAAGGATCTCCAAAGGATTGATGTTCAACACCAAATTCAAGATGAGGAGAAGAGATGAATACAAAGATTGTAGAGTCTTTTAACAAGGAGAGGTCCACCAAAAATGGTTGGAGGGTACACAATTATAAGAACTGTGCCTAAAGAGCAGTTATGTCATCCTTGATGAAATTTTTTTGCACTAAAAAAAAGTTATACCTAAAGATCAACCAGATTGTCTTCTTCAAGCATTTTTTATCAAGGAGCAATTGTCAAATGGGTGAATATTTTTTACCTACATATTCAAGTAGTATTTAGGGAGTTGGAAGAAGATGGATCGACAACCTATCTGGTTTCATTTTCCATTCACTTCTACATGGGGCTCAACCTACTTAGCAGCAAGGAGCATAAGTAGTTCCTCACCCACTACCAAACTATAGAATACTTTGCTGCTCAACCAAAGGCAAAGGAACCACCAAGGCAATTAATGAACCAAATGCATAGTTTTACATCTTTGATAAGTATGTGGAAGTGACCATGGATAAGATCCTTATGGATTGGAAGAGGGCAACCCAAAAAAACCCACTCAATTAGCAAAGAAGGCCCAAAGAAATCCTCAAGTGGTGCCATCCTCCAAAGAAGAAGAAGAAGAAGAAGATGATGAAGAGGACAAGGAGGAGAGGAGTTTTTAGGAAATAAAAATTGAGTCCAATGGGAGACAGAGCATCAAGATGTAAAATTGGCATTGCAAAGAATCAAAGATCAAGTGGAGAGAAGCTACCAAACCACACATTAAGAAGATCTTTGAACTGAATAATGGATGACTCTAATTTACCCAAGTTTCCCCTTAGAGTTAGGAGTGTAGGGCACAAAAGAAAAGGACAAAGTAGTCAAGATCTAACAAGAGGATATATGGAAGAGTTTCCATAAAAATGAAGAGGTGGTAGCCACAAAAAGAATGATATATACATTTCATGGAGCAAATTTTGTTGTAAACTCCATTGGTCCTTTGCTGAAGTACTTGCAATGGATCCTTTTGCAATACAAGGAGGATTAGTTTGAGGTAATAGATTCCACCTCCTTGGTGAGAAGCATGCATACAAAAAAGTATACAATGAAGGCAAAGTGTGACCATTGGAAGGAAGAGATGGAGAAGTACCAAGGCCTATACAAAGAGTGTAATAGAAATGGAAACTTGTTGGATAAGGTGGAAAATTAAGAAGAGAGAACACTTTGCTAGAGGGTGCAAAGAAGACTCAAGGAGGAAAGATTCAAAAATTGCAAGACGAGATGAGCACTCTTTAGATAGCAATTGATGTGTGGTAGAAGTTGTTAGTGTTAGGGGAAATCAAAATAGATTGAAAAAACAAAAAAATGCAAATCTAGCTATTATATGGAGAAAAATTCATTTGAATCTGGTCAAGAAAAGCATACATAGAAATTATACAAATGTCATGTGGTTTGGCCAATATTTGCCTACATCCACAATTGCACAAGATTTCATTCACTCAAGAGCTATCAAAAAGTCACAATTGACCGCCAACACTATAATATACATAATGACAATTGCCCTTATCTGGTTTTAGAATGTGTAGATTCAAATGATCACATATCTAACCCTAGATTGGCTGGCACCAATTGATACATATCACCTCATGGAGTTCCATAAGTGGGATCCATTTCTGCAGTTCACTTAGGATATATTCTTGTAGGTTCCATTCTAATAGTCCCATATTAGAATCCCATAAGAGCCATTCCTATAGCCAATCCTATAAGAGGCATCCCCAAAGCTAATGTATCCATTCTTGTACCTTCTATAATCCCGTAAGACACATTTGTCCCAAAATTTAGGTAGACGTAATTTTTCTCTAGAGCTTTGTTTTCCATGATCTTGATTTCTATGGAAAATTCTTGAGAAAATACTTCCAATAAGAGAGGCATACCTCATTTGCACATGTATTCACAAACAAAGCAATCCTAATGTGAACTACCTTTTTTTCACTCAGGTAAATAGAATCTTGTAAGTTGGAGATTTGTCCCATACTTACACTTCTACATTCCCCGTAGATGATCTATCTCATATTGACTCTTCAACATTCCCGTGAGATATTTGTTTTGTAAAGCATTTCCATAATTAATCAAACTCCATACTTAACAATCTCCAACTTTGAGTTTGATATTATGTGTCACTCTAATGTACAACAACTTTTCTAATCTATTAACTTTGAAGTCCAATTACCACTATGCATTGCTTGAGCTTCTCAATTACACCTAACATGGTAAACATATCTATAGGATTGCGTACTCTAACAATCTTTACCAAAGTCAGTACTCCACCATCTACCAATTTTATGAATAAAATGATACCTCAATTAAATATGCTTTATCTTGGCATGAAACACAAGATTCTTTGCAAGACTAATAATACTTTGGCTATCACTATGGAGGAAATTTTTATCTTTTATCTTGCCATAGATCTACTATAATTTTTTTAACCAGATCATCTCCTTGCTAGTCTTTGAGATGGCTATGTAGTCAACTTTTGTTGTAGAAAAAGCAACATCTTTTGCAGTCAAGACATCCAACTAATGGTAGTACCACCCAAGTTAAACACATACCTTGTATTGTTCTTTTTGTTATCAAAGTCTCTCCCCAAATTTTCATTAGTCAAGCCCTTCAAAATAATATCTCTTTGCTTGAAGCAAAATGCCTAACAAAAGAACCTTTCAAGTAGCATAGTAGTCATTTTATTACTTCCCAATTCTCTCTTCATGGATTTGACATGACTTTGTTTACAAATTTGTTTTTGAATCCTATTGCATGAGCAATGTTTGGCCTAGTGCATACCGTTGCATATATAAAACTGCTAATTGCTTATGCATAAGGTATTATGCTCATGTACTCTCTATCTACATCAATTCTTGGTGATTGCTACTTAAAGAGTTTGAAGTGACTTCCCAAGGGAGTAGTTTCAATTGTGGTATTTTGAAGACTAAATTTTTTCATCAACTTCTTCATGTACTTCTCTTGAGACAACTTCAAAGTATTTTCAACTCTATCTTTGATAATCCTCATTCCAAGTATTTATTGTGAAGAACTTAGGTCTTTCATTTCAAATACATCAAACAATTAGTGCTTTAGCTTGTTCATTTCCCTCATGTTGGATCCAACAACCAACATAACATCAACATAAAGTAGCAAGATGATATATAAATCAACAAATGACTCAATGTAGCAACAATGATCCATTTTGCATATAGTGTAACCACTAGTGACCATATAGCCATCAAATTTCAAGTACCATGGTCAAGGAGCCTGTTTCAAACCATAGATATTCTTCCTCAACTTGCAAACTATGTTCTCTTTGTTAGTGATTTGGAACCCCTCATGTTTTGCCATATAGACATCCTCCTCAAGGTCTCCATGTAAACATGCTATTTTTTCATTGAGTGGCTCTAGACGCAAATCCTCTATAGTCACAAGACCCAAGACTAATATGATGATAGTCACCTTAACTAAAAGAGAGAAAATCTCATTGTAATCTATACTTTTGGTTTGCTGAAAACCTTTTCTCACAAGTCTAGTCTTGTATTACTTGCTTCCATCATGTTCTTCTTTAACTTTGTACACCCATTTGTTCTACAATGCATTCTTTCGTTTTGGCACCTTGGTCAATGGCCAAGTTTCATTCCTTTCTAAGGATGACATCTCTTCCTTAATTGCAAGCTCCCACTACAATGAGCCCTCCTTTTGCATTGCCTCTGAGTAGCACTAACGTTCACCGTTTTTGTCAAGAGTAAGTAATACATGGATGAGGAATACCTCTCTATTGGTTCCTATAATCTAGTAGATCTCCTCAAATTAGTTGTAGGCATGATTAGATGTGGTAGGATCTCTCTAGTTTCTACCAAACTCCTAACTTCGACAACATCATTCTTTGAAATGTCTTCCAAAACTACTTCCAATGTTCAACCTGTTTTTTCTAACCTCAAAACATGATCCAAGCGTATCTTTGAAAATAAAATTCTCATAGAAAATGACATCTCTATTTTAGAGCACTTTTCCATCATCTTCATTCCAAAGACAATAACCCATAATCTTAGTAGTAATCTTATCCATATTCAATGATTTTGAAACACTTTTTTGATTTTGAATCAAGCATGTCCTTATTACTATCTTGAATCCTTGCACCTTGTACTTAAGACATAGCCAAAGGTTCTCAAATGTGTGAGATTCACCTTCTTTCATGACTATTCCTCCTTAGTCATCTTGAATCTTGAAGGGATTTGGAGTCCTCAATGAGGTATGCAATTGTGTTTATTGCATCTGCCCAAAATGTTTTTGGCAACCTTGCTTGTAATCTCATACATCTAGCTCTCTCATTGAGGGTTATATTCAAGCATTCAGCCACAACATTTTGTGATGGTGTTTTTGTGACAATCTTGATCATTTTTATCCCATTCTCTACATAATACACTTTGTGCTCATTGCTATTATACTCCACACCATTATCAGATTTCAAGCACTTGATTTTCAATCCTGATTGGTTTTCAACCTCAAATTTCCATTGCTTGCAAACAAAAAACACATTTGATTTATTTTTCAAAAAATAAACCTATACCTTCTTGGTAGCATCATCTATAAAGGTGACACAGTAATGGGATCCCCCAAGTGACTGAAATAAAGTCATATAGATCTATATGTATTAACTCTAGCTTTCTTGCTTTTGGTGTTCTTGTAGCCTTTGTGAATGTTTCTCACTTTTGCTTTCCCAAATTACATGGTGCACAAAAGCCAAGTTGAATAGTCTTCTACTCTATGATCTTGTCATGAGCAACTAATTGTTTCATACACTTCTCACCCATGTGACCAAGTCTTTGGTGCCATAGGATCAAAGGAAAAATTGCATCAACAATTGTCATCAAATGGTTTGAATCTCCCATAACATCTAGAGTTCCAATCTTTTGTCCTTGTGTCAACATCAAATTTCACCCAAGTAACCTTCCATTACCACTTTCAAAGAATGTTTGACATCCTTCCAAATCAATGAAAATGACCAATGAAAATCAAATTCATATTCAGTCCAAGGATATATCTGACATTTGTCAAAGTCCATCTTGACCCTTAAGACATCTTTAAATTCAAATTGCCTTTTCTTTCATAAACTACTTGCACAGCTTGGATATCTTAGGTGCGGTAGGGCAGATTTCTCATATAGACTCTATTGGGGCTTAGCCTCATTTTTTTCTCTCCTTTGTGCGGCTTGATGGGGTCTTCCAATCCTTCATTTTTTCTACATGGTTTGCCTTCTTTCCTTCTTTCATAAAAAAGGGTTTATTGTTAGCAAGGTTTTCTGCAACAAAGTTGTGCATCAACTCTTTACATGGGGTAGAGTAAAATGATGCACCAAAATCTATAACCCAAGATTCTAGAGACGCTATACTTAACAAAAAGGTGCATCCTCTTGTTTTGTTGCTATGCTCATTGAGTTCTTCTCCTTCTTTGACCTTGTACATTAATTTTTGAAGAGACCAAGGTCATTGCAATTCCAACACACAATTTCTTTATATACTTCCTTGCAGCCTATTTACTCACTTATCTTCCATTATTGACTTGGATCTACCATTTCTCTGACTTTGACCTTATTGAGGCCTTTTGCCTCTACTCTTAGAAATAACATTGTACTTGATGATTTTGAAGAATTCTGCCTACGGATGTCTTCATTGAGAAGCAAGTCTCAAATAGTCTCAAACTTGAGATCAATTGATCATAATGAACTACTTACTATTGTGATTGTTGCTCCTCAACTGTCATGTAATGATGATAATAGCAACAATTCTTAAACTTCATCACCAAAATTGATCTTCATAGATTCTAGTCTTGAAATGATTAAATTGAAATCATCACATGCACCTTCTTTCATCCTTGTGTTAACTAACAAGTAAATCAATTATACCTTATATGAGGCTAAAGGTTTCTCATACATATTTGATAATGCCTTAATCAACCTGTGAGTGATCTTCTTGGGGGAAATGTTGCATGTAACAATTATTGCCAAAGCCAATTTGACCATACCCAAGGCTTGTTGATATAGAAGCTCTCACTCAACTTCTTCCATATATTTTGGCTTTTTTGCCTCAAGAGTAGATGCAATTTCATCTTATACAAATATTCTTCAATCTAAATTTTCAAAAATCCAAAATCCTTGTTATTGAATTTATCAATTTTTAATTTCCCATCTTCTATCATTAATCCACTCTCTCTTTCCAAAACCAACACCCTAACACCACTTGTTGGGAGAAATCAAAATAGATTGAGAGAACAATGGAATATAAATCTAGCTCTTCTATACAATAAATTTTATTCATCAATCTAGTCAAGAAAAGCATGCATAAAAAAAAAAAAAAATTTCCATGTGGTTCAATCAACATCTCCATACATCCACAATTGCACAAGATTTCATTCACTCAAGAATTGTCAAAAATCACAATTGACCGTCAACTCTACAATATATATACACTTGCACTTGCCATTATATAATTCTAAAATGTGTATTGCCAATTGATCTTGTATCTAACCATTTTCTAGTACCAATTGATATACATCATCTCATGGAGTTCCGCAAGTGGAATCCATTCACGTAATCCATTCTCATAAGAGCCATTCCTAGAATGGAATCTCACAGTCTAGTAGTAGAATCCCATATGAGCCATTCCAATAGGTCTTGTTGTAAAATCCAGTAGGAGGCATTCCTGTAGCTCCAACAACTCTTATAAGACACATTTGTCCTAGACCTCAAGGGGACTTAACTTCTTTTCTAGAATTTTTCTCCATGAACTTGATGTTTATGGAAAGCCCTTGAGAAGACACCTTGAACAAGATAAGGGTCCCAAACCTCAGGTGGACTAAAAAAAATTCCTAGAATTTTTTCCCATGAACTTGATGTTTATGGAAAGCCCTTGAGAATACTCTTCCAACAAGATAAGGCATGCCTCATTTGCACATGTATTCACAAAGAAATCAGTCCCATCATGAACTGCTTTTCTATGCACTCCCATAAATGAAATCTCATAAGTCGAAGATCTGTCGCATACTTATACTTATACACTCCTATAGAAAATATGTCTCTTTTTGACTCTTCATCATTCCAGTAAGATATTTGCCCTGTAAAGCATTTCCATAATTGATCAAATTCATACTTTATACTTAGAAGTGAGTTGTAGGATTGGAGTGAAGAAATTCTTTGACTCAAGTAAGATACAAAGACACAATGGGGTAAATTTGTCATCCTAGAATTGATGATGGAGGAGTACCAAAAGGAAATTGTACTCAAGTTGAATTCTCTTCAAGAAAAACTTTGGCAGAAGAAGAGGTAACAAGTATCAAATTGACCAAAGATGATAGAGGAGATCACTATTGAAGTTCAAGCATATAAAACACTTTGGAGGAAGCCAAAGCCAAGACACTCAAGAACTTGGGAGGAACTTCAAGAACAATTGGTGACACTTGTTGAAGAAGAAGTGGAAGGGAGCATGATAAAGACCAAGGTACATGAGCTAAAAGTTATTGGTCTAGACCATGATCAAGAAACATAAAAAGGATGACCCAAGGATGGATCCTTTTGTTGTAAAACTTAGAGGCATGTAGATAGGACATTCAATGATACTTGTGATACCTTAGTTTAGAAATTGCAAATTAAAAAGAGAGAATCTAACTTTCCTTCAAATAACTAGAGCCAAAGCAAGTTTTTGTAGTAGGATTTTCTATGGAATTCTTCTTAATAAGAATCTTTGGAGTAGTAAACCCAAAGAAGATAAGACTTTTGAAGTTTCTTTGAAGAAAAATTATGGTCTATCAAAGACAAGGGTGCAATAATTGTAGATAAAGAAAATAAGGCTTTATGTAAGATAAAGAGATAAGGAAATCTCAAATGTTAACTTTGACACTTGTAGTTTTGGTAGAGATCTTTGCAAGTTTTAGCCTACTGTCCATTAGATTTCCTATGTCCAAAGTGGCTCTTACTTAAGGCTTTCAATGTAAATTTTCAATCAAACAAAGACAAATAATGGTGAAAGAGCCAAACACTATTTGTCTCTTTTGCTTAATACCAAGTACTATTTTTTTCTTTGTAGTGTGGTTGTTGAGGAATCTTTGTTGTGAGAGTACCAAGGACCTTGTGTGTTGATCCTTGGTCTTTGAGGCCTCTTGTGTATGATCCTTGGTCTAGCTCCTGGAAGCAATGCCTTGATGGGACTTAAGTGACCTATAGTGGTTACAACACTTAGCAAACATGAGGACAAAGAATAGTCACTAGTATAAGGGAGGAGATTGAACATGATCTTTGGAGTAGGAATCTTCACAGTGAAGTAGTTTCTTCACATAAGATTGGATCATCACCTTTAGAAGTTTAGTTGGAATAGATTTTTTGTGAACGTGGTCTTTTCTTTCAAATTTCCATAGTGTACATTCTTTGTGACACAACCCTCTTTTGGGAGTGGTTTCTGCCCAAGAGGCTAAACAAGTAATAGAAAAGAACCGTAATAGTGATACTTTCCTTCAATTCTTTTCATTTCTAAATGGCATCCTTGTGAGAATGATCTAGTTTTGACAAAAATATTACATTTTAGTTGAATGTGAGCAATCCCAACAAGATGGTCAAAATATCAATTTGATATCCACCAATATGAAATTATAAACTTGGTTTACATTGGATTAGTTCCAACTAAGAGCATAAGCACTATTATCCAACTACCCAAAGGAAAGTGAACGTATTGTTGTATGACTCTATATCACCAAGAGAGTAATGGATTACTATCTGGGTGATGTTGATAAAAAAAAAGTGATCATAGACCACAATAGGAAAGTATTTTCCATCAATTATTACTTAAGTTGCACATTTTGTAAGGAACAGAGAGAGGAATGGGATCAATAGTAACAAAAATTCTAATTCTAAGTGTAATTTTATTTTGGTCTAGACATGATTTTAAACCTAAATTCCAAATTTTCACTAGATTTTGCTTTAATTGTGAAACGTTTGAACTTAGTGGTTGACATTACATCCGTGGGTTGATTGAAGAATCTGTGGCCAATCTATATAAAAAAATGTTTGATTTACTAGTTGATGTGTTACCCATATAAGTCTGCTATATGGCTAGCCAAATATGTTATAGCCTCAACATAGCATGAGCAAGCTGCTAAGGCATTATACATATACCTATGCATCCAACTTTGGACCTCCAGGCACATGCAATTGGACGAGAGGCATGGATGTAACATCTAGGTTGCTTGGACATGCTTAGCTTGAGCTTTATACAAAGGACTTGATATCAATGATTAAGGTAGACCACACAAGAGCAACTTTCATTTTTCAATTTTGCAAAATAGTCTTTTTGGCCTATTTAATGCTATTTTATTATTTATTTAAAAACTATTTCTATCATTTCCAAGAACCTAGGCAAAACTTTATTCAACTTTTATTTCTTAGCAATATAATATATCATATCAAGTAGGACTTTATGAATAAGTGTATTATCACATACATGCTTTTTGGCCACATTGCTTACTTTGACATTGCCTTCCTAATCTAGAGCTTGGGATATCAATTGAGATTTTTCCCCAAGTAATGCTTTCACAATCCCAAGAAATAATTAAAGATGTAGTTGATAGAAAAAGATCAAAGAGTGAGCAAAGGTAATGAAAAGGAAAAATAATCATTAACAAGCCAAATAGTAAGTTAAAAACGAAAAACCAAGCTTAAAAACTTAGTCAAGTGGAAGCAAAGATAATGAAGAAGTTCTCTTTGTGATAATGAAGAAGTGCTCTTTGTGAGTCTTGGGATCACATTTCAATCATCATGACCTTCATTGCCACCTTTAATAAAATAAAACCTATCTTCAAGTTTAGGTGTGCCACATTGATTAGGTTAGAAAGAAAAGTATATAGCTATTGAGGATACAAGTATAGCTTGAGGATAAGAATGTAAGGTTATTTTTTGGTAGGAAAAAACATGCAAAAAGAAAAAATTGCACATTGCAATATCTTGAATATAAATATTGATCAAATTTGTATCCTTAAGTTTAGCTTGCCAAAGAATTAGGAACAAAAATTATAGATTTGCTCTTTGAGTGATACTTTTATCAACAACCTTGTGGATTAATTAAAGTTGATGAATGTGTATTCCAATTTCCAAAATGCATCCTTAATGTTGATAATATTATTGTCTAAAAAAAAGAAACTAGGTAAATCCTCTACTTAGGTTTTGGTGTTTCTATGTGGTTGAGATAAATCATAGTTATCAATACATTTTGGAAGTTTTACTATGTATATCCAAGTAATTATCTCTATATGGTGTTTTGTTTCATGTGGATCTATGTTGAGCAGAGGTAAAAGTACATTTGTACATGAAACTATATAAATGGTCAGGTATGACACAGATATACTCTTATGTAAAAAATAATGAATTTCACAATGAATATCATGAAAAGAAATGAAACGGCCACACATTGAAGTGATACATCTTACTTGAAACAGATGATATCTAATATGAAGCTTTAATTAACATTATTGTGACTTTGAACAACAACTACTAACAATTTGCATTCAAGATTGGAGGTTATGAGATTCCAAGTGAAGAAATTTTCCAAAGAATAGAAACAAGAAGATTGAGTCCAAAGATGATGATCAAACACCAAGCCCATAAAGTGTTGGACTTGAAGTTGACTTGTGCATGTGCATGTCTTTTAAGAGTTGAGCACTCTTGAAAGTTGAGCATCCTTTGTTTGGTGTACTCAATTGTGTGAGTTTAGCTTGGATGCTATAAACTGCAAAGTAGATAGTACTTGCATCTATGATTCCATGTAATATCCCATTGTAAAGCAGTTGGAGATAATTAATTTTTCAAATGTACAATCCCAATTGGACATGTGTTAGATAAAAAACCATTAGAGTTCTATCTATCTTTTTACCAAACTCTTATAGTTAGCTAGCTATTAGCATAACACTTTTACACTTTCTTCCATTTTATTTTATATTCTTTCTCTGTTGGCTTCCATTTTATCTTTATTCTTTCCCCTTGCTTGCAAAAATAATCAAAGGATCAGTAGCTCTATTATTGAAAATGCCATATAAGATGCTTTTGAGATTCCTGGTAAGAAACAGTCTATCAAGCCAAAAATACCTCTCATTTAGATACTTCTTACAAAGTTTTAAAAATATATGAATCATGGAAAGATAATTTTGGAGGCAAAGAAGAAAGAAAAATATGGTTGTGCTATTATGTCTCAATTGGATGTGTAGTGCAAAAAGTGCTCTTGCTCAATTTGAAAAGCAAACACTTAGGTTATGATGACAATGTTAGAGATCTAGCCAAGGTTATTACCAAGTAGTTCAATCTTGCCATAGCAAATCTCTCTTATGGCAATGGTCTACAAGATTGTATGCATAATGATATCCTTATATTCACAAGGGAAAACAACTATGAGATGGCCTTTGCAACAAGTACGTGCTTACATTACTAGCCTTTTCATTTGACCACATTTAAATATTATTACCACATTCAAGGAATTATGGGTGAAAAATATCATTGGTTAGATATGGTGCAAGAGAAACTTTAAGAACAACAGTGGTCTTAAGATGATGAATAAGCACGAGATAAGAGTGATATTACTTGGACTTTGAATGACAAGATGTCAATAAGGTAGTTTGGTCATTGTATCACCACTAAGAAGAACATGTTTAGTGTGATCAAAGCACACACTTGGATGTAAAAGATAACATAAGTTGATAATAACCTAGTAGTGTTTACCAAAAGCCTTAAAAGATGAGTTGATGTAAGTGTAAAAGACCAAAACCGTGGAGAGAAATAGGAGAATGGAACCTCACATTGGGACACTTAAATGAGAGAAAACTCCAAATGCCTAGCATGAGCTTGGCCTTGGTATTTATAGGTAGCATACAAGACCCTTGAAGCTTCTCAAGAAGCTTCCTTGAGCCGCTTTCTTGGAGTGCAAGCCAAGTTAACTAGGAAGCTTCTCAAGAAGCTTCCTTCTAGAAGCCGCCTACTTGGCGTGCAAGCTAAGCTAGTTAGAAGCTTCTAGAAGCTACCTGCTTAGAGTGCAAGTTAACTAGCTGGGAAACTTCCCAAGAAGCTTCTTAGATGCTTCTAGAATATTCTAGGCTATTTTGTCTTATTATCTACTTCATAAGCTCGACTAACTTTGTCGCTAAACTCCATATTGTTACATATTCCTCTGCCGCTAGTTGGTGACGTCTTTGTTGCCAGTGAAGCTTCAAATTCCTTGATGGCCGTCTGTGCATTTTGGAAGTGGGAAAGAGGTTCCCATGTGGCATCATGAAGGGGATACCCTTTCCAAAGGACCTTGTACTCCGTATGTTGGCAACGGCCTTGTTGAATATGGCGACACGCAAGGATACGATCAACTTTGTACTCCTCATGATCATTGATATGGATAGGAAGAGGGGGAGGTTGGACTCAAGAGGAAAAGGAAGAGGGGTTAGGAACAAAGGGTTTCAACTTGGAAACATGAAAGACAAGATGGATACGCATGTGACAAGGCAAGGCAAGTCGATAAGCAACAGGAGAGACAATGTGGGTGATATCAAAGGGTCCTATCCAATTAGGTGCAAGTTTATGAACTTGGGTATCAAGTGTGAGAGGGAGGTTACTAGAGGATAGCATGACTTTATCACCAACTACAAAGGTGAGATCACAACGATGGTGGTCTACATATTGTTTTTGGTGATTCTGAGCAACAAGGAGGTGAGACTTGGCTTGTTGGAGAGATTGGGATATAGTGGTCAAGAATGTGGAAGTATGAGGAACCTAAGAGGGAGGGAGAGCAAGAAGAGAATCTGGAACAAGCGGATCTTGGCCAAAATTGAGAAAGAAGGGAGAAAATCCGGTGCTTGCCTGTTTGGAATTGTTGTAGGCAAATTCTGCAGCTGCAAGACATTTCATCCCAATTGGTATGGTGGACATTGACAAAGGCCCGCAACATATCCTCCAATGTACGATTTGCGCGTTTGGTTTGTCCATCAGTTTGAGGATGATAGGCCGTGGACAAAGCAAGCTTGGTGCCGAGTATTTGGAAGAGTGCTTGCCAAAACTTCCTAGTAAATCAAGGATCACGGTCGGAGATGAGTACATGTGGCATCCCATGATGCTTGAAGACATTGTCAAAGTAGATTTGCGCTAAGGTTGGAGCATCCACGGTATCACAAGTTGGTGCCAAGTGGATTTGCTTACTAAGCTTATCCACAAACACCATGATTGCGGTGTGTACTTGTTGTGTCTTTGGCAAGGATGTGATGAGATCCAAGCCCACATGCTCCCAACGAGCGGATGGAATGGCGAGTGGTTGAAGGAGTCCACTCGGCTTCCGGTTGCTGGCCTTGTTACGTTGGAAACTCTCACATGATCGGACAAAGTCTCAAACATTTTGTGTCATGTTGGGCCACCACCATTGGCGTTGGAGGGTGCCCAAGGTCTTGTCCACTCCCATGTGACCAACGATTGGTAAATCATGGGCTTCTTGAAGGCACACAAGTCTAAGATCACCTTTGGCTGGAACATAGATCTGGTCTGCATGGAATAAAAGGCCTTCCTTGAAGGAGAAGGTGTTGTACTCCTTGTCGCATGCTGTTAGACGACCGTGTACCATTTGGAAGAAGGGATCTCGTTGTAGAGCTTATTGAAACTCATTATGAACCTTAGGGTCAATGGACACCGTTGTAATTGCCGCCGTGATGAGAGGAAGAGCCTTCAAATCAGGTCGTCGTGATAGAGCATCAGGGATGACATGGAACCGACCTGGTTTTTACTCAAGTTTGATGTCAAACAATTGGAGTTGCTCTTCCCATTGATGATGCCGACTCTTCATGTGCTCCAAGTGTAAGGTCTGCAACAATGGCTTGTGATCAGTTTGCATGATCACTTGTTTCCCCAAGAGATAATGCCTCTATACCTTGGTGGCATATACCATTGCAAGTTGTTCCCGATCTCGAGCAAAGTAATTTCTTTCAGCTGTATTTAGTCGGCGAGACACAAAGGCAATAGGATGTAGTCCATCTAGAAATTCTTGTTGCAACACAACTCCAATTGCAAAGTTAGAAGCATCAAAATCAACCACACAAGGTAGTTGAGGATCATATGGTTGAAGAATGGGTCTTGAAGACACCATATGCTTTAATTTCTGGAATGCTTCTTCATGCCTGGTGGTCCATTGGAAGCTCGAGTTCTTTCCCAAGAAGTCAGTCAATGGTGCAGCCACGTGAGCATAATAATGGATGAACTATCGGTAAAAACTGGCCAATCCATTGAATGCTCATACTTCTATAGCATCCTTTGGGGTAGGCCAATCAGTAATGGCCTTGATCTTCTCTTCTTCAATCTTGATCCCCTTTGATGAGATCTTATGACCCAAGAAGGTAACCTCCTTCTGCCAAAAAGCACACTTTGACTTCTTGCAATAAAATTTCCACTGTCGTAGTCGTCTTAGGACTTCTCGCACATGATTCATGTGTTTTGCCTCTGTCCTACTATAGATTAAGATATCATCTAAGAACACCACCACGGACCGATCCAATAGTCCTTCCAACACCCGATGCATCTGATCCATGAAGACTGCTGGAGCATTAGTGAGTCCGAAAGGTAGAACTCTCCACTCAAAATGTCCATACCTTGTGCAAAAAGCAGTCTTTTGCACGTCCTCGCCTTCAATAGGAATTTGCCAATAGCCGCTACAAAGATCTAGCTTGGAAAAGTAGCGTGCTCCACTTAGTTGATCAAGCAGGTCATCGATCCGAGGCAAGGGATATGCATTCTTCACGGTTTGCTTATTGAGTCCACGGTAATCAATACAGAAACAAAGTCCTCCATCCTTCTTTGGAACAAATAGTACCGGTGCTCCCCAAGGAGAAGTACTATGTCATATGAAATCCTTCTCCAACAACTCTGTAAGTGTTGTTCGCAACTCCTCCAACTCCTTTGGTGAGAGCCGATAGATTGGTCTACTCACTGGAGTACTCCTTGGCAATAACTCGATCTTGAAGGGCATACCTCGATCGGAGGGTAATCCCTTTGGCAGATCATCTGGAAACACATCTGCAAACTCCTGAACTATCCAATCAACCATTGCTTGATGCGGCACTTGGCCCTCTTGAGATTGTTCTTGTGCAATCGGCTTGATCCACACTGCAAATACAGACTTATCTTCTTCCAAAGCTTGCTCTATGGCTGCTTCATTAACAAACTTCCCTTCTAGGGACTCATCTCTCTTCCAAGCTTGCTCCATGGTTGCCTTCCTGGCAAACTTACCATCTTGGGACTCATCTCCCTTCTAGATTCGCTCTATGGCTACCTTCTTGACAAACTTCTCATCTTGGGACTGACTATTCTTAGGTGTCTTACTCAGAGGTGCCAGACAACCTAATCGGAAATTCCTACCTTGGTGTTGTACTTGAATTTGACGTCGGGTCCAATCAAATTGAACCTTATGACATTCAAGCCAAGGTAGACCCATAATGATATCATAATGTAGAGGTGCCACTACAAACCTCATACACTCCAAATACTCCTTCCCAATCTTGAAGGTAACAGGATGCAAGGTGCGGAATGCAGAACCCTTTCTACCATCCACCATCATCAAACTACTTCCAATCACTGGCTTGATAGGAATACCCAATTCCTTTGCTACTTGCATAGACATGCAATTCTCTGAACTTCCAGAATCAACCAAAATTCTACAACCTCGATTAGATATCATACCTTGCAAGTGAAGTAGACTTGCATAGGTTGAGCCTTCAATCCCATTGGAACTAATCAAGCTCCCAGTAGGCGGCGCAAAATCTCCTACTGGGATTCCTCGTTTCCTTGATCATTCCGCTCCACAACCTCCACTTGGGCAACTTGTCGAGGTCGTCCATTCTTGAGTGGACATTCAGCAATGCAATGCACCAACTGGCGACAATAAAAACAACCTCCATTTTGTCATAATCTTTCTCTATCTGCTGTGCCAAGTGGTCTTCATTAGATAACATCAATCTCCATTGGTATTGGTTCTTCCACTCGTGGTACATGTAGGCTTTGTGTAGGTCAAGGTCGAGACCAAGTTGTCGCAACCAAGGAATCAAAATGCTCAACCAATTGCATGGCTTCTTCTACGTTCTGTGGCTCCCGCATGGTCACCTCCAATTTGGTTCGTGACTTCAATCCTCGCACAAATCGATCTAGAACTTCACCTTCTTGGATATCTGGAATTTGCATGATGATGTTCTGAAATTGTGTGATGTAGCTTCTCATTGAGCCAATCTGCCTCAACTCTGCCAATTTATCTCGTGCGGCTCGGGTGGCATTTATAGTTTGAAATTGACCAAGTATTGCATCCTTGAATTCTGCCCATGTCAAAATCGGTGTAACAATTTGTCGTTCAGCTCTTTCTACTCGGAATTGCCACCAAAGTTTTGCCACGCCATCTAATTGGCTAGAAGCCAAGAGAATTTGTTTCCCCTCGTCTTGAAGATTGGTAGCTTCAAAGTAACGTTCGCAGTCAAACACAAAATTCTCCACTATGCCTGGAAGATTCTTGCCTTCAAACACCTTGGCTTTCGGAAATTGAATGCAATCTTCTCCATCTCAAACTGGCGCTCTGTCTATCTATTCTCGTCGTTGTTGGTCTTGTTCATCCAACAACCGAGTAAGATGCTCAATTTGTTGTTGCATTGCAAGGATAACATCCGGTACTGTCGCCATTGCTACTACTCTATTCCACTACTCTCAATTTATCTGATAGATTAACACATAGATACAATATGTCCACCATTCTCCATAAGTTACAATTGGAAGTATCAAGGGTTCCTCTAACATGGTGATCATATGTAGAAAATCCTGCCCAAAGCACGAGGTGATGAATTGTGTGAAACGATGCTTTGGTAATATCTGGACATGAAAGTCCCAATGGTTTGGCGGAAGTGGATTTGGTGGTCCATAAATTCCATCCATCCCATTCCTGCTCTGATACCAATGTAAAAGACCGAAACCGAGGAGAGAAATAAGAGAATGGAACCTCACATTGGGACACTTAAATGAGGGAAAACTCCGAATGCCTAGCATGAGCTTCGGCCTTGGTATTTATAGGTAGCATACAAGACCCTTGAAGCTTCTCAAGAAGCTTCCTTGAGCCGCTTTCTTGGAGTGCAAGCCAAGTTAACTAGGAAGCTTCTCAAGAAGCTTCCTTCTAGAAGCCGCCTACTTGGTGTGCAAGCTAAGCTAGTTAGAAGCTTCTAGAAGCTACCTGCTTAGGGCACAAGTTAACTAGTTGGGAAGCTTCCCAAGAAGCTTCTTAGATGCTTCTAGAATATTCTAGGATATTTTGTCTTATTATCTACTTCATAAGCTCGACTAACTTTGTCGCTAAACTCCATATTGTTATAGTAAGAGTTCTCTAAACCAAATGATCTGATGGATCTTATTTTGGATACCACCATATTATATACACTTTAATCTATGCATCATATTATAGTTGAGAGTGATCTTTATAATTGCATATCATATTCATAACTTCTATAAGCTCTTACAACTCCTGTAAGGTTGGATTTTGTATGTAGCAAAAGCTTGCATTTAGTAATTCATAATCCCAATAACAACATTATATCAAATAAATGTAAAGTCTAGTATGAACCAAAGCAAACTCTACCTTGTTGGGCCTTGGTTACCTTTCAAGCTCAATAGTTCCTTATATTTTCCATTCCATTATGCCTAAAAACCTGGCCTTGATATTAGAAGTCAAATAAGACTAAGGACAAACTTTTTACGCATTTCAAATTTGACCCCATAGCTAATCCTCATCATGAGCAAGTCAATTGAGACTTGCAAATAAACTTTCTATGGAATAAAGAGTCTTCATTTGATGGGTTTCTTATCTTGTGGCTTAATTGTCTATGGAATTTGACCAAGTATAGAACATTTTTTGTTATGATGTATCATTCTTTGCTCATGGTTTTTTCCCCTTAGCACTAAGAGGTCCAGAGAGAGAGTAACAATCCAAGGTGTTACTCCTTGGATCTTTGTTATACCTTATGAAAATAACAAACTACTAAAGTGAACCCCAAAATCCACCTTATATTCTTGGGTCAATTCATAGTGTTTCCATCATTGAGTTTGAATTTCAAGTCAATTTTAGTGACTCTTCTACTTATACACAGTTTTGAATTGCCTTGAAACTCACTATTAATTTTGTACCTCAATGTTAAAAAAAGAATCAACCAAAACCATAAAACTCATGATTCAAAGTCTTCCACTCATAAATTTAAGTTAAACATGGTCTTGTTAGAAAGATATGATCAAGTGCTTGCCAATGGCACTAAATTGGTAATGTTGAGAATAGGTATTCTAGTTAGAATCCTAAACATGCTTTTGTTTCATTTATGAGTCATTTGAAATCAAGTCCCAATTTGGAGATACCAAGACTTGGATTGGGTGCAAAATCAAATACATCTTGTGGTATTTCATTGATTTCAGTTTTTAAAAGTTTCTTGATAAGAACTTTCTAATGATATTAAGATTAGCATAAGTGCACATGTTATTTACAAAATATATTCCCTAAATGTCAAATACACTTTCCAACTTGAGATTGTCTTTGACAAATTGATGCTAACTATCATATCTTTGTATTCATCTAGGTGCTTGATACACTATAATGTTGTTTGGATAATCTTAATCAAGACTTTCAAAGTGAATAAAGATGGTTTTCATGTTTTTGTTCTTCTTTTGAGTTCTTGTCTCCTATTTTACCCACTATAATCCCTAATCTTAAATCAAGGATAATTAATTTTATATTAATAGTATAATTTATGGTATCAATTTTTCTATTTATATTTTATTATTAAAAAATTAGTATCCATTTCTAGCTTATTTATTTCTTAATAGCATTTTATCCAATAAATATTTTCATCCATCATTAAAATTATGATAAATCAGATAAATATGCTTTACTTTGTGCTATCTAATGATAAGTTATTAAATATATGCCCACTAATGATAAAAATTAAATATATGCCCACTAATGATAAATATTAAATACTTAAGAAACATATGTATTGGCATAAATAGATATTCATTATTACACCTATTTAGATTAAATTATATGAACCTTATGGTTAGCAAAAACTCAAAACTCATTTATATTTAGAATTCAGACTCTTCATTGAAACATAGATATAATTTTATTTTTCTTATATAACATATATCATTGATAGCACCTATCCTTGACAAGGTTATGTTTATCCTAAATATTAGAACTTATATATTTTTATGAGGAATACTATATCTACTAAATAGTTCCAATATTAAAAGCTTGAACAAATGGATGGGAATAAAGTTAGTAGGATATATCTTTGACATTAAGGAATTGGTCTCTTATTATTCCCTGATAAAAATAACAAATACTTAAATCTCCTTCTCAACATCTATAATTCAAGTTGAATTATAATTTTGAATCAAACCTTATTTTTTCTTTCCCTCTTATTAAGGTTAATTATCTTAATAATATATGGAAAAATACAAGATAAGAAATTTAATTTAATTTTCATTTGCTATTTCTTCTTCTCTCTATCCTTGATATTAGCTTTAGTTGAGTAAAGAAAAAAGTTCCTGTACGATGCACATTCATATCTAATTTATAGAAGTTGCTTTATTTTATAATAATATAGTAAAAATAGAAAATGAAATTAATCCATTGAATATTCAACATTTTTAACAAGAAGTTTAAGAATCAAAATAGATTCTTAAATTTTAAGATGTAATGATGTCCGCTTGAACAAGGGCTCACAAGGTACTTTTGAGTGTGTTCATTTTCATGAACTAAGAGCCCTCCCTTTAGAGTTAAGTCTATCAAGTCCTTACTCTTCAATCCAAAAAGATAGATACTTGAAGTTAGGAAAAGCTAAGAGAAATGCTCTACTCAAAAGTGCACTCATAGGTATCTTTGAGGTATGTGCACATACATTAGCTACTACTAGCAAGATGACTTATCAAACTTGGACTCTAAGACAACTTATTGCTTGATGTACATTTGTCTTTCTTAGGTGTTAGTTGAAATTTAGCTAAGGATCAAGATCTCTAATTTTAGCTGATAATTAAGTCAACTAATTTGTAACTATTTTGCTCTCCTTGTATAAAACTTCTAAGAATTTTGGCTTTCAATCCCTAAAATCTGTTATAAGTTTGGCCCCAACTCAATAGAGGATCTTCAACCTTGTTGGTGGCAAATAGCAAGAGGTACAACCTTGGTATTTGAGGTTGTATCCCTTGAGCACCTAATAGAGCCTCTTAAATTTCAAATTGGACCTCTAAAAATTAAACTTTGGACTTGGTCTTTGGGCCTATACCATGGGTACAAACGTGAAGGATTGGCCAAAAATATTAAGGGTTGGCGATCAAACTTTAGGATGAGGCTATTGAAGTATTGCATAATTTGGGGACAAATTTCATAAGTTTTGTGTGGAGGTCTACAAACCTTAGGGCGGTGTTATATTATTTTTTTCCTAGTGAAAGAAATTATATAATATTTTATGAGTTGATCAATATCCATGTAAGCTCTATCTATCTATATTTAAGTGATTGGCCGTAAGGATTGTTATCTTGTCCTCGTCAAGTGCTCTAATGTATATAAGTGGTGGAGCTTGGATAGAGAATGGTGTGTCTTACAAGTCTTGAGTGGAAATAGAGTGTGGAAGTTAAAGCATCTAAGGAACAAGTTTGATTAGAGTGATGCTCTATGCTCTTGATCTAACTCTCCAAACCCCTTGTCACACCTCTCCAAACCCCTTGTCACGTTAAGCTCCAATTTATGCACCATGATCAGTTTTTGGTATGGATTGTAACTTGTTTTGGTCTCCAATTCATGGTATTAGTGGTAGATAACACAAATTTTATTATCCTTCCATTTCTTACTTTGAGAAAGGTCTAGGATTTAACTATTTATATCCTTTTATAGAAAGAAAGAAACCAAAAGTTTTGATCAAAGCTTTGGAGGTAGAGTTTGGAGGTATATGTGTCAAAAAGAGGAGTTTCCAAGATGTAATAATTTGGGTTCCACCAAGTTTAGTTAAGGGTTTGGGATGTTCAAAGGAGTTTTAGAGGGGCATTTGTGGAAAAAAGAATATCTTTGGAGATAAAAGTAGACATATACACTGTAAAGATAAAAAATGCAAGATTTTAGTAGCAATGAAAAAGATCTAAATCAATTGAAGCAAGTGGGTCTTATATGTACCTGAGTAAACACTTTGGAGGATCTTGAGAGCTCTACAAAATCTTTTGATGATCTATTGATGAGGTTGGAGAGTAGAAAAAATTCTAGTTGTATTGTACTCAAGAAATTCTTCTTTCGAGTAGATCCAAATCTAATATGATTGATTGAAGTTGGAGGACTTGAAACTAATGTGTTGGAGTGGAAGTTATGACCAGGTTGGACTTTTGACCATATTTCAAGTTTTGATTTGAAGTTTTGATTTCAAGATTTGAAGAAACTTGTGAAATTTTCCAAGATTGTTGGTTGCTTTGTTTTGTACCTTTATCTTAAGTTTTGGTGTGAAATACTCAATTAAAAGATTCAAGATATTGGATCAAATATACCAAGGTCTGTATTGCTCAAATATAAGTCTACCTTGGGAATTGATCTATGTCTAGGTATTGGTTTAGAACTCAAATATCAAACTTCACATAGGTTTAAAGAGGAGCATAATCAATTATCTTGTCAAGTTTGGTTGAATTAGGGTTTATAAGAAATAAGATTGCATGTGATCAAACTTCAATAAAAATGTAGTCATAAGTACCAATAGATTGTTCCATTTATAAGTATTTTTCCCAAATTGGGGTCATGGCTAACGGAATAATAACTCACTAAAGAGTTCTTGATACTTACTTGAACCCTTGAGCAAAGAGTTTGGAAAAGGACTTGGCAAGAACCAGGAGTAGCAGCTTGTTTAGGTTTTTGAATTAGGGTTTTTGAGTAGAAACAATTCAGGCCAAGTTTAAGACATTGTCAACATATCTTTAGTGTTCATTGAGATATATTTTAAATCATTAGATATCTTATCTCACAATGTATGCTTTGAGTTGTAGAATTTTTAATTAAGAGCCATAGTGTAAAGATTATCTTAGTTCAAATCTTGGGATTTTTCCCCAACAACACACTCTTAAAAAGAACATTGAATTATCCAGTCTGGAGTATAAGTTAAAAGTAACTAGTGGAGTACATGTTGAAATAAGCTCTTGGATAAAATGAGTTTGCTTTGAGTTGCATGTGTACTAGAAGTAGAAAGAGTTATACTTAAGTTGGTTGTGTATGGATCTTCTCTATGTTGTATAGCTTGATTCTATACCAAGTTGGTTTGGTTTAGTGTGTAAGTGTTGTACTTGGGTTTCTTTCTTTGAGCATTTTATGTATTTCTCTTTGGTAATGCTAGAATTGATAACTAGCAAACTAGGAGTGATTGATGTGATGGTAGGTTAGGCTACTCTTTTCCTACCCAATGGATTGGAATTTGAGATAAAAATTTCCCAACCGTTGAGAATACAAGTGTGCCCAAACCATAAATGATAGGTATTGATACTACCTCTTATCCATAAGCTCTATAGCTTGGCACGCCATGTGTTTCCCAAGAGAAAAAAACCAAAGTATAATAGCATAGCCCTTAAACTTTGGGTCAAGCCCTTGAATTCAGGCCAAGGTTCTTAAACTTTGGGATTAGCTCAAAATTTTGGCTCAAAGTTCCTAAATAGCAAGGCTAATTTACCTCATGCTTGTGCCAAGACAATTAAATATTAAGACCAACCCCTAAACTTTAAGACAAGATATTAAACTCCAAGATTGGATGAACATTTTCAATTTGCATATTGTTGGGATCATTCTTTGCATCTCCATTGATCTATCTGGACAAATTTTACTTATTCTAAACATGGTATGGAATTCCATTGTTTGTTATACTATTACAATATCTTTTTATAAGTTCCTGATAAAAAAATATTTATATCCACCAAAAATTGATCTGTAAGAGCTCGTGCCAATCATGATATTTTGTTTGCCGTTCCTCACCAATTGGAATATATACAATTGAAATAAACGTTGCCTTCCATTTCTTCTTGGTCAATGCCTCTTTTTTATATTTGCAGATGCATGGCATGCAAGTTCTCCGCACATCATTGTAGAAAAGTACTTCCATTCACGAGAAATAGGTAAACGATTTGTTTTGTAAACCTCCGTTTCTTCTCGACCTGATACTTCCATGTTGATGTTGGCAGATGCATGGAGTATAAGTTCTTCACAAGCCATTGTGACAGATTCTTTGCGTTAAGTTCTTGTTGTAGACCACAAATCTGTGTGGAATATAAGTTCTTCCCAAGCCACTGTGAAAGATTGTACGCGCGAAGTTCTTCTTGTAGACCATAAATTGATGAGGAGATATTCAAATCGAGATGATCTGGATTTCGTACAAACTGAAGAATAGCTCACCGTTGATAAAAATCACTAAAGGATTGATGCATGGTTGGATTTAGCCAGCTATTCTTTTTCCAAGTTTCTACTTATATATATCATCAGACATGGGAGCTCCATTTTTCCTCACATTTAGAAATGTGACGAAATATGGAGCTTGCATACACACAAGTCAACCCTTTAATTTCCGACTATGAATCGTCTAGTTCTCCAACACATTCAACTCATCTCTCTCGTGTGGTTCTTTGGTGCTCTTGGACCTTTGGAATGTGAACTACGTCGCCTCAATATTTGATATTATTAGATCATTACCAGAAACTAAATCTTGAACTCCGACCTGCCCAGCTATTAGGTGTTCTTCCCTAAGAATCATATCCCCATCCCTAAATTTCACCACCGTTCAAAATTCTCGAAGGTTTGAGTTTCTCCAAGTTCCATAACAACAGAGTGAAATCTGAACATCATAAATTCTTTCACATTTCCATTCTCCGTAACATACTGCAAAGTTATGCATTAATTTTGCTCCTCTACATTTCAATGTGCATTTACAGGAACATAGTTTTCGTGAACATGAAGTCCAATGAAGATGAACTGACAGTTCTTCATCTCCCACCGGGGCTGAAGTTACCCAACATGACGCAGTACCAAACTTGAACACATAATAAACCAACCCGTACACGTTCTTTCTCCCCATTGTCCATGAGGGGCAGGAATATGGCAACTTCTGCTGACATACAAGAATTTCGACCTTTCACATATAAAATAAACGATGCTTAGAGTCGACACTCCGTTACATATATGCAAAAAGCTGGGTGCAAAAAGCTGGGATGAAAACACTTACAAGCTTGTAGGTGCACTGGAATTCTGGGCCCAGGCCGTGTCCATCACTTGGAGTTTTAAGGAAAGTAATCTGAGCAAGGGGAGCTACTCTTTCCATACAGAAGATTTTCCACTTTTAGAAACCCTTTGTCCGTGTCCACCGCCTACAAAAACTACTTGACTGACATGCGCATGCATAAGACGCAATGCCCCATCTGCTTCTCTGTTAATGATTAGACTCTGAACACATCAAGAACATGTCTAACACCGGTGAAAGGGAGAAGCTTTATCCCGAGGTAATGGTCCACTTCCGGCTCATGGAAGCTACAGTAGCTTCACGTCTTGCCCGTTCTTTGCAGAGCTAGAGGCAAGAGTCCTCAGCAGAGTTTCGAGAGCCAGCTGATTACTCTGAAACCACTACATCGACCTCAACTCGGGAACCTCAGGGTCAGTAAAAAACCTCTTCCTTAGCTCAATGTAGCTGCCACAATCGAGAAACTGCGCAAACAAAATATTGCGCTATCAGCACATAGCCTATATCAGGTGCTAGGGACATAGTGAAACTCGGGCAGCTTCTCTTGATAGAATTTGAAGGCAAGATTCCAGTAGAGTGACCCGTTTCTGCTGGCAATGGAGCAATCAATGCAGCGCGACCTTCACGTTCCACTATGGGTGCGATTCTAAATTAGGCACTTAAAATTCGAAATATTTATTCGAAAACTATGAGCATACATCAAATAGAAAATGACCAGACAAGGGATAATCCATGTCCATTATCGAGAGACCATGAGTACAAAGAAAAACAGTTATCAAACATGATTTTAACCTCTCGAACACCTGTGTCGGTGGTCTTGGTTCCTCGACAATGGACTTGGATAAACGATTGGAGCAGGACTACGAATTTAAATATTTCAGAGATAAGAGTTACACTCGATACCTTGGATCACTCTCATCACAAGCCAATCTTGAAAGCAAACAACAAGGCTTCTATCTTCCAATAGAGTAAGCATCAATTGAGGTCATTCCTTTATCAATCTTATGTAGGGACAGTTGTCTTTGACATAGGTACAACATAAAGATATAAGTCACATTACTGCACTCTAAACCAGCTTTGGTTCGAGTGCAGTTTGCAAACGGGAAATTGCTCACCGACGGAGTTCAAGCACTAAACCGCATCCACTTCGATAACTTTCTGATTCAACTGACCCAGTTAAAAGTACAAAGGCTAGACATTCTAGATTCAAAGTTTGATACATGCTAAACCTAAACTCCTCACGGTTCGAAAATTTGGCCTCCTCTAGAAATGGAGAATCCTTTGAAGTTTAGAAAAAGCCAACCTACACCTTTAAAGGTCAAAGTATCTGATCACTGACTGCTAAAGAAAATGTAGAAAAATTTGAAGACAAAGGACAAAAACCTCTGGTCCGTTCTCGACATGAAAGGCTTGACAGAGACTGAACCTGAAGAACAATTTTCTAATATGCTATCTCTTCTAATGGAGTGTTAAGGGGCAGCAGTAAAAGAGAAAGACCTAAAGTTAGGAAGGTAAAATAAAACCGGGGATATAATCGTTCATCTCCGAAAGCGAGGCTATTACAAAATCAGAACGAATGGATGGTCTGGGATCTGCAAATTTAGGCAGGGCATGCTAAGCTAATTTGTATATCCACTATTTAACATTAAAAACAGATAGTTATGTGGTTTCGGAAATCCATAAATAGGGAGACTCCTTTTTCTACCCACTTATTTCAGCGTGCAGGTAGAGAACGCACACTTTGGAGAATTGAAAATATTTACCGTAGAAAATCACACTTGAGTTCCTTGTATAATAAGATTCTCAACTCGGATAGTATACTTGTTCAAAAAAACCGCTTGCTCTTGCGATTAGCTTCGAGGCGAATTTCTCTCTGCATTTTCAACATAAACAGAATTAGATAGAAGCACTATACCCATGATTGATGGCACAGTACAAGACCCTTTTAAGACCTTGATTGACATCATGGAGGCATGAGAAGTGACATGAACTGCTTGGAGATACCGCACCGCTATGCACGGACTCCTATCTATAGCATGATGGCAAATTCCATTCTACGACATGAAACTACGAATCCCACTTTAGAGCCAAACACCTGCTGGCAACCCCAGTCAAAACTTCTAAATAACATAGACATGTATCTTCTCTGATATCAGATATAGTTACGTACGTTAACCCCTTTGTGCATAATTCTGATATAATGTAATGTTCACGAGAAATATAGACCTCAGAAGAGGGCCTCGAAACTTCCCACAAACTGAGTGAAATCTTAGACTTAGCACATTTTACTGTGTGAATTGACATTACGAACTAGTCCACTTAAATTGAGTCTAATACGGCATAATTTAGACACAACAGTTATCCGATTCAATAGCTGGACAGAAATTCTTGACAATCTGGACTGTTGCTGTTACCTCTTGTTTCCTACACGCCTTGTAAGCGTCAAAATGGTCCTGGCACTTGCTTTTATCATAATCGGAGTCATCCAAGCCTGTTAATATTGACAATCAATGACATGAGATCATAATAATATTAGAGCAGATCCTTCAACAGGACTGTATTCACAAACGATGTCTGGAACATCCTGCCAAATACTGGCGGCAGCACCTCACCGAGTGGTGAAACATTTATTCAGCTCGTGAATCCAGTTGACTCCAGATATCAATACCTACAAAACCGAGATGTCTTGCTCATCTCATTAAGCACAGATTCCAAAAACAATTTATCTTCCATCTGCATCGCAAAACTTGAGATTATCTATAGACAGAACACAATCAGCGGTCGGAATGGACATCTGATCAAGTTTCAAAATTGTCGACAACTGTAATATGTGATAGGCCCTTTGTTCAATCATTGGGACAGTTCAGACAACAATGTCATTACAGACAATTTTGATCACAGACGATTTACAGATGTTTTGATCACTATGACCTAGAATGAGAACAACGGGACAAATTACCCTAGTCTCGCAAAGAAGAAGAGCAATAACTGACTCCATCCAAATGTGACAATTCCATCTAAATTAGGGTTCTAAAGCAAGGTAAAAACTTTCAACCATACATTAAAATCAATCAAACATAGAACAGATAACGAAGAAAGGTTTCCGAGATCATACATTTGAGTGACGCAGCATACTGTGGAGCGCAGAACGATTCCGAGAGCTTTTGAACACTCTTACGAGGAGTGGAATCTTGAGACTCCGTGGTTGCCACAGCGGCTGCAAGACCCTCCATCTGCTAACAAATCCCGTCAACCGATCGAATTCACACGATTCTCGAGATAGGAACCCCAAAGATGTGATTCCTCCTAACCGGGATTTCTCCTCTACACTACAAAACAGTATCTTCTCCGTCTTCTCGCTCAATTACAGCTTCTTCATGTCACATCCTCTCGTCGACAGATTCACTGGAATCTTGTGCTGAATCTTCTAAGATTCTCAAGGCCCACGCACCAATAGCTCAAAGGGTCCGCTCTTTCGCTTTCTCCATGTCCCCCACACTGTGGGGTCTCCTTTCTTCCTTTCCTCGGTCTGTTGAGCATGCTAACGTGGCCATGCCCCTGCAGCGATCCAAGGACTTCTCCTTAAGGCCCTCTTCCAGTGGTGTCATCATCCGTCCCAGGCTCTCTCCATCACAAGCGTTCCATTTGACTAAGATCTCATGGCCACATCGCCGAAATCTTCATGCCAAATTTTGTCGATGAGGTTCAGACATTGTAAGGAACAGTAATCACCAATGATTGTTCTATAGACATGTGAGTACAAGCTGGTCTGCACCACTAGATTAGTTTCAGGCCGAACAGTATTGCAATGTCATTGAATCCTCCATCACGATCTCTTGGGAAAGGATGAAGTCATCTTGGTTGTACGGCACCAAAGACTTTTGATGTTTCAAAAATAGTCTTTGAAGAGAAACAAGGTTTATGGACAATATGTGTTTCACAATGGTTGTTTGACCCCCTCAATTGATAGCAGAAACCAAAGTACACAACAACAACAACAACACTTAGAAAGTTCAGGATTTGAAGATTACCACCAAATTCACTCACTTCTATTTAAATCTATGTAAACTAACATCAGAAAGGCTTCAGATCTTAAATAATCCATGACTCTCAACTTATTCTTCATAAGAAATTGATTAAATTTAGTATACTAGTTCAATTTGTCTCATTGCACCAAAACAAAAGATGTTAAATCCAAGTTCATCCGCTTCAAATTGAGAAGAATCTTGAAGATGAAATTGACAATTATCTTGGGGGAATAAACTTGCAAGTAAAATAACCCCCATCTTGGAGGTATGTGTTGAGGTATGTGTTGATATCGTCGAGATAGTATAGCATGGATCCCTCACCCACCTTCTAAAACGATCATAAATAAGCGATAAACCGATCCACATAGGGTAACGAGAAGAAGGATGAAAGACCTCATCAAATCAAGCCTATTAAGTATAAAACGTAAAAGGTATAACGGAGTCAAAGCCCATCGTACGCATCTCACCCACCTTCTAGAAAACGTGATACTACTTCCCAATTGCTTTTTAGTTCATATTACAGTAGTGTAACCTTAAAGGTTTCCTTCTAAGTTCACATTGCAGTAGTGTAAGTTATTTTCGAAATATGGACCAAATAGACAGGCTCTTTTTTATTTGAATGAGAACGAAATATAAGTTGAGAACAGGTAATTAAAAATCATATTTCTGCAGCAAGTAGGCATTGTGATCATTTAACATAAAATTGACAAAGAACATGCAGGTGATGGCGTAATAACTCTCTCGACCAAACTGGCAACAAAAGTCTTGTGGGATCTTACCCTTCAAGGAACATGTGCTCGGAAACCCATAATGTTTTCAGAACGCTTACTGTGGATATTGAATGCTACTGCATTATCGTATTCTCCTTCCGTGATTTGCGTAGACTGCAGGCCATCATAGATCTTAGGTCAGAATAGCTATATCCAATCTAAAACAGGGCATCTAAAACTACAATTCGTGACTTCAGTAGGTCAAAACGGTGGGAAATTAATAATTAAACTAAAGCTTATAAAGCTCTGGATTAGAAAGTACAATCCCCGAGGAAGAAGGAAAACGACTCTCTACGTACGTACATCTCCTTGACTTTCACTTATGGTCCTTAGGTAATATCATGACTAGAAGTTTGGTATATCCCACTTTGATATTATTCCTCTCCAAGATGCCCCGGATCATTCTGGGATAATGCTTCTGTTGTAGTTCCCGTGCAGTCGCTTATTTGTGACCGCCCTCTCATTGGGAAGAACACTGATGCTCCTTGACGTGAATCATAACTGATGATAGTACATGCATCGATACAACACTTGAGTATCTTGATTCTATCATAATCAGGTTCATCACCTCATGATTTACGTCACGAATGGAGCTAAGCGAAGTACGATGTCGCACTCCCATAAGCCATGGCTCAAAACCGCTCTGCTCCGGTTGCTGATTTGCGTCTTTACTAGATGACAAAATAAGGAAAAGACTGTCTCTTCCCGCAGTGCCCAGTTCCGACGACGACGGAGCTAGTAACGGAGCTCGACGGTTCTTGGCCCCGTACGGCTGCGATAATTTGAGTCATGTGTGGGTGTTACACGATACTTTCCTTGCTTCTCTCTCCACATTGAGAGGTGCCGAAAGTACGACCGTAGTGGATCGTATATACGGTGTATGCGAACATTCTCGTGTGGATATCGGGAATGAGTTAGAATATTCACCGGAATCTATTTGGTTTCCACTATCTCCAGTTTTCTTGGGGAATTTCTTGGGGCCCAGCTCTATTAATCCGGTATAAATGAAGTCTGCTGACTTTCACACCACCCACCCCACCTTGAACATGCGATTATCGCTCTGTCTTGCATCTAAATCCAATGAAGATTCTTGATCACCAGCAGGACAAAGATTCTTGATCCCCATTAATTACATCGTCCAGGTTCAAAGTAACATCCAATTTGTCTCATCACAACTTCCTAACAATCATCTTTTAGGACCAGGATGAGAACCTCCATATCGTCATTGTTAGGTGGAGAGAAATTCTGGCAGGTCAACTTGATCTCTAGTCACTTCCTCGGGTGCTTCTGTTCAAGTTCAACTCGTATCTTTCATTCTTGAAAGTGCATCAAGTTAACTACGGGGAATCAGTTCTCCATTGTCATGTGTGTCTAACAACAAAGTTTAATGGTATCTTGAAACCACTCCACCTGACCCAAATCCGTTGCGTATATTCGAGATGTCATCATGTACAAAAGTGGATATTCCACCGGAGAGACGGATGCTCTGGTCCGATGGTGTTGTAAGAGTGCCCGTCAGATGAGCATCATGGTCGTTAAGTTAACCTCAGTCATGTCTAGTCAGATCGGGAAACCGATAACTGCCGCCCAAGGAAATTCGGCCTAGAATAGAGAGAATCTCCTTATGATAGTCATCCAGTGAACGGGAAAGGCCTGCTATATGTGTGCTACCTAGAATGAACTTTTATTTTCCCCTGTCCTGGATTTTGGCAGTCATGCTTTCCCTAGCTTCCAATGCCGTTTGAAGACATGAGAAATTGATGTACGTACAATATGGAAAGTCAATGAATAAAGTAGATTGATTGCTTTGCAACTGTAAGGGTACTTCTTCTTTGGCTCTTTCTGGTGCTTCCCATACGGGTTTGCATAGTGAGAATATCGAGCCTCGTTCTCGTCGGACTCTTCTTCCTTCGGTACAGTTTTGTACTTGCACGGATAAAATTGGAAACCATCAGGTCGTGATAAAAGTGTGTAAAGGTAATCCACATCTAGGCTTCCAATAGTTTCTTTGCATTTAAAACAGATTTAAGGAATATTGGTAAGTAGCATTTCATTATTAGTGAATCATATACAGACTCCTTGCAGTCTGATATTCCATAGTCTGCCATTCGAATTCGATAATAATTCCGGGCAAAGCACGTGTGTAGGTAAGTTTCTAAACATGTGTGTACATGCATTGACTGCATACACCTTTGTAACGAAAGTAGGATAGTATATGACTTTGCATGTTACAGAAGATCAGATAAAAGGTGGATGGTCGTTGTATGTTGAATCGGTCTACGCTTCTCTTAGGTTTTCTCGGCCTTCGGGTGCTCAACTGAATCTTCCCCGGGATCGAATATATGAATATGAACTCCGAAATGATATACTCTATTCTCCCCTAATTAAGTGAATGGTTCCAGACAGATCCTTTAAGATTTACTCTTACGCTATCATGTCATGATACATGATAGAGATACTAAGTAACTACAGAAAGTTTGCTTCCAGGAATCTTTGGTTCTGAATGGAACTTGTAATCTGGAAGGAATGACAACTCAATATATGAACTCTAGGTACCCACTCAAGTGTAAGAAAGATGTCCACCAATCCATAGTTTTATGAAAAGTTTGTACATTATCTTTCATTTACGAATTTGGTCTATATTACATTCAATAGACCTCAAGTTTACTTTCCTACATGATCCAAGGTTCAAATCTAGCAGATACTTAGGTAAATATTATGTGTAAATATATGTAAACATTCTGGATTCGAATGATGGAGGATAAAGAATGGGGGCTCCCTTTTGCACAGCATACTCTTCTTGATGTGCTCAAACTTGACTCTGCATATGGTGACGAGCCCTCTGAGCTACATGCAGTACTGTGGACCTTCATGTTCAGCAAGTGATAATAAATGGTTGGAGGTCCACTATATGCACCCTTTTGAGCCTGTGGAAAAGAAGGATGAGGATAAAAGAGGAACAAGGGAATAAAATCTAAAAAGGGCAACAGTTTGATCATTGGAGTATGACGGTGAAGTTCTATGCGTTTGAACGATTTTCATCTCCACCGACCACGACACACGACGGAGAGTTCGACCATGGCAAAAACTATTCTACAACCTTGAAATGTAATATCATGGTTGAGCATTTGCAAAATAATTTGTAGTGGCTTTGTCCAATTATTTAAAAGAAGAGAAACTGCTACTAATATGCTTTATCTCACACAAATTATAATACGAGCTCTAGAGCAAACCATGAATCTAAAAGACGCATGTACGTTTGTACTATTGTGTCCCATTTCTTGTGTTAAAATGCACCTATTCCGATTATGGCTAATTCACAAAATGAGCACAAACTTACAAGATAACTAAGTTAAATTGTTTAAATTGATCGAGTCATCTACTCACTTTCTAATAATGTTTCAAATCCTTCCTCTTCTCGTGCTTTGGTTGGCTTTGAAAATAACCTCCGCGTTGGTTTATTACTACTTCTGCCCTTGATAGAAAGCTATGGTGATCCGCGTGCTCCTTCTACTTTTTCTCAAAGTCTGAAATGAAAAATTGAGTTGATCAGTGATTATAAGATGAAAAAATAATTCTAATTAATAATGGATTTAAAGCTAATACGGAGACGAAAGGAAACCTGCCGGATAGGCAAAATGCTCCAGCTAAGTTAGCAGAAAAGGCTTTTCGGATGCTGATAAAGACGAGGTAAGGAGTAACTGCTAGAGGGCACCAATTGGCCCTTGGAATATGTGACCGCAGAGGGAGCGAATGTAGGATTTGTCTAGATTAGGTGAGACTTCTTGGAAGGTCAGCTTTCATTTCTGGATCCACAATGCCACATCAGAGCAGAGTATTTGCACCATCCCGGTAAGTTAGAGGTTCGCTGGATGATTTAAATATATACGGTGGAAGATGATAAGTTTTGAGGTAGCGTACAAGGTGGGCTAAGAACACTCGGCTGTGTGTGTTTACGAGTCTTGCATACGCTCAAACGTGGTTGTATGAAGATATTATTAGGTGTTTACCACTTGATCCATCAAGACACTAGTGAGACGTCCATACCAAACAACAACTTATAAAATATATCTCCATGAAATCAATTCACCTAAGAAAAGGGCTCCATAAAGAGGAAATTCAAGAATTTCAAGAATGCAGGACGTGGATACGGTGTCTTTAGAGCTCAGGCTAGGGTCATGAATAGAAGAAACAGTCCTGCTTGAGGGTGTATGGGACTTGAGACAAGCGAGATAGTTTTCACCTTCTCTCAATATTCATTCCAAGAAATTCTCGGTGTATGACATTGATAAAATCGAATGGATACACTACGTAGAGAATCTTCATGTCAGTACGTTGGATCTTGAGAAAACTCATCGATCAAACCACAAAGTTCGACAGGGAGTAAATATTAACACGTGTCCGTAGGTTGTGATGTAACCGAAGACCATAAGGGGAAGACAAATTTTAAGAGTCAAAGAGCCGACTCGAGGAAGTATGCGTTTAGTGAGTCATTGTGTTATAGGTGTGTGGGCGATCTGAGCTGATTGATATCTACCACTCAATGCCCTTAGTATATGATTAGATTGCCATCTAATCAGGTCCTTTTAACTGTACATCCTTTCTTTTCCACAATGCCTCCTCAAAATGAAGCAAAAGGAGTTTTTGGGATCTTAAGCATGGTTCGAGATCAAATCTGCGTAAGAAACACCCGAGATACACAATAAAAGACCCATAGTAATGTATTCGGGAACATATTCTGTGGATCTGTAAAGGTAAAGGTGGCCGTCCCAGCTAATACACAAGCAGAGATGTTTTGGATTATCTTAATCACCTGAATATAGAGTGGTACATACGGCAGGGAACCCGTATTTTGGGGGTTAACATAAAGTAATATATTCCCAGTATGTGTAGGGTGATTGGAGGCAGAGAGAAGGGGAAGGGAAGAACACATGAAAAACATAGTCGCGTGTGGTAGTAGGGAGGTAAAGAAGGGAGGAGAACAGGAGAAGAGGAAGAACTTCGTTTATAAGTGAGGAGAAGTGAAGCGCGGGGAGCATAGAGAGACGCGGTAGAGGGAGGATTCGTGTTTAGTTTGGGGGACTGATTGTTGTCGTATAGACAGAGGAGTCGTCATGCATCAGGCAGTGGAGGGGGAGGGGGCTGGACCGCATTAATATGATGGTTCGATGACTTGCTACACTGTTTCTGCTGCAAGGAAGGGAAGGAGGAAGGGAGGAGGAGCAGCAGCAGCAGCAGTCGGTGCTCGTGTCATGTAAGGCGAGGAGGGGTGGCTTAAAATCAATTCGGTCACATCTCTGGATGTGCGCTTGTCGGTAGAGTTTCCCCTTGGATTCTAGACCGGAGAAGAGTGTGATTGATGGTCGAGTGAGAAGGACTGAGAGCAAAAGGTTACGAGAGAGGAGGGGGTCGAGCAGGGAAGTAGTGCATGCCGGCGCAGCTAAAGAATTTTTTGTGTAGCACAAGAGCACTGTGGGATGAAAGATTGAGGATGAGAGACGGCGCATGGACTTCGCTGCAGAGATGCGGGTAAGTAGAAGGGATTGGTAAGAAGGGGGAAAAGTGGGGGTGGTGGATTGATGTCGAGGAAGAGGGAGGTATAGTCTTCGTCGTCGTCTTCACATGGTTTTGATTCCCAATTTGGTTCGTATTTGGTTGATGCTCTAGTGCAGCGGATATGTTGGGATTGTCCGGTAGTGCTTCTGAGAATAGTTTTGGAATTTCGTGGCTAGGACATGTTTAGTTGTTGCCCCTTCCTTCTCCGTCTGGTTGCGAGGTGAGTTATCGATTGAGAGGCAGACGCTTCTTTGTCTAGGCGTTGCGTATCTATCAGGCCTTCTAGTTTTAGGGTTGTCGTCGAGTTCGGGAAATTGCCAGTTGAGGAGAAGAGCCCAAGCCGGACTCTCCCACATACAGGTCACGCCTACTTAGTTGCGTCCATTGTGCGTTGGTATGCCCAGTTATCTGCCCTACTTTTGTGTCAATGTGAGAGCAGATGAGTATCTTGTAAGCTTTGTGGCCAGTAACCTAGGACAATGCTCCTCTCTGTTTTCTCTGTAAGTCGAACCCTAGGGCGCCAGATGCATGAGAGGCCTGCGAACTTTGGACTATTATCGCATCGATTGATTAAATGACATGTGTAGGCAATAAGAGTCTCCTTCCTTCTACTGTCTGTCTTGATCTAAGCTGTACCGCTCTCTGGTTTTGAGTGCTGAACAATGTCTACCATGTTTTCCAGATGCAAGATTGGGCCGACGTCGACGAGTCTCTTCAGCTGTCATGATATCAACGGTCTCCACTCTTGCTTAGAATGAGCATTTTTCAGAGTCAGGCGCTGTAGATCTGCTTTGTTGTTAACCGAAATCCTAGTAGCCTGCTGCAATTGTCAACTGTGCATGATTCGCCTGTGTCCTACATAAAGGAGCGCAATTCACAGTGATGTTCTGGAATCTACGTCGACTTCCTCCTCTTCTATCGATACACTTGGACAACACCCTAATTAGTTTCGCAAGCGAAGGGTCCCCTCATCCGGATTCCCAATCCTCAGCTCGGCCCAGTGAGATTCAGTTATCAAAGTATTCCGAAACCAATTGTCCAGCGCGGGCTGAATTTTGTACTTTGGCCCTGGAATTTGACGCGGAAGGTGCCTTAATTTGATAATCAGCAATGTCCAACAAAGACGGATTCGACATTGGGTATGCCCTGGCTCAAAAGAAACAAAGAAGTTTTGTGCAGCCTACTTTGATTTCTCAAGCAAAGAGCAAGGGCATCAACTTGATCTGCATTGACTCGCACAGGCGTCTGGTTGAACAAGGCCCCTTTGATGCAATTCTTCACAAAGTGTCGAGCGAGGATTGGAACAGGCAACTAGAAGAGTATGAGGAAAGGTATCCTGGCGTCATCATTGTAGATCGTCCCGAAGCAATTGAGAGGCTTCACAATCGAATCTCTATGCTTCAAGCCGTCGCGGAGCTGAAGGTAAATGATGTGCGAGCAACCTTTGGTATCCCAAAACAATGCGTGGTCGAGAGTTGCGAAGCATTGGAGAATCTCCGAGGCCAGACCGGATTAAAATTTCCAGTGATTGCAAAGCCTTTAGTGGCCGATGGCAGTGCCAAATCTCATGCTATGTCGCTTATCTTCAACCCGGAGGGAATCACCAAACTAAAACCTCCTGTGGTCATCCAGGAGTTTGTGAATCACGGAGGTGTGATTTTTAAGGTGTATGTGGTTGGTGACTACGTCAAGTGTGTTAGGAGAAGGTCCTTACCAGATGTGCACGAAGATTTGTTGAAGAGCACGGAGGCGCAGGCACCTGTTTCATTCTCGCAAATATCAAACATGGCCTCCAACCCAGAACAATCTAGCGAGATTCTGGACGAAAAGCTGTCACAGGCAGAGCTACCTCCCTTGAAGTTCATAGCGGATATTGCCAAAGGTTTGAGGTTAGCTCTTGGACTCCGGCTATTTAACTTCGATGTGATCAGAGACATCAAATTAGGCAATCACTACCATGTGATTGACATCAACTACTTCCCAGGATATGCGAAGATGCCCGTCTACGAGTCAGTTCTTACAGATTTCTTTCTCGGACTTGCGCATGAGAAAGCTGCCACAGGCGATCCGGGACCTCTGGAGGCAGTGCCAAATTAAATGTCGTGCACAAGTCAGTTTGGACGCCTTTTAGTCTGAATTCATGAACGGGACCGGGAGGAGATTGATCCTATCACACGCAAGAAAGAATGATCCGGAGGTGAGTCTTGACACTGGGATTCGTGGCCATTATGGTAAAGCTTTTGCAGTCGATTCAGAGCTGTGATCAAACTGTAATGGTTGTTTCTCAATGAAAGAAAGCAGTGAAGGATAGTGCGACTTTTCCACGCTTGTTGGAACCAGTGAATGATAGTAGCACCATTGTACAGCGGCTGCAAGTACCAAGTGAGTCTCGAGAGTAGGGAGCTGCTGCACAGTTGATGTGTCTTTGCACACTTTTGAAGAGTGAACCTCTGGGAGGAAGACAGACATTGGCTGGCCTCTTGCGCCCACAAAAACAGAGGCATGATTATGACATGTGCGTAGGAACTCATCCCTTCTCCCCCCTCTTTCCCCATAGTATCAAAATCCTTTTTTGTCATCTCGTGTCCAGGTCCTTATCATCGCTGAAAATGTGGGGGCATGAGTAGAGAGCTCCGGGTGATATGAGTGAGTGCAGCTAGTGTCGCCATGCCCGGCCTTCCGGACATTTGTTGGGTGTTCACTTATCATGCTTTGTAGTAGCTTGTAAAGTACAATCAATCTTAGTTTGTGGGAACAATTTTGAGATACAGCACCGCTGTGCTGAGTGGTCCACAGTGGGGACGCCTTACTCGAGTTGCAGGCTGGCTCTTAGAGCAGGTTCTGACATATTTTGTAGCGTAGCCATGTTTTTCTTGACAAAATGTGATTCTCCACATCCACCCATTTCTACATTCGGAACTCGAAGGTGGTCGCTGAGACTTCTTTGCTTCCTTTTCATCTCTGCTAGTTGTGGATTGGTTAGCTTATCTGAAAGCAGTAAAAAGAAGACCTCGTGAACATGAAAGAGTGGTGACTGAAAAGAATGAATCCTTTGCTGTTTGTTTGTTCTCACCACTGAAAGGGGCCGTCGAAATTCGTGGCTGGTACTGAGATCGCCACGTGTACACCGTGCTACATTTTTTGGTGATAACTTGCACTTGGCATTCTGAAGTGCCAAGCCATAGGCTTAGGGGGAATGGCCCTCGAATCTGAGACGTGTGCGGCATATTATTTGTTTGGATTGTCAAAGCCAATTAAGGTTTCTTGTAGGTTCTCGATAAATGTTTCTCTAATGACTCTTTTCCAAAGCCATAGCCTTCATTTAAGTCTGTACCAGGTCGGCAGTAGAGCGCAAATTGTCCACCTCTTCTGTTGACGGTGTGTACAGGACTGTTCGATCCGTGCATAAGCGCAATGCATTTTCCAGAGTGTTGTGTAGTCTCGATGCTAACTAGTCGTCCGAACGACCCTTAGCACTGACGATTGTGCACAGTAGTGCGCAAGCTGGCCTTCTATGCTAATGAGATCGCTTATCCAAAACTGAAAAAATCGCTCCCAAGAAGGTATTACGTTTATAGACTTCCGACTAGAGGAACTTAAATGATTCAATTAGATGAGGTATCATGGCAAGATAAATTTTTTACACGATCACCAGAGAGGAGTGTCCTGGCGAGACAATCTATTTCTACTAGTCTACTAGACAATCTAATCCCATGAATGCATTGGAGGCATTGAGGGACTGAATCTGGCAGCCATGTACACTTGACGTCCAGCATTGCCCTTTACATTATAGTACGATTCGTTACTTGTGGCCGTACCCCGCTGCGCTGTCGTCTTTGGAACTCATCTTTTTGTTCTAGCACAGCAGGTGCCTCCTGTCATGCTGCTAAGATTTCGTTATTTCTAGCGTCGCAGTATAGTAACGACTTCTGGTCCAGGCAGGGCCCCTGTTGTTACGAAGCCTCGGGTCCAAATGTGGATCCGCTTATCCGCTCCCACGCCGAGTTGATGCATGTCAGCAACTGCTCTGGAGGGAAGGTATTACGCATCATGTCACGCATTTTGGGTCCGCACCTACTGCTTACGTGGGGGGTGTCGTATCCGACCCTCCTGGGAATATCTCTCGTCCATCCTCGCTGTGAGATGCTACGATAGTGAGAGACAACTGACGATTGGCCCAGTGCTGCTTTTGACTACTGGATGCGTCAGTGTCCATATCTTGGAAACCGCGCGGATTGATATAAGGGTGTCAATTGTAACGGTTATGGGTTCTCTCTGGGTTCCTGACAGAATCCATAAAACGATTTGACCGATACCCATTGAACATCAAGTGGGGTTTAGTTAACATACTCGAGAAAATTTGGAAGGGTAATAAAATGTTATTCCTTGTTAAAATTTCGGCCAAATTTTCTCGAGTAAGTTAGATGGGTTATACATAATCGCATAAAATTATATGAATCCCAAGAAAAAACTCGTGAAATTTCACGGGTCTATGAACATAAACCGCGAAACTCACGTACACCCGCCGAACGACCTTACGGATTTACAAAGATTTACTGAATCTTTACGGTGACGATGACAGTTCCGAGACAACCGTCATCTGGACCCCCTATTATATGTGTGATCATAATGATTGAAACCACTCTCGTGCGCTTTTCTGCTATGATTTACCTATTGCTAAGCCAATTCCGCATACTAAGTATTTCGTTAACTATGGTAACTTTCGAGTCACTCCTGATTAAATATGGAACTCGTAGTTTAAATGGGATTTCTTCCACAAGTAATTTTATCAAACTGGATAGAGGCAAATATTAAAGTGACTTGAACACGAAGTTGAACTGTCAAGTGAATTTACTCACTTTCTGAAAATAGGTTCCAGATTAAATATATAATCAAAATTACAACATTCAATGTAACTATATTTTTAGAGGTGCTATAGGAAAAAATTTAGTCAGTATTTTATATTATAATAACAACTTTGATTTTATTATGGGACGAAAATGAATTTACAGTGGTGCAAAATAATTTTGTTGATGTCTTTCATCCCAAACATTGAAATAGACTTTCGGACAAATTAAAACTATCCTGGCAAAGCAATGTGATTGAAATAAACAGGAAATATTTTTTAATATATGTAATTTCATTAAAATATTTTTAAATTTTTATTATGAGGATTATTTTATTTTATTTTATTTTAATAAATAAAAAATAGAAATTTATTTTTCTTTGTAAGCTTTGATGAAAAATAATGAAAGTGAATAAGAGTATAATGAAAGAGAGAAAATTCATTCACAACTAAATGTTATATAATCAATATAAAATTCATATATAGTACACTTATCGATCAATTACTCAAAAACCTTAAATAATTATGTTCATTTTTTTATTTTATATACTATTTTATCAAGTTCATGAGTGATGATGATTGTCCATTCATACAATACAAATGTAAAAGAGCATGAACAGAACCAAAAAAAGTACCTTTTGATATATTTAGGGTGTATTACCCTTTTTGGTTAATATATCTATAGTTCTTTGCCTTAGATTGTGGATTGTGTATTCATGTATTCTCTTCTGATTTAACCTTAGTGTAAGAAAATAATCCGGGGAAAATTTTTACCTTTTGATCATTTTTGAATAGTTTCTTATACACCTTGGATAGAGTCTTGTGTATAATTTGCCTCATTCTTATAAATCTGTATTTTTATTAGTATCTGCTCATTGTGTTAATATATGACTATGAGATTATTTTTAAATGTTAATAATCATTTCAAATTTTATATATGAATGTTTCTTCTATATGATAAATACCCAAATACAATAATCTAGCAAAATTAAGTTGAAAGTCTTTGCTACTTTTGAAAAATATCATAACTTTGTATAAAACTTATATAATTTTCAAAGTTATTAATGATAAGAAATGAGATTAATCGATTATATATGTGCTAAGTTACTCACTAAAAATTAGCTTTGAAAAATAATCTGATAATACTAATATTGAATACTATAACAGAGGTAGGATAAATAAAACTTTATTTTATTCTGGTGTTGTTGGAGACTATGGAGAGGTAAAACTTATATCTACAAGGTAATCTAGAAATGTACATCAGGAGGGGAAGCAATATCTTCAAACTTGAGATTTTATTTTCTTTCATAAAGTAGAAGAAATAGATACATATATTGAATAATAGTTTGTTGGACAGAATATCGAACTGATCATCGCGGGTAGAAGCTGCTAGTGAATCCACTTAAGGTAACGAAGTACCCTTGTACTTCAAAATTTTATTTGGGTAAAGCTTGTAAAGTTAATGCCTATTAATTTAGTTTATTATGAATAAATGATATAATAACTCTATTCATAATAACATTTTGAAATATATTTGATGCATCTAGTCTCCTTGAATGTGAGAGAATTTTAGCGAAGCTCGGTTGGAGTTACTAGCCTCGCTGAGGGCATTTGAGACTCGATCAATCCCATCAATATCCAAGATATTTCCTTGAATTTGCTACAATGGTTCTGCTAACTATAAATATGAAATTATGAATTTTTTTTATCTAGTTTAGAAGAAAAATCTTGGATTTTGACAGTTAACTGATTATTTCTGATAGCAATCGATGTATAGAATGTTATGGAAATAATTTTAGATTATTTATATGAAGTATTCTCAAGTGATAATTATAAATAATTCTATGAAGGATTGAATTATTAGAATTCTTTATTTTAGGATTATATATATATAAGGAAGAAAAGATGATTTCTAGTCTTTGAATAGTGTGACTATTTTCTAGGCATTTTGATATACCTTTTTGGGTTCCTTTTGGTGATAAAATTGCTACAGTAGGATGAAATGATGTCCATCGTAGGTTGACCGTAGGAACACATAATCATAGTCTCCAGACAAATTCACTCTAATAGTTAACAGTTCTACTGAAACATATACAGTATTTAGTTGAACATGAACATACCTTCAGGTAGATTTTATTTGTATATGTATTATTTTATCATCGGTTCGATTAGGACATATTTCTATGAATATACAGTTCAAAGCGTTGCTTCGGTAATTTATTGATTTATAAAGTATTGATTCTAAAGTTATAATTTATTGATTATAAAGTAACCTAGTTACAAGTTACCAAACCCTGAACTCGTCACTTTTAGATAATTAATATTTGAGGTCTTACTGGATTCGTTCAAGGTAATCCCTTGCAGAATCAGATCCAAGGAGTAGCCAAGGCAAAAGGGTATGACGTGACTATCAAATTTATTAATACATTGTTGAAATATATTGTACGAATATAGTTAACCATTTTGTTAGTTATAATTACTTAGTTTTCATCTCGATTGGCTCCCTGGGGTACGTTAGAGTTAGCTCATTTCACTGAGTGTACGATTTGTAAAACTAGCAAGGACATTTACCCAAAATTGAACATAAGATATTTATTTTTTTTACTATCTCTTTTAGTTGAAAATTATCAAATCCTCCATTTATCATCCGTGTAAGGTAATATAATCATCCTAATTACTCATGTTTGTTAAAGAGAAAAGGGCGACCGCGTAGAAAACACGAAAGATGTTTGTTAAAGACGATGGCACCATTCACAGCTGGTCGATAATAAGAAAAGGATAAAAAATTATATCAAAAGAAGTTTGGTACACCTGTAAGGTACTATTAACCGACCCATTTTGAGAAAAAACTGCCTGAAATATTTGATCTGCTCATGTGGTGTTGTTGAGAAGAAAGGGCGACCCGCATAATGAAGGGCGACGGGTCTTGGAAATAGAGGGCGACCCGTGTTGCTGGAAACAGGCAAGTCAATACAGTGTGAGTTCGGGTTCAGAGCCTTGTGTTTGTGCTACACTCATGGCACATGGCGCGGGCAGACAGCATTGGATTACTGTTTCTGTACTAACAAGCGCGCACCATAATGCTGACATGTAAGGGCAGTTGATAGTTGACGAAGCTGCCAATGTCTGTTGCAAATGACAGAATACAATTCATAGACTCGTAATATTCTCTTCACTTCCCTCACTCCTGCATCCTCACAGTTTTCCTAGTTCCAGTCGTGAAATATGATGTACAATATTGTCTCAAGCGATTGTCAGGCTAGCTCGTATGGTGGCATGCAATTTGAGCAAAGACAATTTTAATACGTAAATAGATTTCGAGTGGAGTGTTCCAGTGTGTATAGTAGCTGCAGGATTTTGAGATGAATGTCTTCACCTCAAATCATAAGCTGAGACACTGTAACTCGATCTTTCTGTCGTTTTTCTCCTTTGCTTCTCTTGCGGACGATAGTGCACGTAACCTTTTGCAAGGCTTTTTGGTACAGTCCGTTGGCTAGACTTTCTTGAAGTACGATGTTGTGTCCCATCCTTGTCTATCTCCTAAAACACAAATGCAAATTCTTTCTCTGTCGCACATGTCAGCGCACCAGCTTCTTTCGCGCAGTGTCTGGAGACACTGCAGTGATTGATTGCTTGAGGAGCTTCTCAGCTTTAGCAAGCACGGCAGATTTGATGCAGACATACATCATCACATGTAAACAACATCCAAAGTCGTACGGATTTATAATGCCTCACAAGTAATGTAGCAGTTGTTGCAATCTTCCAGAAGGAAAGCGCGGAAATTCCTCGACCATGTCTCGACTCCGAGTCGTGTCGTCTGTAAAGCTAACACATATTTGCCCTGGCGCTTGCCGCCATCCCCCCCGCCTTCTCCTACGTTCTACCGCACGTCAAGTCCCATCCAGCGGCATGTGTTACTTTGTCTTGTTCGTACCTTTTCTGCTTTCCTTGTTCCTGCTTCCCAGCCCCCTCTCTCTTCCACTGTTCCAGATTGATTGCCCTCTTCCACATGTGATTCATGTTTAGCATGTGCCACATTATCTGATGCTCTTCCTAATTGTGCCCTAGTTCATCTCGTCCCTTTACTTCTCCTAAGAGTTGCTTACTCACACCCAAGCACCGGCACACAATGAACTGAATCTGAAGCTCATCCTGTTTGCTGTCTTTATACATCTCTCGTTGTCTTGACCTCCTTTTTGCAAGAGAATACCAGCCCTGTTCACCGAAAATGCAACATACACCTCCAAGTATGTAACTTCATTGCTCCTGTAGATGTTTCGCGTAGTGAAGGTTACGTTTCTCTTGTGTGCAAAGGTTATTCTCAGCAGTCTGTCTTGCTCTACTGTTGTTCATAAGGTTTTGTCACGTTCACCTCCACTTGATACCTTGAGTCTTGGAAAGGTTGACTTTTCAAGACCTGTGTATGTTGATACTTGCTCGGATCATGATCTCGTCAGCTTCTGAGCACTGATCGGTGAAAAGTGCCTTTTGATTACGATGGGATATAGTTGGTGGTCTGTAGAAACAAGGCCTCCTTTCGTCTTTCTCTAAGTTCTCCAGTAGAGTATAGTCGGTAGACATCTGCGCATGAAGGAAGGGCTTAACAAGACCAACTTAAACTGTCATTTGTTTTAACTGCGGTATGCAAATGTATATTTCAGATTTTTCTCTACTGCTTTGGTCATACCATCCTCAATCCTCAATCCTCACTCCTGTAGTTGGTCAAACTCGTTGCGCAATGCCTTCGTACCTTGGTTTTGTCCGGCTCTCCCGGTTTGGGTACAGCTTCTCTGCGTCGACCTCTGAAGCTATTTTGTATCTCGATTTTGTCTGACTCTCAGTTTTGAAAGAAACTCATGGTCTCTATAGCTTCTGAAATACATATAACTTAGCCATCCAATTTAACACATTTGTAGGTAGAATCTCCTTAGCTTCTGGTTGACAAGGGGCTCATAGCCGCTTCTCTTCTTTGTCTTTTCTTCATGCTCCCCGTAACCTTTGGTTAAATAAAAAACCTTGGGAAAAGAAACAATCGATTGAATTAGTCACTTGATCAATCTAACACACACACTTGCTGTAGGCTCACCTCTGTAATCTGATCCTTTTCCTGTTGTAGACTATCAAAATATGATATGAACTCTTGGGTGGCCGGCACATTCATCACAAAGGCAGATCTCGATCTTCAAGTTGTGTCATGTATGTCTCACAAAGGTTATAGTCATGATGTTCAGAGAACTACTACCATGGAATCATTCACTCAGAAATCTTGAATTTTGGCTTCGAAACGGTGTAGATTTTACTGCATGTATTTTATTGAATAAATTTCAAGTATGGAATGCATGCTGTTGCACCTGGTCTCCGCACAAGGTCGTGAAGTTTTTGTCATTGCAATCGAAACTAATTTACAATCTCCTGGAATTCGACGTGCTGTTGATAATATTAAGTGCGTTGAGACTGATGACATGGCTTCCCAACCTAACCTCCCCGTGCTACATAAGGATTTACTATATACTTGAGATGCTTCCAGTGAGTTCTTCGCCTTATATATATCTCGACTGTGTGCCCGAGCTGTGGATGGGTCGCGGATGTTCAAAAGCTGTTACAGTAGCTGTAACACCTGTAGCAACACGTGCGATTCCTTATTTCTACGCCCAGAAAACTCTAGCTTTTACTTCATTTCGACGCTATAAAGATTTATGTCGTCGGTTCTGGTGATAGTTACCAGTCGTATAGCTGCTTTGTTCGACTGTGAGTGGCCTGGAGTTGAGTCAGCCTTGTTGAGAGTGTCTCGTATCAACTGCCGAAAGTACAAGCTTAATTTCGAAACTCAAGTTCTCGTCCTCTGCGTGTCATATGCCATTGCTCTATCTTGTCTATCTTGTCGTGGGTCTATCTTGTCTTTCTTTTGTGGATATCCTTCGCCGATAAGTGAACGAGAATAAACGAGGATCTCAGACTACTGAGACTTTGTCTCCTTGAACTTGTCAGACGTGTCCCGACTTTTGCAATGTGGTTATTAACCTTGAAGACTAAAGTACGACGCTGCTCTGAAAGGAAAAAGGCTACCGCGGAGGAAAAACGAAGGATGGGAAGACCCCATCAAGCCGTGCAAGGGAGAGACATCAAGCCGTGCAAGGGAGAGACAATTAAGGTAACACGGGGCTAAGCCCCAATAGAGTCTATATGAGAAATCTGCCCTACCTTACCTAAGATATCCGAGCTATGTAAGTCATACTGTCTACACACAAATGGAACATCTGAAGAAACATCACCTAATGTGATTACTCTCCTATAGATTGTACCAGCCACTACACTCTGTAGAGCAATGGACACACACTGTCTAAAATATATTTCAAAGTATGAGAATGAGTGGTATCCCCTGATGAGCTATGTAAGTCATACTGTCTACACACAAATGGAATATCTGAAGAAATATCACCTAATGTGATTACTCTCCTATAGATTGCACCAGCCACTACACTCTGTAGAGCAATGGACACACACTGTCTAAAATATACTTCAAAGTATGAGAATGAATGGTATCCCCTGATGCCTAACATGACGCTCTGAAAGCATCATGGTAGGCATCAAGGGATACCACTCTCACTTAAAATATGTGATGTGGTTGTTACAAAAAGCCAGCAGCATTGATAAAATTTACATCATTGAATTTATTGAAAATTCAAACTTTGGTTCTGCATAGCAAACTAGTCTTGAAACCAAAATCAGACATCGGCTTGACAGACCCTCGAGACGATCATCGAATATGTGTATGACCATCGTTTTGCCTTGATAGAATGAACCATACAAAATTCTTGTAGACCCTCGCTACCGGGACAAAAGGTGCATTCATTTCATTGCTCCCATCAGTTGGTTAGATGATGCTGGTTTTCAATATTGATGTAGCAATATAAAATTCAGTCAAAGACCAAGATTTTTACCTTGGTCCATTCCCATAGCTTTGCCTTGCGCGCTTGGACAGCGCAGTCAGTGCCCTCCACGAGTTCCGTTTAGAGATCATCAGTGATGAAGCCCTCGTACGTCCCAACTGGGGTCTAAACTGATGATCTCTAAACTGAACTCGTGGACGGTTCTGACTGCGCTGTCCAAGCGCGGAAGGCAAGGCTATGGGAATGGACCAAGGTAAAAGTCCTTGGTCTTTGACTGAATTTATATTGCTACATCGATATTGGACACCAGCATCGTGAAGTTAACCCCTTCACCGGGGTTAACTTCAAGAAGAAGTCCTTGTTGATACCAAAGTGAACGCGAGTGCCTTCACTCTTTGTCATTCCTACGTTACGATCACAATGGTACGAGATGCGAAGAACTTTGTAGGACCAGTCACCAGTACAGCACGGGTGATATAATGCTTTGTATGTGGGGCAAGAGTTATTGAAGTTAATTCCAGTTATCTTAGAAGTTCTCTCTACTGTTGGCATTTTGCCTAACAGAAGCTACGTTGCGTAAGATACTGGAATATTGTCATGCTAAAATGACTCGATGAATTCCATCGTCCTTGCCCAAGAATTTCTACAGAAGCCACTTGGGTCGATCTGAGCTTTTAGAAAGTGATTCTCGGATGATAGAAAGCAACGCCATATATTTCATCAACATGTCCTCCTGATGAATGACTGCTCCGGGTAAAGGCCGATTAAAAATTGCTTAGACTGCATGTGCGGTGATTGTTAGGCTGTGTGGGTCTGTGAAGACTGGAGCTTCAAAATCAGCAATACTGCATGCAGTTGCACTCTCCAGATTACTCTGGAACTTAGTGATTCACAGTTAAAGAGAGTGCGATGGAGTTTCAGATCGTTTCACCGGGCACTGGTTTCAGTTCCCTCAGGGGAACCTTCCGAAAACATTCGCCTCTTTACTTCCACCAGACAGTTCCCGTCGTCTCTCGGTTACGAGAGCTGACAGCTGTCTAATATACATATCTAAGAAACAATATCCAAGTCTCAAAACTAAAGCTTCACTGATAATATACTAATTGTTTCAGTTACAAGTACATTTGCTTGCAAGGATTAGTTCCAGCAAGCCTGCACGGTGGAACGTCTGCGGCTTCCTGTATTGGCTCGCACCAGCAGTAAAACCGCACGGTGAAGACATGAAAAAAGACGCACATATGGTACAACTATGTGGTTTTATAAACAGGTTAAGACTAAAGGACATGTCTTTACCACCAGTTTTTGGGGGACCTTCTGTTGTTTTCTTGCTCGTTTTGCAGATCTTCGAACTTCTGTAGCTCTTGCAGTTCTGCCACAGCAGCTGCCACTCCACCTCTTGCTTGGCCGTTGTTGGGATCCAGACGCACCGCATCCTGGAAAAGTTCCTTTGCTGACAGTAGGAGTTTCACTCGATCTCTATCTCCCATCGCACGAAGTCTTGAGCGGTCTCGCATCGCTAGTCCCCAGTTATAAAGAGCTGCAATTCACAGAGGAGAGCATTGAATTACGAGCAACATCTGGGTAATTAACTTGGTTCCGAGGATCTAGGACATCATCGTGCTCTATGGTAAGGCCAGTCGCAGTCTACCGTTAGAAGGAAACTATAAGCAGTATATCCATCCATGACTTTCTTGTAACTAGTGCCTAAAGTAAAGACACGTAACAGTTTCTGGGTCAGTTTTGTTCCTCCGATGACGTGATATATATGGTCGTCGTACAAATTCATGGATCCTTGAACTCTAAATGATTATGCTCTAAATGTAAGACAAAGACGAGCAGGAAGTTGAGTGACAAGGGGCAGAAAAGTCACGTGAGGATCCTCGACCCGTGGTTGGGATTGAACATACCTAGGTTACTGAAATGAACATGGATTTCTTATTCTACCAACCTTAAATAACGACCTTGGTTCTACTTTCACCACATTGTTTAGGTTACTGATAGGACTTAATGGAATGTCCACTTAGTCTATCTATATGTTGTCGCTGAAATTAGAGGATATGGGTACTAGATTGAGTTTTGTATACTGGGTACGAATGTATCAAAACTGATGGAGACGAATTCAAGAAGGTTTGGAAGAAAGACTTTCACATACCACCAACAGCATACTCCTGACTGATTCCTAGCATGGCTTCAAACTTGTCAATTGCAGCCAGATAAACCTTGTCAGCATCTTGGATCGCTCTCTGCAGAAATAAAGGTCCGAAGTGCCAGTGTTAGACTCTAGTGAATTCGCTTCCATGTATCCAATTTGCCAAGTCTCAGATAAAATCCTAGTGCAACTCATGAACAAGTCAAGGGGAGAACACCAACCTCTCCACCTTCGTCAGCTATGAGCTGCCCACGGTAGCAGAGCGCTAGGCCCCAGTTGTACAGGGCTCTCATATCAGACCGGTCTAAAGTTAATGCATTCCGGTACTTTCTACCGGCATCCACTAGCAGTTCCTCACATTCTTCACAAACATCCTGGAGTGTCTTCTCCAGCGATTCTCGCTCATCGTCCCGCCCTGAGACTGCCCTTGCCCTTGTCATGGAGTAAGTTGAGGAGTTCGAGGATGGAAGCATGCTCCGCAACTGCTGGCTCAGCTTCAGTTTCAGCTCTCCATGTACCAAAAGGGTGTTCCCCCAATACCCAATGGCAATCAAACTTTCAGAATTCATTTCAGCGGCTGCTTGAAACATGCTTGCAGCCTCATATAGCATGCGCTCTGCCACACCAACCTCAATACGTCCCTCTAAGCCTTGCATTCCTTCTTCCAACAAGGCCTCCCCCTCATCAAGCAACCTATCAAATTTCTCTTCGTCCACTCGGCTTGTTTGACGTACAGGCAAGTTGCGTGTTGGTTCAGGCTCAAGCTCGCTCTCATAGTGTGGAGGCTCTGTTCTTGTTTCAAAACCACCTTCTGATCCTCTCTGCACGTCCCGTCGGGAGTCCTGAGACTCGATCCAGCTTCTATCGCCAGTGCTATAATCGTCCTCCTGTATGTCCCTGGTGTCCCTACTGTATTGATCTTTTTCTTCGTCTTCTTCTTCTTCTTCGTCTTCTTCTCTTTGAACTGGTCGTCTAAGGTCCCTAGAGTTGGAGGGCATCTTGGAGAGAGAATTAGTCGATCTCTGAGAACCGTACCTGCTACCGTTCTGGTATTCGTCTCGTTCTTCTGGAATCTCACTTCTAATTCCAGTGCTGTAGTCCTCCTGCTCCCTATCTTTGACACCATTGCTATTCCAATCTTCTTCCCTTCCTTCTCCGTCCTCGTCTGAAACCATTCTTCTGTTGTTTCTAGTTCTAACAGTCACCTTGGAGCTGGCCCTTTCCTTAAAGTCGTAACTGCCACCTTTGTTTCTATCCCTCTGGTAGTCGCCAGGCTCATCTAAAACCCCACTCCTACTTCCGCTACTAGGCTCCTCCTCGTCCAGGTCCTTGGGATCCCTCCCGTACGCATCTTCTTCAACATCTTCATCTGCAAGTATTCTCCTATTCTCTCGAGTGTTCGGCAATTTGGAGCTGGAACTCCTCCTTTCTTGAGAGTTATAACTACCCGTTGGGTTTCTACCAATTCGGTATTCCCCTGTTTCCTCTGGGTCCTCTCTAGACTGTGAACGTCTTGGAGTCAACCACTCCCTATCACCGGCAGGAAATTCCCCCGACTCTGAATCTCTCCTACCTCCTTGTGACTTCTGTGATCCTCTCCAGCTCCTTCCCCTTGGACGAGAGTCATCAACTACAGAATCATAATCCCACGCCTCATTTTCATCTTGCCGATATTCTTCACCTGATGGACTTGAGTTAGCCACCCCATTGTGGTCTCTGCTGACTACTCGTTCTTCACGCTCCTGTTCACCCTCCCACCGACCTCGTCGTGCTTGAGGCCATTCATTGTCCAGATTATCAACGGATCCCAAAGTACCTCTACGAGTAGCCTTTATTTTGGTCAGAGTACCCCGCTGCGCCCTACCTGCATTTACAGGATTCTTTCCCCAGAAGTCCACACTATTCGTTTGGTTACCTCTCCCTTTCCCCATACCATCTTCCAAAACTGTTTTGCTTGCATTGTTGATAAAGAGTGCGCTCTCGGGCAAAATTCTATCCTCCTCCTCCTTCCATCTTCTACTTGATGATAGAGCTGTTCGTTTCTCAGAAAGCTGCAAAACTACAGCCTCCCAGCGAGACAGTTCATTTTCATCCAACGCTAGGCCCGTATTTGCTGAAGAAGCGCGACGGTAATCATCATGCCAAGGATCTGGTGAGGCTCTTTCCATCACTCTCATATCTATCGGTTCCTGCTGTTTTATGTTCAGCTTAGACATCGACATTTGTTCTCTAGCAGCAATCCTTTCCACAGGTATAGGTATCCGCGCTTCATCCGCTGGACAGAACTCATCATCTGCCAAGGGTTCCTGCCCTGACACGAATGGACCCGATAAAAGCTTGCTCCTGCCACCCGACGACCAGAGCGATTGTTCGGCATCTAGTTGAGGAATTTGTGGCATGCCAGTGGCAGGTGAAAGGTCACCCTTCCATTGCTCTGGTGATTCTTTCACCATCTTTCCTGCCAAACTGTTCGTTACAGTGGTCGATTGAAAATTGCTGCTGCTGCCAGCTCTAAGCTCGGCCATACTTGCAACTTCAGGGGATGCAAATTCACTCTCTTCAGAATTTGCGCTTGCCTCATATGTTCTGTCCGCCACTGGGGCGAATTGAGTAACAGGTTCTGGTTCATAATCTGCGGTGATGACCTGATAATTTAAAAAGGACAAACTTCCCTTACCTGCAGGGAAAACCTCATGTGATTGTTGCCGTCTTCGTTGAACCTCAAGAGAGATTGAAACATCTGGATTCACTAAAGTCTCTTCCGAACCTGCTGACTCCATCCGATTCGATAAGTTTGAACCCCCTACTACACCATCTAAATCGCTAGATTCTCTATTCCAATCCTGAACCGTCACACTACCTATTGGACGCTCTGTAATGGGCCGAATTTCAGGCTCAGCAGTAGTAAATTCCAGCTTTGTTTGCAAAAGGGTTTCTTTGGCGTGAAGAGCAGAAGCAGCTTTGTACAAATTGCCTCGAAGCTCAGTTATTCCTAATTGCAGCTTCTTTAGATCTCCCACAGACTGCACATCCCTGGTAATCACCTCGATATCTAAAGTGGAGATAATATTCTTTAACTGGGTAACACACTCCCAGACATCATTCACCACTACAGATCCAGCAGAGCCGGAAATCCCAGCCTCTAAACCAGAGGATGCAGCTGCTGTGAAGGCCGAATTGCTGGAGAAATCAAACAGAGAATTCCCTCCTCTGGTCCTGGTTGCCAGCTCGGGGAAGTTGATGGGTATAAGGCTTACGAGCTTCCCCTTAAGGCAATCTAACTCCTTTTTGATGACATCAAAAATGGGTTTCAACCTGGGGTGGAATCCAGCAAGACAGAGGAAAAAGATGATCGCACCCACACTTACTGGAGCAGAACCTCTTAAAACTCTTACAACTGTCAATCCCGTGAGTGCCACCATTCCCAGAATGGCAAGCCTCTCTCCACCGCTTGTGGCCTTAAAATCCCAAACTGTCCAAATCCCGTTCCGATTATCCACCCTATCTTTCCCCCACCTAGAATCCAAATCCTCAGCTCCTCCACTAGTAGCCACCGCTGCTCGTGCTCCCATAGGTCTCCCTGTTTCTCGTTCTCCAGCGCCACGAAAACCTTCCGAACTCCATACCCTGTGTAACTCAGACTGGATCGCAACGTCTCTGCCAAACTTTAAACTTCTAAGCCATCTGCCCTTAGCAACCCATATTCGGCTGAATCCTCTTCTCCTTCGGCCAGAACACTCCAACCTTCCTGTCCGAGCAACAAATACATAGCGCAGGAGGTGAGAAGTTGGCAGCGGGGGAACACTAGCTCCCGAGAATCTGTGTGTGTCTCTACAACAAGCAGCAGCAGCCATGGCCGCGAGCTGCTTTCCTGATAAGAGTGACTACTCCAGCGCCGCGAGTGCTTGGAAGCTGAGTAAACAGACAATCTAAGCAGCGTCTTCAATCCATTTCGGCAGCGAATCGTCCTGTAAATTTCAGTCGGTGTTAAAAAAGTCTGTCAAAGCGTGCATCGGAGTTCTACTATTGTAAATCGGGTACAAAAGCGGAGAATTAGCGCCTGAGGAAACGGATAATTCCGCTCATCGTCCATTTTCGAGGAACACAAGCTAACGGATCTCTTCTCTGGTGGAAAAACACGAGATTAGGAGAGCGAATGATTCATCCACAGTCCAGCAAGCGAGGCGTCGTTATCACATCCATGGTCATGAATTTGGGACATCGAGATCCGGTAGCCGTAGTAGACAGTTTCATGTACGTGGTTCAGGCTTGGGCTACTCAGTTTAAGCAGCCTTTTAGCCGGTTTGTTGGCCGGGAGCAGGACAGAACACTGGAGGTTCCCGGTACTCACTCCACCGTTAGCGGAGGTACAAAATTGATCCGAAATAACATTAATACGAGATTCATGTGAGGACGGCGACCACTATAATTATCACATGTATGGAATTTTTTTTTTACTTCTGTTTGGATAATAGAACGTTCTAAAATATTTCTTATTTTTTATAAAACTTTTTCTTTTCTTGGTTTTGGCCCCCCATGAAATGTGACATTCTTTATGCACTAAAAAATAATGTTTTATAAAAATTCTTGGTATTTTAAAACTTTTTTAAATGATCTATTTTAAAAGGAGAAACAAATAATATAGAATCTATTGGGATTTAGCCCCATTTTACCCTTTTTCTTTTCTCTCCCTTGTGCGGATTGATGGGATATTTCCATCCTTCGTGGTCGCCTTTATACATTTTAAAACGAGAAACAAACAAACCTTTCACTAGTCACAAGGTTAAAATTTGATTTCTATTATTTTATGTTATTACTAATATGTAAGTTCAGGCAAAATTGGCTCTTTTATCATGAGCTTCAAACCATCTGCTAAAGGTTGCTTTCAAATTAAATGTTCTTATATCTAAATATTTATACAAATTATATCCAATTTAAAAATAAATAAATATATTTATTTATTTATTCTGACTTAATGTGGTTATATGAAACTTCGTATTGTACCTTATAGTATGTATTGATATTGGTAGTCTTGCTTATCGATAATATAGTTAGATACATATTTGCATAAAATTTATATTCTAATAATTTTAATCTAATTAATTTTCCTTTTACTTTCCTCTTTTGATCTTCTTCTTTTATCAGACTTTACCTTCATGCTTTATATTTATCTCACTTTATTGGTCTTTCTACTTAAATAAATTTAGGCTTTTAACTAAATCAAGATCTAATCATATGATTTAAATCCACACCCATATTAGTTTTGAGTAACATCTTTCAATAAAGTATGAGATATTTACACAAATGGATAGATAATTCTTCTTAAATATCTTTTATTTCATATAATAAGTTCAACATTTTCCATAGAACACTATAAAAAATATGTAAGATGATTTGGAGAACCAGTTTTCAAGAATTTCAAAGATGCTACGAGTAATGAAAAATATTAATCTCAAACCATAATTTGTATAAAAATGTAAATACTGTCATAATACTATCAGTGTGCGCAGCAGCCAAATAATGATATGGTTAACGTTATATACTATTGCCTCCTGGTTTGTTTAATGAGATCTTAATTCAAACATTTGAATTCAAGCACACTTAGATACTAAATTATCAAATTTTTTATTTTTAAAACCTAGATCATGGATTATTAAATTTTCAATACTAATCTCAACCCACATATTGATACTCAATCATTCAAGCACACTTTATATCCATGGCTTTCTTACTTTCATGAAGATCTTATTACATCTGGTAACATTCAAAACAAGTCATAAAAATCAGCATGTGGTTTGAAATTGAATTATTGATCCTTTAATAATCTATGATCCAATTTTTTAGTAAAATTTTGATACTTGAAATTATTTTATAACTTAATATCTAGGAGTTAATTATAAAGTCAAGTCTAAAATCCATACATTATGCACTAAAGCAAATTTGTCAACAAAGTTATAAAGTTCTAATTCTAGATCTCAAACATATTATTATAGTTTTATGTTATGCAACATAAATTTTTGATGTACCTTATTTAATCAAGATTTTTAGATATCAATAAAAAGATGTTCATAGATAGAAAATTGTAATTTAAAACTATAACTAGAATTCTTGTCCAAATTGTTTATTCATAACTGAATTAGCATATATACATTTTCTTTAGAAAGAGCTTTAGGTAGGATAACATGATCACAAATTAGAAAAAAATCACAGTGAAGTAAGCAAATCAAATTCAATGTTCACCTTCCATATCATATCATGATTAGTTAGTGGATATAAACCATTACCAAAATAAGGTATAACTATTACAATTTAGTTAGTGGATATAAACCATTACCAAAATAAGGTATAACTATTACAATTAAGACAACAACATTACTTATATAAGTATTACTGAGTAGTTAATAAAGTCTTTGAAATAATAACTACTCAAATAGATTCATAATTTTAGCTAACTATATATTAATAACTAAAAAAGTTTTTACCATTTGCTACTAGAATAAGTGGCGCATGAATTGTAAACTTGGAACCATCAACTATTAGTGCAAGTTAGGTATCCTAAAACCTTCATCAACAGATTTTCTCTTCATCTTACACATGAATCATCTACCTATCTTGAACTACCATGTGAAAATATTAATGGAAGATAAAAATAATATCTCTAAAAGTGATTGAAGTCATAACTCAATCTCTATCCAAAATTGATATAAGTAATAGATTGCTATCTTGCAAAAAAAATTATTTCATATTTAACCTCTTGGGCACAAATTACTCTTAGAAGACGAACAAGGTAGTGTCATTCATGTGGTGCACTATATAAAAGGGAAAACTAACTATCACTTTCACTGCAAGTAGATTCCAAATTAATCTAGAAGTTAATGGTTCACTTCAATCCAAAGACTCTTTCATCTCCAAGACTTAGACCCCATACGTTGTGTACTACCCTTCCTTAAAAGCACATCTCTGAGGGAGTCTTTACATTGGCAGAATACCTTTGCCTTTCAATTTCATGGTACTCTTAATGCTCCAAATCAAACTTGACTCCTCAATGCATTGATTTGCTCCTTTGATTCCACCAGGAATCATACATTTTGATCAAGTACAAATATCTATAGTTGCACTTCAACACTTGTGATCCTATTGCAAAATTACTCATCACTACTCAACACAAACATTTACCAATACTCAAAATAAAAGAATACAATGATACTAAATTTAGAGATGTTTTTTTACTTTGATTGGCAGAAAAGTGAACTCAAATAATGCTAGGTTAAATATGTAAATATATTTCCTACTTCATCCCAAAGAGATCTAGCAGTTAAGTGGGTTCTTGAAATCTTTTGTAAAGACACCTCGCAATTTACCTCCTTTGGACTTAAAACTCTGAAAGTGACAACTACGGAGGTTTGTACAACTCCAAAGGTCTTCCTCCCCAATGGTACTTACAACTATGAAGTTCCATACAACTCAAAAGGCCTTTCTCCCCAAAGGTATTTACAACTACAAGGGTTTGTACAACTCCAAAGGTCCTACAACTAACAGATTGTACTACTAAGAAGGTTCCTTTGGCTCCAAATATTACTACAAAGAATTATCTTTGCCCCTAATTTTTCTAAGGAGGAGTCATATTTTCTTTGACTTCATCCTTTGCAATCTCACTTAACTAATCTCAAAGATCTCCAAAATATTGTTTCTTCATTTCACTTGTAGTTTCTTCTTTGGTCTTGGCATTGAAGAGGTCAATGACTTTGTTGGTGATCATCTCCACCAAGGCAGGTTGATCTGCTGCTCTGGTCTCCTTCTCCTTCTTGAGTTCTTCTTGTGTAGTCTCCAATCAAAGACCAACCTCTTTTTTATATTCCTTCATCACCTTTAAAGCCCTTAGGAAATCTATAACTTTAAATGCTTTTAACTTTTGTTATAGACCTCTAAATGCTTCAATTTTTATGTCAATGAAAAGCCCTTGAGAAGATGCTTCTAACATAATTAATACCACTTCATCTGGACATGTAATGATGAAGATATTAGCCCCAAAGTGCATTTAGTAAAAGCTCCTTTGAGTGAAGACTCTTTAGTGTAGGAAAATAGCTTTGTTCATACTTTTAAGTATCTAATTAGAAACTTTATTATATTGCCTCTTCAACAAACATTTTCACGGCTAGTGCACTTTCCAAAGGTACAATCCTATGCTTATTATGTGTTATATTTGACCCAAAAAGGGTTATCATTATTCTAACCTCTACCTATGGCACATTTGGTCCAAAGCTTGAGTTCTCTCACTTTCTCTCATTTCTCACATGGTATCATAGCATGATAGACTAGGATATTATGTAGATTATAATATAAGGAGAGCCTTAATGTAATACCATTAGCTAGACATATTATCTAGAGGTGTGAATTGGCTTGGTAATATCTTGAGGGATATTATATCTGATGGTTGAAGTAGATCAAATAGAGGGGTCACCAAAAGAGTACTTCCACTAATAGGGTAGAGGTCAAAAATACTCAAAACTTTAGAGCTAATTTTGGATGCCTAAACAAATGAATTAGGTCTTGAAAAATGAAAGCTAATTGAGGAATAAAAGTCCCTCATTGAGAGCTTTCCAACAATACTTCACCCATATTGTTTTGAGCTTCCTACAAGAAGATTCCCCAAATATTCTCTTTGGTAAAACTTGTTTGACCAACTAAATAAGACAAGGATTGACATATCACCTATCCATGCAACTAATCTAAGGGTGGAGCTTATTAATATGTCACCTATCTATGTATCTGATCCAAGGGTGTGGCTTACTTTGAGTGGATTTTCTTTGTTGTATAATAAAGACAAGGTGCTCCTTTGGGACATTGGAGTATTGAGAGATGAAGTCATGTGTTTCTCTTGTGTTTCTTCTCTTGTTTTTTTCTTGGGATTTCTCTTATCCTTAGAACATTATATCTAAACACAACACTATTGTCTAAATTTCGCCTTGGGCCTAGGCCATAATTTTAGACCACCTATCCATCTGCCACTCATGTAATTGTACATCCTTCACATGCACAACAAACATAGTGCAATATTAATGCAATTTTTAGCAAGTAGAAACAAAAAAATTCATTAGTCACTACGAAGGTGTTAATACTTAGACATCCAAACAAGTAAGTTACAATCACTATATAAACACATGCTCTTAGCTAAAGTTCAATAAACAATGATTAGATCATACAAACCAAACTAAAATTGCACATCAAAAATTATGGACAATTGTTGATGGAAGTAAGGCCAAGCAATTCCCGCTTGCACTCTTGCCAACAACTAAAATAACATAGACACATGGTTTGAACAAGATCAAAGAGCATGTTGTGCCTTGTTCAATGTATGTGACAAATAAATTCACATATGTGCTTGTATTACAACACATGTTGCATGGCAAACACTAACGTCTACCTTTCAAGCCACAAACAAAGTGATGCAGATCTATCTCAAAGAAAAATTCAAACATTGAAAATGAAGGCAATAAAAATAGTTACCTAACAATTGCACTAATTTGAAAACCTAGTGCAACAAATGAAGCTTGTAGCAATGACAATATCCAAGTAGGACTTTGTGGCTTTGATGAGGTCAATGCCTCCTCAGTTTGACATAGTAATAAAAACCTCTGGTCTCAACATACCATCACATTGCAAGCTATCATCACCATTTTCATACAAGAAGAAATATGCATGAGAGGCTTTTCATTTAGGTCCTATGCTCTAGGAACCAAGAAGTAAGGCTTCCAAAGGAAACTCTCGGTTTCAAAGCAAGAAACTAGAAGACAAAATAAAAGTGGATCTAAATGTTCAAACAAGTCAAAGAAACCACTAGGCCCTAGGTGTAAACGGTTTGGCCATTGGGCCTTGATTGCCCAAGGAGCAAATGGTTGGCAACTCTTTTCAAATTTTGTCATAGTCAAGATAATTCAACATCCTATAAGAAGAATGACAATTACTACCAAGCTTATATGTTTATTACCCATGCCTTTTGTTTAACTAAGTTACATAATCAAGGTGAAACAACATACTTATGATGATTTGTGGATATGGAAGCCACTCACAATCTTACATTTTCATGTGAGGATTTCTTGGATCATCAACCTCTAGTAGAATCTTTTCACAATAAAGAAAATAGTATATACTAGTCAACAATATGTTGATTCCATTGTGGGAAAAAGGATTGTGCAAATATATTGTGCAAATATACTATAATAATGAGATCTTGATACTATCAAAATTCTTTAATGTCTCATCCTTACACAAAAATTTGTTTAGTGTTTTACAAACTTGGATGTAGCGTCCTCATTCAAGATCAAACTTGTAGACTCCTTGAGAAGGATAATATTGTTATAGCTAAATGCCCCTTGCAACACCAATTATATTTAATTGGCAAATCCTACAAGCTCAAAATTTCCAAGCATGGTTATGCACTCATCAATGATGGTCATATGAGCAACACCTACAATCACAATGGAACATTAATTGAAAATCACCATGGAATCCCATGCAATGATGTCCAAGTATAAGAGCTATGAATGCAACATATCAACCAAAAAATCAAAAAATTTGATTATCCTGGAATCATGCAACCCCAACTTGTCAATCAAGCAAGGAAATTAGAGCAAGAGCAAGAGCAATCACAAACCTTCTCCAAATTGACAAACAACTATCTGCATTCTAATGATTGGAGCAATAATTCCTAGGTTTTTTCCCTCAACCCTCACTCCAATATAGATCAACCATTGACCAAGCCATATGAGGTCTATCTGGCCTCAATCTTAAACTCTCTTCTTTCTCAAGTCCAACTTGAAAGACAATTTGCAATGAAAGTCAATTGTGGAGACCACCAGATCAGTAGATATGGATCTCAACATGATACAATTGTTCCAAGGTGGAAAAAGTTGTACTAGTTTCCACAATTGACTCAAACCAATCCCAATATAGTCACAATCAACCTCCACTTATAGGACATCCCATTGGATATATCATTATACACTATAGTCCATAATTTAAAATTGTATTCCCAACCACACAAGTGCATTTATCACACATAGACAAAATGGCTCACTTGTGGCATAGACGATTAGATCACATTGGACTAAACCAACTGAAAGAGTTAACTCTTGCATGCACAGTGTATAGACTTTATATTTTCCATATACTATACATAGATTTTCTACTTGTTTACATTGTAAACAACCACAAACAATATTTCCACAACAGGCCACATTTCATGCAACTTGTCTCCTAGAACTCATACACATCAATCTTAGTGGTCACATATCCACACCACATTCATCAGATTTGAGTATTTCATTAATTCATTGACCACTACTCTCAATGGATAGCAATCCAATTCTTACATCATAAGAGTGATTGCTTTGATACTTTTAGTAAACAAGACTCTCCACTCAGATAGAGGAGTAGAGTACCTATCAAGTGACTTTGATGCCTATCTTGTATGTCATGATATTCAATTGCAACTCACCATTGCTTACACACCACAACAAAATGGAGTTATTGAGCATAAACATTGTACATTATATGGTGTTGCATGCTTTATGAAGCAAAATTGACCAAGCACTATTGGGATGAGGTAATTTTTATGTGCTACTTACCTCCAAAATAAATATCCAAAAAAATCCATTTCTAAAGGCACAAATATTTTTTGGTTGTAAGGCATATGCACAAATCCCTACCAAAAAAAATTGATGATCAATCTATTAATTGCATTATGCTTGAATATGACTCTAAGAGCAAAGGTTGCAAAATATACGTGATGGCCTGACCTTTGTTTGTTTGACTGATGTTTGATATGAGGAGTTACCATTGGAGAGGGATTTTCAAGGATTTTCTTGATTATTACAAAACTTTTCATGTTTTTCAAGCTTTTGCTAGAAAGTCTACTTCCACTCCATCACTTAGATCAATTCCATTGTTAGGACCTTTTGAGAAGTGGGGAATTGATTTTGTAGTTCCTTTCAAGGAACAATCTGTACATTGTAGTAGTTACTGATTATCTTACCAAGTAGGTTGAGGCTAGACCATTGAGGGACAAGAATGAAGATGAAGTTGGGAGATTTCTTTATGAATGCATTATCACTAGGTTTGAATGCCTTTTGGAGTTGGTTTTTGATAGAGGAGGAGAGTTTACAGGAAGCATTACTACAATTATGCTATGATATTTTGCTATCATACATGGAGTAACTACATCCTATAAGCCTAATTCCAATGGCTTGGCAAAGAGAACCAATCAGACCTTGTGCATGATGTTGGCCAAAGATGCAAAAATGGAGGGGGTTAAATATCATTGGGACAAGAGGATTCATGTAGTTATGTGGGAGTATAGGACAACCATGAAGAATTCCACCAAATATTCTCCATTTCTATTGGTATATGGTATTGAGTCTACCCTACCTATTCACTTTGATCTTCCTACCTTCCAAAGCATTCATAGGAGATTGAAGAAAGCACAAGGAGGTGATGCAAAGATGTCAAGGAAGGATCAACTTGGAATTGGAATTGGAATTGGAATTGGAATTGGAATTGGAAGAGGCAAGAGCAATTGTTATAGTCTGAGTGTAGCAAGCCCAAAGGAAACAAAAGGAGAGCTATGACAAGAGGCAAGGCAAGAAGAAGGTGTTTGATTCCATTTGATTCAAGAGAGTGCAAAAGAAGTTTTTGCCTAAGTACTTTGGACCTTTCATAGTGGAGAAGGTGTGGGGAAATTACACCTATGATCTCAAGGAATTGAGAGGAAGACACTTTGATAGGATTAACCATGAAGTTGAAGATGTATCATAGAAGTTAGAGAGACCTTCACTTTGAGGACAAAGTGCAATCTTAGTTTGGGGGTAAATGTAACACCCATTTGTGCATGTATGTGATATTGTGATATTTAGTTTGGTATTATGAATACTTGAGAGATATGAATTATATAGAGATAAATTCTAGTTCTACATTAGTCATAATTAGCTAAAGTTAGTCATAACTAAGATAGAGAGGACCTTACTTTAGAAGAAATGGAAAAGATTGGCACCATTATTTTGGATTCTAATGTATTGACTTGGTATTATTCCTAGGTTTTTGGCTTTGAGGAAATAATTGAGAACTCTTGGACTTACAAACCCTTTTGTTTCGGATTCTTCTATAGTCCAAGGATAGCTCATGTAAAGGAATCTTTGACTTAGTGGTTGGGTCAAGATAAGACCATACGGTTAAGAGAATATTCCCATGAGTATGGACATTCCTTTAGCTTTTTAAATTTATTTGACTTTTAGCCTAGAAACTTGAGTTACTCTAGTAATTAGTAACTTTGGTGCATAACTATTTCACAAGTATATAAACCAAGGGTGAGGAGGTACTCATAATCCTTTCATTGACAAATATCTCTCTCTCTCTCTCTCATTGAGTTCTAGTGAGCAATGGTTTGAGACTTGGAATGTTAGCCTTGGAAGAATATGATGGAATTGGGGTTCTTTTCCTTCTTATTCCATGATGCATTACCATAATAGCCATCAAAAGTTCATTTGAGTGAGAGACAGGCTGGCTCACAGCTCCAACTGCTCAATTGGAGTAGCCATGGTTGTATCGAAGAAGAAAAGGTAGGTATTGGGCACCTACTAGGTGTAGATCCTCTATCACCACCTCATCCTCCATGACCTAGAGCTCCTCTATCACTTACTACTTTGTATCTCTAGGTGAAGGTCAAAGTATCAATCACTGGTGTGACCAAATTTGTGGAAATGGTCACATTGTCTTTGTATTGGTTGGTATGCACCAGTGGTATCATATCCATTGCCCTAGGTTCACTCTCTCTTGTGGTGAGGTCCACCACAAGTCCAACAAGCAACACCACCACTCAATAGTTATTGTTGACCCAAAAATGAAGGTAAGGGTCTAGTTGCACTAGGCCCTCCACTCACTCCATAAGATTTGGGCTGTCCACTTTGCCCTCGGAAGCCAACACAATGTAGTGTACTCTAGAAGAAGTAATAGGGATGGATAAGGTCTCCCTACCAAATCCAAATGTCACCACTCTCTCCTCCACCATGTTAATGTGCTAGCCAAACTAAATAACATTGCCAAAGTAGGTGAGGTAGCATGTAACAATGCAACATCCCGTACACTATATCACAACTTCTTATCTAGGATCCTATACCAAAATTTGATTGCTTGGGCCTCAATAACTCTCTAAGTGGAACTGATCAATTGTCTTGTGCAAGTGTTTACCTTGCATATGCTCTCTCCAACCTTCTAGTGGAACTCTTACAAGCTCCTCAGCTTGTAAATTTGCACTCCTTGGTAGTTCTGCCTCAAACACAAGAAGGACTTCACCATAGGGTTAAACTCCAATATTGCACCACTTCCTATAGTGATACATCCATTCATGTTAGCACCATCTCTAACTAATGCACCTCTACTTGATACACCAATGCTACTAAAGCTAGAACTCATGTGTATTACCAAACTCCTCAAAACCAAGCATGAAGTGATGGAGATGTAGTTTGAAGTCTGGTATTATCCCGATAGCTTGATCTCATCCAAGTGAGTTCTCTTGAACTCATGATATTCATATATTGGTAGATCCTCCAAGTGCTAGAAAAACCATGGAGGATGTAAACAAAGTTGGGTTTTGTATCTACTATAGATACCACCAACTATCAAACTCATGGATGAAGTCATCCAATTCAATGGTAACCATTGTACCACAATATCACCTAGGGCGTTTAGAGACCCCATAAATCTCATCCATGTCCCACAACAATGATACAGACACATCAGGTGAACTTTCAAATGAATCACCTCTTATATCAAACTCCAAATTAGAGTCAATCTCCTCCTTCACTAGGACCTGAGATGAAATTTGACACCAAACACCATTTTGTGTAAACAAACTATGTATTGTAGCAATATCTCCTTTGGAATCCTCAAGGAAAACCATCATGACAATGTAACTCAAACCGCAATTATAACTACCACATGTACCCCATCAAGAATCAACACCAACTACCACCACCAACTGAACACCACTCACTAATATAGCTCTAACTATGATGACTACACTAAGGGAAAGGATGACCTATAACTTGCTATCAAAACAATTCCTACCTCATCAAAGAAAACATAGGTAGTCTGATTGGTCATCACTCCAGCCTCACTATTGAGAGCACACTAGAGCACCAACGCTCTAAAGTCAATGCACCTCACACAACCATAGTGCATAGACAAGAAGTATAGAATGAGGGTGTGTAATCACAAGAAGTCTAAACCCTCTAACTCATAAATCAACATTGGATTGACTCTACCACCATTTTTCATTTGACATAATAAGAGTGTCTAACTACTCCTAAGCTACCAAGATCACCAAGGATAAGATCAAACTACCTCTCCTAGCCAAAGCTACATGTGTATAAGTATTAGTAAACCAATGACTAGGATAAAAAGTGAAGGTGGATCATTGGCTAGGGCACCAACCTAGAAACCAAAGATTTGGAGTTCAAATCCTACTACATACAATCTAGATAGGTGAGTAGATTTTGCCAAAAACTCATCTAAATTTGGCTAGCCTTATGCCAAAAAACTAGCTTGCTGGCTCTTCTAGGACTTCAAAGCCTCTAATCCTAATTGAGGCCTTTCTTCTTGCCGATTCAAACCCTCTCCAAATATGGCTAAGTTTCACCAACTTGAGCACTAGCTAGGGCAATTTTGGTAACCTCTAGCTCTAAACAACCTCCACTAACTTGATCTCCAATCTTGACAACCTCTACTAATCTGACACACCTCTTTTATAATTGGTTAATTGCCAAATCCTTTGCTAACTATCAACTTAGGCCAAATTGAGATGATAGAGATCCCCAAATCCCTAATTTGAGTGAGGTGGTTCCCAAATCCACCTCCCATTTTTCTTCTCAAGTCCAACTTGCAACACTAGGGCCTCCAATTTCACTCTCTTGCCCTCAAATTGATGTACATTGACTTAAAATTGACCTCAATTTTGAGAATTTTGGGCATTGCTCCCATGCATCGTCTGTCACACTGCTAAATCTAAATCAAATCAAAAAGTGCTTCACTGAACAATCACTCTCAAGGAAATCTAGGACCACCATCGGATGTGCCAAAAATATGCCAAGCTTGGAGATACCACCGATGCACTTAGTTCCTACACTCGATTTCTCCTTGAATCTTACTTCTTTGATGTAATCAATTTACACTTTTGCTCACACTCAAATCAAATCTGAACTTGATCCTCCACTCAACAATCTACCAACAATTGGGCATTGATTACAATCAAGCCACATCTACTCTAGGTAAGAGATTCCAAGTGTTGCTTGTGGGCCTCTATCCACCATAGCCATGAACTCAAAGGCTCAACATCAAAGAAATGAGCTCTCTAGAGTTGCACTTTGAAAGTATACTCCATTGCTTGACCTAGGTCTCCAACCCTTGAGGCACCATTGATGGTGCAAGTGATGGCGGGTCCTACCATGTGATCAATAGCCCTAACATGAAATCTGGCTGCCATCAAGTAGTCAGTTAGCAACTACCAAAATAATTATGACTGCCAACACTACCACTCCAACATTTGAGCAAACTAGCTTAAGCACTACAAATGTAGTGACAATAAAGACTTTCTCAAAATGAAGTAAGATGCTCATAGGTGTAACTCTTCCTTCTTTATATGCTTAAATACTAACAAGAAAAAATCATCACCGTCACTCATGCATGTTGATAATATGGTATATATATAAGACAAACCTAATTATCATGCTAGTCAAAGACTTCACTCGTGAATATTGACCAAATATACCTGCCTTCAATCATAAGTTATTATTAATTTCACCCCAAATAACTTATTAATTTCACCCAAAATTCTATGCTTACTCCACTTACAAGGTACTCATGATTTACCATGGACATTATGCTATACATTGCACACAAGTTTTCACTAACTACTTTACTAGCAACTATTCTTGACTATATGAGACATAATTTATACATAATTGATATTAACTATTCTTTATTATTTTTAGATCATATATTAAATATAGTGTTATCAAATAATTATAAAAAGATATAATTATATATTTCAATTAGTATTTATAGAAGATCTATAATGGTTCATGAACAAAAAAGGTAATAATTATTGTAAATAAAATCAAAATTTATATAATAGTTGTAATGACTCAATGTGGACAAAAATGTGGTAAATTGGTAAAAATTGGTTGTTCTCATGAAGATATGAGTTTGAAATGACTAAAAGATGAAAGAAAGTGTAACGATGGTCAATTCTCTACTTTTCTTGTTTAACCTCTTGGACTAAATTAATCTTAGAAGATTATAGTGTCACGTCATGTGATGCACTACAGAAAAAGGAACCAAAAATCACTTTCACTACAAGTATATCAAAGTTACTCCCAAAGATGATAGTTCACTTCACTCCAAGTGCCACTCCATCTCAAAGACTTTGTCCTTGTAGATGCATGTGGCCCTTCCTAAAAGGCACAACTATCAAGTCATCTTCATGTCTATGGGATTCTTTGGCTTTTTCAATTCTATGGTACTTCTCATGCTCCAAGTATCCAAATCAACTCCTCAATGCATTGATTCACTCCTTCAGGTCCCTTAGGAATCATACATCCTGATTAACGGTGAGTACACCATTCTATACAAGCACTTATGACCTAATTGTAAAATTCCTCACCTCTTCTGGACATAGACATTCAGCCATACATAGAATGGAACTGTTAGAAAATGCAGTCCCAAGGACCTCTCGCAATAGCACATCATAAGGCCCATTAAACATCTTCAGAGGACTAACAAGAAATAACGTGGTTCACTCCCTATCTCGAAAGCTACCTCCACGGCTGAAACAGGCTCACACTAGCCTTAGAACCTTATTTCCATTGCACATATGTGTATATATACAAACATAGGGATAGTCCCTCTGTCATCCATCTAAACTCCTGAATATAGACCTGCGTGACTTCATGAGTATTGACCACTCAAGATATCAAGTCACTTTAATACTCAACCTTAGAAGTGACTGAATATATATCCGCATGATACAGTAAGGAGTTTCCATCAGTCAAGTTTTGCTCTTGCTCTTGATCAGGCAAGTCACTTATAGCAAGCCAAACATAACAAACTACACCTTTTGCTTGTATCCACCTTATCATCCCAAAGAGCAACATTGAACGTTGAGAAAGTTCATGCATAACTTGAACTTCTCAACATGAACTAGTTTAGTCAACATATCAGCTGCATTTACCTCTATGCCAATCTTTTGCAAATTGATTTCACCATTTGTCACAACTTCCCTAATAAAATGATGTCTCACATCAATATGCTTTGTCCTTGAATGATATACTTGATTCTTTGCCAAGTGAATAGCGCTTTGGCTATCACAAAAGAGTGTGGACTTCATATTAGGGAGTCCTATATCCTTGGCTAATGTTTGTAGCCATATTGCCTCTTTGGCAGCCTCAGTTGTTGCCATATATTCTGCCTCTGTAGTAGAAAGAGCAACAGTAGATTGGAGAGTAGACTTCCAACTTACTGCACCACCAACAAGTGTAAAAACAAATCCGGTTATAGACCTTCTCTTATCCAAGTCTCCAGCAAAATCAAAATCTACATACCCTATAATTCCTCCTTCTTGTTCCTTCTCCACATCAAAGGTAGTGCCAATATTTATAGTCCCTTTCAAGTAACAAAGTATCCACTTCACAACTTCCCAATGTTGTTTCCCCGGATTTGCCATGTATCTACTCACCATGCTCACAGCATATGAGATGTCTAGTCTAGTGTAGACCATAGCATACATTAAGCTCCCAACAGCACTAGCATAAGGAATATTGGACATTACTTTTCTCTCCTCCTCATTTGATGGACATTGCTCCAATGATATCCTAAAATGACTTGCCATTGGAGTGTTCACTAGTTTTGCTTTCTCCATGCCAAACCGAGCAACTAATTTTTCCAAATATCTCCTTTGAGATATCCATAACTTTCCCTTGCTCTTGTCCCGATGGATTTCAATCCAAAGTACACTCTTTGAAGAACCCAAGTCCTTCATATCAAACTCCTTACCAAGTTGTGCTTTCAATTTCTCCACCTCAACCATATCCTTTGCAGCAATCAGCATATCATCCACATATAGTACCAAGATGATCAAATCAAATACTCTACGTCCATGTAGCTTCTTGAGATACACAAAAAAATCTTATTCACTTTTGTTATATCCTTGCTTCAACATGAAAGTATCAAATTTCATGTACCAAAGTCTTGGACTTTGCTTTAGTCCATATAAAGACTTTTGTAACCTGCAAACCAAGTTCGGTTTCTTGGTACCACAAAACCTTCAAGTTGATGCATGTAAATCTCCTCCTCTAATTCTCCATGTAAAAAAGCAGTTGTAACATCTAATTGCTCCAACTCCAAGTTATGCAATGCAACTATCGCCAATAGTGCACAAATTGAAGAGATTTTTACCACTGGTGGAAAAATCTTATTGAAGTCAATACCTTCTTTTTGGCTATAACCCTTTGCTACAAGCCTTGCTTTGTATCTATCTCCACCTGATTTTGGAAGTCCTTCCTTCCTCCGGAATATGCATCTTTGACCAATTGCCTTCTTTCCCATATGCAATTTTTCAAGTCTCCAAGTTTGGTTCTTGGCCAAAGACTTCATCTCCTCTTCCATTGCACAATGCTACTTTTGACATTCTTGATCTTGCATTGCCCCTTCATATGAAGAAGGCTCACCATTCTCTGTAAGAAAAGCATAAGCTACAAATGAATCATCAAATCTCTTTGGAGGCCTTCTATCCCTATTTGGATACCTAGGTTCATGAATCATTTCTGGGCTTTGCTCTTCTAATGGTTCACTTGGTAGATCTACAAGAGGTGAAATGTCTTCATTTCCAGTATCAATATCTATCTTAACAAAATCTGACTGAATTTGTTTTTTCTTTTCTTTTGCTATAGTACTAGTCTTCATTGTACTAGTCTCATCAAAAACTACATCCCTACTCACAACAAGACAACACCTTTTGGGATCCAACAATCTATATCCCTTTGTATCCTTCTCATATCCCAAGAATATAAATTTTCTAGATTTGGGATCTAACTTTGTCCTTTGTTCTTGTTGAATATGAACGTAAGCTATGCATCCAAATAATCTAAGTGAAGAGTAATCAACATGCCTACCTGTCCATTTTTCCATAGGTGTCTTGCACTCAATAGCAGTAGAGGGAGAAATGTTTACCAAATGACAGGCCATATTTATAGCTTCTGCCCAAAAACTCTTCTCCAATCCGGCGTTGCTTAACATACTTCTTGCTTTCTCCAAGAGTGTACGATTTATCTGCTCTGCCACACCATTTTATTGAGGAGTACCCGGTATGGTAAAGTGATAGATTATCCCTTCACTCTTACAATATCTATCAAACTCTCCATATTTGTATTCTCAAACACTTCACTTTCCTTCCAGTTTGTTTCTCAATCATCACCTTCCAGTTTTTAAAGAGATAGAAGACCTCAGATTTTTGCTTCAAGGTGTAGATCCATACTCTCCTAGAGTAATCATCAACCAAAGATACAAAATATAATGCTCCAGATTTTGAAGCTATAGGTGCAGGGCCCCAAACATCAGAATGCACATAGTCTAAAATTCCCTTTGTGCAATGAACTCCTGTGGAAAAGCTTACACTCCATTGCTTTCCTATTACACAATGCTCACAGAATTTTAACTTACAACTTTTAAGGCCCTTCAGAAGTTGTTGCTTGGACAATTCACTTAGACCCCTTTCACTCATATGACCCAAACTGAGGTGCCATAACTGAGAAAGATCTTTGGGATCTTCATTTTCAGAAATAGTACTTACCACTCCTCCAGTGATGGTCTCTCCAACAAGCTCATAAAGGTTTCCTATCTTCTTGCACTTCATTACAACCAATGCTCCTTTTGATACCTTGAGTGTTCCATTTTCTGCTCCCCACCTCCAACCATTTGAGTCCAAAGTGCCTAGTGATATCAAATTCTTCCTTAACTCAGGAACATGCCTCACATCAGCAAGAGTCCTCACAGTCTAAGCTCTGATACCAATTGTTAGAAGATACAGTCCTAAGGGACCTCTCGCAATAGCACATCATAAGGCCCATTAAACATCTTCAGAGGACTAACAAGAAATAACGTGGTTCACTCCTTGTCTGGGAAGCTACCTCCGTGGCTGAAACAGGCTCACACCAGCCTTTGAACCTTTATTTCCATTGCACATATGTGTATATATACAAACATAGGGATAGTCCCTCTGTCATCCATCTAAACTCCTGAATATAGACCTGCGTGACTTCATGAGTATTGACCACTCAATATATCTAGTCACTTTAATACTCAACCTTAGAAGTGACTGAATATAAATCCGCATGATACAGTAAGGAGTTTCCATCAATCATGTTTTGCTTTTGCTCTTGATCAGGCAAGTCACTTATAGCAAGCCAAACATAACATGGAACAACTCACCTTGAACAAAACTCAAAGTACTCTTTACTAAATTTGAAATACGGAAAATGAACTTGGTTTACATTGGGCCAAAAGACCTTACATTATTCCTACTCTGTTTGTGAGGAAATCTAGTTGCTATGATTTACTAGAAATTTCCTAATTCCATCTATAACATTCACCATTAATGCTAGCTGATTATCTTATCTTATCTTAATCCAACTTAATTATAATTTACCTAAGTAGTAATTCCATATTAACTCCTCAATTTTGTTGTTTACTTCTAATTTTCCATTGCTTGATTATCACACAGGTTTTTGGCTACAAAATTGACCACACACAAAAGGTATCATGAGTTGGTAATATACAGTAACAAAGATCCTAATCACAAAGATCACTAGAGTCATAGAGATCATGATCAAAAGATCACAAGAGTCACAATCAAAAAGGTAACAAGAGTCACAATCACAAAGATCACAAGAATCATGATTGGTCAAGTGCACCACTTTTGAAATATCTTCATACATCAAGTTGCGCAGCCTCATATTAAATCTTCAATTTGGAAATCATGCGCCATTTCAGGATACATTAGGCCCTTTGGCGCGGGCGGGCCCAATGTATCGTGAAATGGCGCACGATTTCAGGTACAGTTTCACTTCCTTGTCGGAGTGCCCCACAGGATTTCCAGGTACTACTGCACACACACCATGGACTGTTTCAGCGGCCTCCGAGCGAGGAAGCCTAATTTACCGTGCTTTTGTAGTAATATGTGCTTGAGACAAGACAAGACAAGACAAGACAAGACAAGAGGAGGTATGTACGCAAGCATTGAGTATCAAGTTAGTTATCCTAGCCCTACCTTCGTCTGCTCTTCATTTCCTTTGAAATAGCTCAGGAGCAGGCGAGCTGTGGGAATCCCTCTATCCATTCTGTGGTTAGAAGAAGAATTACATTCCCGCATATGTTGCGGGAATGTAGTTCCCGCAACATATGGGTACAAAGCGATCGCATGAGATAACAAGAAGGATGGGAACAACTCCATCAAGTCATACAAGAATAAAACACACGAGATAAAATGAGATAAAATGGTCTCAATAATATAAAGTCCTAAAAAGGCTTCCCAATAATACCGGTGTCGGACTTCTTCGTATGTTCTAAGACACATGTAGAATAGACAAAGAAAGAGAATCGCCAAGAAGGATGAGAAGAAGACCCATCAAGCTGGATGAGGATCAAGTACCAGAGGTGAAATAGAGCTAAACTCCAATAGTATCAATATGATAAATTTAACTTATATCATATGTATATACATAACACCCAAGAGAACCCCAGTTCGAGCATAAGCCCTTCCCTTGTACCCAGCATAGCATATGCGCGTTACGTTGCTTGCGCAGAGGTATTTATTTACATAGCGACTTGCTTGCTAGATCCGCGCAATTGTTTGACAACTTTGAGCCTTTTCTTCTCTGGAGTTCCGCACTTTGTTCGCTCCGCGAACAGAAGGTGGTATGTGTGATCCAATTGCGAAAATCAATCCGCGAACGATGTGACAGATGGATATATAGAAAGATAAAAGGTGACCTCGTAGGAAAAGTGAAGGATAGGAAGACCCCGTCAAGGCGTACAAGGGAGAGACGAAAAAGGTAACATAGGGCTAAGCCCCAATAGAGTCTGTATGAGAAATCTGCCCTACCGCACCTAAGATATATAGAAAAAGAGAATGAGCGATTGGGGAGGCGAGTTCCCGGTGCCCGAAATGTGCAACGGTGACGAACTATGGCCAAATGTGATGGAGATATTATGAAATTGTTATTATAATTGTTATTATTATCAATAATTATATTAATTAATTATTATTATTGTTCAGTATTAATAAATTGACTGATATTGCACTCTTGTGGTCAAACTTAAGCTCGGCTTAATGTTTCTGTCACTGCATAGGTAGTGTAACTCGATTCTTTTCTTCAGTTCCAACAATCGTGAAAAGAATGTGATGATCAGGAGCTGAGCTAACACGTCAAACATCCATCTACTTATTAAACGACTTCTCTAGCTTCACGTCAAACCACCGCTCTTAAGAAAATCTATGTTGTACGCAGACAAAAGAGAACGCTGGCAAAGATAAAGAACGGACCAAGAAATGCAATACAATTTCATGAAATATCTCATAAACTCTAAAAAAATTTATGTACAACTAACGTCCAACATCTTCGGCCTCAAGTAGATCAATTCACGTACGTGAGGTGGTGTCTAGGAAACGAATTTCGAGGTCCACCATTAGGTCATATTGGCCATTCAATACTAGGGGCTATTAGTTTTCAAACTCGGATGCACAAATCCTTGAGAAAACTATAATTTAGTTTTACTATGAATAGGAAATTTATATACAAAAGTTCAAGGAAAATATATATGTGAAACAACAACATATTGAAAAGAAGATAATGAGAGTAATGAGAATTGAGTTTATGAAATAAGAGAGAGGGAAGAATAACGTGCATACACAAATTGTCTTATGTGCTGTTTCTTTTTAGATGTATATCTCTTGTTCTAGGTCACACAAAGAGACGTAAGATTTTATTGATTTGTGAATAGACCAAAAGGAGCACATCGTCTGCTTTTCTCTTTTCTCTTTTCTCTTTTCTCTAGTGTGGCGGTGTCTGTTTTCTTCTTCGTCATCATCATCGACGGGCGGCAATGGGGACTTTGTGAGACGGTTTGCTTGATTGCCTGCCTTCAGAGAGAGCTTGAGAATTGGTTGTTGTTGTAGTAGCGGGTCTTTTGTTATAGAAGATGGGTTTTACTTGTTGAAAGAGGGTGACCGATAGACGGACGGACAGGAGGCTGGGTGACGGACACCCGCCGAGTCAGGACTGGCTTTCCTTTACGGGTTCTTGGAGTTCCTTCGCCCTTTCCTTTCCTGCCCTCGTGTCTGCCATTCATTCGTCCATCAGCGCTTACTCTATAGATGCTCCACTTGCAGCAGGAGGTAGGCCAGTGCTGGGGCCAGGCTCGTCTGAATGGACAGTCGTGAGAAAGATGTCGGGGGCGAGCATAGGGTGTTTTGGAAGGATGTGTACATGCTGGCAAGCTTTGGAGCTGCTTTGGGCTACTGCTGGGCCAGGCCAGGAGCCAAGGCTGCCGTTTTGACTGAGGGCGATTCTGGTATTGATGTGCTCAAATCCATTTCTCTTTAAGGCTTTGCATGATTATGTCCATTAGCATGGGCCCTTGAGATCATAGTAGGCAGGCTTTTGATCACTTGATTACTGAGCTATATCTAGTTGGTTTGAGAGTCAAAGTGTAAGATATGGTCCCCTTTAGGTATCCCTCCCCACCTTGAGATCCGAGAGGGATATATCACATCTACAGATACATTACGGGTTCTTGGAGTGCAAATAGGATCCAAGGATTTTGTCACACGTTTCTTAGACATTACCCTTGCAGAGGATGTTCTCCATGTAGATGACATTCCTCTACAGGAGATCCGCAAGTGGCATTTGGTATACTCTCTTCTAGTATCACTTGTCGATTGACGTATCTCATATGCACAATTCCCCCCTCCTCGTCCTTCCTATCATATCTTAGAGCCTTTGATAGGAGGATTATGGGAGTCTTTGGTGATATTATTGGACCGGGGACTTTTGAGTGTGTGACAAGGGATTTGGCACATAGATAGATGGCTTTGCCAATCTCCTATGGAGGGGTTGGCGTGCTATCTATGGAGGAGACGACACCTATAGCATTTTTGGGTAGTTGTGCTCTCTTGGCATCCCTACTTTCCTCTCATTTTGTGCTTGTTGATAGGCCGGTCTTGGACATTATTGTGGCAAAGGTGGATGAGGGATCCTATACTCTCTAGATGTTATTGCGACAAACGAGAGATAATCCTTCCTCACGAGCATGAGAGTACTTTCCATCTTTTGCTTCACTATTGTCAGATTGGATTAAAGGTTTATAGTCTTCCTTGATGGAGCGATAGTGTGAGCATACGCTATATTCTCTCTTAGTTGACTCGTCCATTCCTCATGCTACTAGAGCACCTCTTTGCTCTTGCTCCGGCAAGGGTGCAGGCTCTTGGATCCTAGCTCGACAGTGCATTAGGACATTCCAACTTGCACCACCTACTTTCTCTACAGCAATGAGGTTTTGCCTAGGTTGGGTCCACCCATCTGCATCTTCATTATTCACTTGTGAGTGTGGTTCTACACTAGATGCAACAGCGGTCCATATGACATAGTGTCCTTTTGGAGGATAGAGGATAGCTACCCATAATGCTATTAGGGACATAGTGTTTGTTATGGCACAAGAGAGTGTATACTTGGCTTGGAGGGAGCATTCATATGCTTTTTAGACAACATGTGTCAGGGCAGATTTATACTTGGTCCGAGATGATCAGGTGATTGTAGCGGATGTCGTGGTTACGGACCCTATGCGGGATACAATTTCTGAGGGAGTGATTACCCATCCCCATGGATAGACAGCGAGTGCAACAACAGGTCCTAAGGTCTCCAAGTATAGGGGCATGCAGCAAAGTCACCTATTGTCCCTCTAGCCTTAGGAGTTATATGGAGCGATGGACACGACATTCAAAACATTTATCAAGGGGTGCACAAGAGCTTATCATGTTAGATGCCAGGGGTACCACTCACTCTCATACTTTGTAGCATATTTTAGGCAACGTGTGTCCATTGCTCTACAAAGGACAGTGGCTGGTGCAATCCATAGGAAAGCAATGACACTAGGTGATGCTTTTTCGGATGCTCCAATTGTTTGTAGACCATACGACTTGCATAGCTCGGATATCTTAGGTGTTGTAGGGCAGATTTCTCAAATAGACTCTATTGTGGCCTAGCCCTATTTTACCTTTTTCGTCTCTCCTTTGTACGGCTAGACGGGGTCTTCCCATCCTTCGCATTCTCTACGCGGTTGCCTTCTTCTTAGTGTCTTCAGCCAGGGTGAGATGCCAATGGTTGATTTCTCTGCTGTCCGAGCTACCGACCTCCTCTTAGAATGTTTCTCTCTACCTCACAGTTTTAAACATAGAGCAAGGAGCTTCTTCCACCGGAACTTATGGATCAGTCCGATAAGCAAAACTGTAAGGCGGGAGAACAGAGCAGCTGGTGTTGTCTTTGTTATCGCATGTTTTTGTTTTCTAAAGTTGTTGTGAAGATAACAAGCTCCAAGCCGTGGCTTTACATCATGTGGTCTGATCAAAGATGGGGTTAGCCTCATTTTACCCCTATATCTTTTCCTTATTGGGCTTGATGGGGTCTTTTCCATCCTTCTAGTTATCACACGCGGTCGCCTTCTTCTCTGTTTGATCAAGACGTAACAAACGATACTGTTGCTATCATTGTCTACTGTTACGTTATTCGGAACGAGTGGAAAAGACTTTAGGATGAGGGAAGTAACTTCAGTGATTTGACAGGCGTGAGGCATGACCAAGCGGGACGTCCAATCCGGTTTCATCCCCGAGGATTGATCTGCCCCCGGTCGAGGATTCGGTTCCTCTAGGAATGCCACTTTAGATGATGATTCTAGCAGGATTACAATCAAGACCTCCAATAATATGCAATTTAGGAGCAAAAGCAACCATCTTAAAGAGACACAATCATCTTTAGTAATTCTCATGCAAAACTTCACATCTTAAGAGTCAAACAAAACCTTCAACAAGAAGTTTATTATCGTATAACCTTCTAGCTTATAGAAGAACTACCCTTGTCAGCCTTGCTTGCTAAGCAAAAGCATTCTCAAGGAGAAGGGTTAAACTAGAAGGTTATTATGTGGCCTTTTAGTTGTTAGAATAACTTTATTTCAAAAAGTTACTTGGAGTAATGTGAATTATTTCAGAAATATACCAAGGACAATTCAAGAATATTTATTGTCGGACCTATGGTTATTTGCCTAAACAACAATAGCACAAAAATTTATATTCCACTAAGAGCAAGTCTTCGAAGTGAAGTATAAGTCTTGATACATTGAGGAGTAAGTGAAAACATCAATCGTACAAATGTGGTGGCCTTGTGGTGCAAGGAGATATAGTAGAAGTGAGAAGCATGACTTTTCATGTTTCAAGTAATATCTTACCTCCTCTTCAAGTAAAGATTCTATTCAACACTTGATTATGTGCTTAGATGGATTATATTATTCCATTAGTAAGTTGAACTGATGAAACTATTTATGCCCCTGCTTAGTATTTCTCGTTTGCTATTTTTAAAGGAAACTAATAAAGATAAATCGCAATACTTTTTTATGACACTTTTGAATATATCTATTGAGAGAAAACATAGTGTTAAGTTTATTTGCGTATCTTAAATCTGCTTATTGAAAGTTGGTGAAAATACAGATAAATCGTACTACTTTTTGGTGACACTTTTGAATATATTTATGAGAGAAAACATAGTGTTAAGTTTATTTGCGTGCTTAATGAAAGTTGGTGACAATACAGAACACGTGGAAATCAAAGAACACTTGTGTCTTTACAATGCTTATCTAGAGTGTTGTACGGTAGCAATTGTAAAACATGATGAATTATCGAAATATTTTCAAATGACTAGGAAGTTTTTTGACATCATTCAACATAAATTTAATCACTATAAGAAGATATGACAGCAAGTATACTATTGAAATTTTAGCTGGGACCTCACCACAATTGTGCTGAAAAGATTCATGACGCAAATTCTTTTCATCCTTTAGCATGAAAATATATAAAAGATAAAAAGATAAGAACTAGAGCGAGACCTGTGAGATTCCTCGTGTCCCTCATAGTGAAGCTTATGAATGATTCAACGACTTTTAACCTTTTCAGATGATAACTTAGTAAAAATCATGATCATCTATATTAAACTCTACTACTTAGCTGCGTGGAGTTCGGAGTAATCCACACTATCTATCCGTCGATAATTAGAGTCTCCTGCAACTAAAAACAGGCAATAGAAACTCACAACGGACTAATAAAAAATTAGTGATGGAAAAATCTAGTTTTCGGTTATAAAGATTAATCAGCTTTAAATTATTTTATTAGCTGCTAATTGATGTGCAATGTATCTCCTACGTGATATACAAATAAAAATTCTTAGAAAGTCTATTGGACATAAACACGCGCGAAAAGATTTGGGTCCTTGGTTACAACTCATAACCCTTTGGAAATTAGCGCTGGACCCACATACTAGTTCTATGCTAGTACATTTTGGTTCCCTTCAGTCCTCTAGTTGAGGGTAAAGTCAACAGCGACTAATAAGGGCAAGGGAGAAACCCGCAACAAATATGGACAAGGAGAACCTCTGCCGTGAATTCCAAACATTTCTTCTTTTAACTTACCTGTATATCCTTACAATAGTCAAAGATCCAAATCAATCAGAGGGAACGGGATGGCCCGTAGCAAAATCTCGCAAGAGATGTATAGATCTTAAACAGAAGATCTCATCAACATATTTGGATATATAGGTATGTGAGAGCATATGGGAACGGGTTATCCGAAACTCATGAAATGCAAATGAGCGGTAACCAAGATGTTCGTGATGCACAATGCTAGAATAGTGATAAATTCATCGAATGTAACCTGAAGCAAAGGCATAATTGAAACAAATTGAGAATAACATCCATACACCGGACTAGTAAACAACATGAAATTGATAACATCTATGCAAACGACAGCAAGAAAAAGAAAACGTCATGTAATAGACCGCCAGTAAGCAGTGCTTAAATGATGAAAACTAAAAACGTGGGCTGGAGTCTGGGTAGGAACACTGTAGTCGCGGGAGGTCGAACCATGAATCGGGCAAAGGCATAATTGCAACAAGTTGAGAATAACATATATCTAAAGGATTAGTAAACAACTTGAAATCGATAACAGCTATGGTACTGCGAGAAATAGAAAGCGTGATGTAATAGACCACCAGTAAGCAGTGTGTGAACGATGAAAATTAAAAACGTGGGCTGGAGTCAGGTAGGAACACTGTAGACGCGAGAGGTCAAACCATGAATCAGGCAAAGGGCGAAGGAAAAATAATAGAGAGTGAATTAGCTGGGGAACGGAGGAGTGGAACAATGCGAGAGCTTATGGATGGTGTGGCTGCGGAGACATGTCAAAGTGTAAAAGGGTAACGAGATTGACACGAAAGAGGACAGGATATAAAGTATGTCGCAACAAGCACTATGGACGCTTGAGTCCTGAGACACTAAACAGCAAAGGGAAGCAGAAGGCGGCCATAGTAAACCTCCATGAAAACACATGCGACTTCATCAGTGCCTCACGCAGTGCCAAAGTAGCTGAGCAAGTGTCAGTAACCCTTGTACTGAGTTTCTGCTCGAAAACTCAAGAGTGCCAAGGCAAACTTGATTGCTCCCCTAAAGTGCCGCTCATAAGAAGTGGGAATGTCGAAAAAACAGAAGAACAGAAGTGGAAGTGTGGAAAGAAAGAGCAAGCAGAAGTGCAGGCACGGAGATACACGCAGGAGTCTCAGCTGCAAAATGAGGATGAGGCAAGAAAGAAATGAATCAACATGAGTAAGAGGAGGGAAGGAATTGAGACATACCTGATGGATCCCCGAAATCATAAACATCCATTAGTAGAGATAAAATCCAGGACACGGCAATGAGAAATTGTCAAGCAGAGGTTTGATAGTAATCCGAGAGGGGAGCAAGAAACATCAACGCTGCACGGGGAAACGGGGAAAGGGGCGAGTCTACTCAGACAAGGAAAGCAAAGGCGAAGTGTAAGAAGGAAAGAACAGAAGAGCAAGAAAAAGCCTTGAAGGACGTAGAGCACCGCAGGAAAGGGCAAAGGAAAAAGGCAAAATCTGCCTCGGATGAAGTGATGCACAAGGCGGGTTTAGGGTTTAGGGTTTAGGATGGATGTCAATATACTTAGATAGATATTGATGTGCCGATGTTTGTTGCTGTTGTCGCTCAAACAATTCATGAACCACTCTTCGGCCTCTTAAATGCCAGCTGATTAGAAGTCGAGGAGAATGGATTAGTTTCCAGCTTTCATGTTGGCTGTGCTCTCTCAGTCGTTTCCAATCAGGAAAGACCTATTCGCCCACAAAGGCTCTCTGTCGGAATTTACTTCATTGCCGCTCAGTGTCCTATAAGGCCTTCTGGATAAAATAGCTCATCGATAGATCAGGAAAAAATATCAAGCAGATACAGAATTTTAGATTTGATAACTAAGAAAATTCCATGAGAGCTACTGTCTGGAAGCTTTTCTGTTTCAGAACTTGGCAGTCTACCTGAAACTTCTCTTCGTCGTCTGCTAGGACGATCCGAACAAAAAGACTCATGTCTATAGCGGACAGACTACAAAAGACAGTAGCCTAGCAGTGGTATAATCTTAGCTCTGAGAAAGACCACATCTCAGAGAAGGACGTTGTGCAGTAAAATCACTCATGATGGCTACACAGGGTAGAAAACTTTTAACAGGATTCTACACAGTGTGAATATCATCAGGGAATAGATATGGTGCAAGGTGACGTGATACTTAGACTTGTTGTAGTGGGAAATACTCCCCAAAATCTCCAGCAAGGGGGAAAATGTTGGAAGTAATAGGTACCAAACCAGCAATGAACAGCATGGCACATGAGAAGGATTGCTTCTCAGTGTTCGTTACATCGTGTCAACACCATTAAATGTAATTCTTTCAGAGATAATGCACTTCAGTAACTAGAGCATGTTTCACCCTGTCAAGACCTGCTTGACCTGCCTGTCAAGACCTTGACGCATTACTAGCGGTACGATTGAAATTAATTGCTACTGAGATTCCGGTAGTTGTGCATAAGACTAGAATCCCCTCAATAATGGTCAACATCTAGGTAGATTATTATAAAACACGTCTTTAAATGCCGAATCAAACGAGGCAGTGGAGAATTACCTGGAAACTAAAGCGCCACATGCGAATAACTAAAGAATGCTTGTAGCAATAATGTACAAGTGCTTATGAACAGTGACAAGGGACTGATGATTACTCCTGTACCAAATAGTCTACTATGGCGATCCACTCACCTGCTCAGTGAACCCAATTTAGTAAGGTTCTCTTAGGCATTGACTAACGACTGATAGAGAGACTCACAGGTACCAGCAGAAAGTTCAGGAGAACTTGCCCTGAGTTACTCTGGAGGAATTCAGCTGTAACTTGAATAGACTGACGAACAGGCTGAAATAGGAGTGAAGACAGGTATCGAATGCAGAAAGTATATGCCTGTAGGAGGGTTCCCATGTAAACAACACATATAAGCTGTTGCGTCAGTTCTCATCATCATCGTCCACCTTGTCCTCTAACGCAGGCCTAATTCCTTCTTTCTTCTCTTTGTTGTCCGACAGTTCAGAAACGTCCTTTTTCTCTTTCTTCTCATCTAGTTGTCTTGGGCCTTCATCGTCTCTGCTGTCCTCTATCGCTTTGAAGAGTTCTTTCTTCTCTTTCTTTTCTTCTAAGTTCTTCGTATACTTCTTGTCTTTCCTCTCTTCATTTCCTTTAGCTGTAGCCTTCTTGTCCTTCTTGTCATCCACAGTTTTCGGACCATCCTTCCTGTCTTTCCTCTCCTCTGAACCTCTAGAAATGATGTTCTTCTCACGCTTGTCCTCAGGTCCTTTGGCCAGACCCTTCTTCTCTTTCTTGTCATCCGAACCTTTAGATACATCTTTCTTCTCTGAAGGTCTAGAGCTATCCCTTTTCTTCTCCCCTTTCTGACTCTCTTTTTTGTTAGTTTTATCATTTGTACCTTTTGGTGTCGTATCTCTGTCCCTGGAATTGTCCTTCCTTATTTTCTCTTCTGGAGCTTTGACAGTATCTTTTTTCTCTCTCTTCTCATCCAAGGACTTGAGCACATCCTTCTTCTCTTTCTTTTCTTCCACTGTTCGACTAGTATCCTTCCTCTCGCTTCTTCCGTCCGACTGTTTAGAATTGTCCTTTTTGTCTCTCTTATCCTCCCCCATCCGCTGACCACTCCTTTTCTCCCTTTTCTCTTCTGCAACTCTGGAACCATCTCTTCTATCTTTCCTATCCTCGTCAGCTCTGGTGTTATCCTTCTTCAGTTTCTTCTCTTCTGGCTCTACCTTTGTGCCGACCTTTGGCCCATCATACATAGAAAGGAAAAAGTTGCTCTGATTCTTTTGCAAGAATCTGCACGACAAAGTGCACATCTTAATATTCATAATTATGAGAGCTAAGATTGAACTTCTGACACATACTGAGACATTACAGGTGCTCGGCGTTATTGAACTTACTTGAGAAAATCCATCAATCTCTGTTGTAGCTGGGTGAGTGCTTCTTCTTCCATATTTATGAATACCAAAAGCTCCGGTAATTTTACTGCACACAGATTTGAAGTATGACTGGAATCGGTGCGGTATGATGGATGAAGTTATAATCCATGCAGAGACTTGTTAGGAGAATATCATGTGGTTGCTGCAAGGGCACATTCAGCAAAGGACAAAAACACCTCGCGCCTCTGCCGAGTTAAATTCTACGTTACACTTGGCTCTTCCGAATGACTTCCAGATAGAATAGCAAACAGAAGTATCCTCCCTATATATGATAGGAAAAACCTAAATGTCATGGATCACAAATATGCGTAGCACGTGAAGAATTAAGACATACTTGAATAAATCTAAAAGCGTGGCTCCCTCTATCTATTTGTCTTGGCACTCTCCAGGACTATAGAGACCTTTGCAGGCTCTCCAAACAAAGGCACAGTTTGAACAACGAAAGTTACTAATTGTGTTAGTCCATCAAGGGAGTAAGTCACGACAACTGGACGAGTAGAAACAGGAGAAGGTCCAATGTCCAAATCGTACCAAATAACCTAAGAAGATGCTCAGCTCCATATATCAAAGAAGGAGGTTTCGAGCTGCCCTCAGAAACAGCATCCGCATACTGAGCCCGTTCCTGCTTGTACAAAAGCAAAGCTGGTAATGCTCTATCAAAGTATGCTTGCAAACCTTCCAGTACTTCACCAATTGAATCTTCGTCCCTGTAGATGACCTTGCCTAGGTCAGCTTGACATGAAACTCCGTACTTGTAAGGCTTAGTAATCATAGCAGGTCTCCAAAACCTTCGAACAAATTGCAAACTTTTCAGCTGTAAACTTGTCTAGAGTAGTTGTGGACATGCTCTCCTTTTTGACTTCTCCTTGAGCCTTAACGATGATTACAACATATAATGCTGAAACAGAAAGAATTGTGAAAGGAGCGTGTGTCCAAAATTTCACAAACAAACGTGAGGGTACAAATTCAACCTTTCAGCAGTACACAGTATCTCATATCTAAAGAGTCTAATGAAAAATGTGCTGGATCTAGCAAGGTGCAAATGGAAGTAAGGTATCCATGTAAATATTACTTACGTGCCTTCCCGTTTTGTCTTCAGCTCACGGTACGTCTTCAAGATTTCATCCACAGTAGGTTTTCGTGGAAGCTTGATAGACTGCATCACCGAAGTAAAAGGGGCCATATAAAGAACAATATAATTTGAGCAATGCGAGCAGAAGTCGTTCGATGAACGGGTGATCCAGAACTCACTTAGTAGGGAACCGAGGACGTGCATATGAAATGGAACCATGAACGCATCCCAATTGAATTGAAGTTAATCTAAGCAAGGAAATACATAACGAAAGATAAGCGGAAGTGATAGATAGCACGAACAATACATTCTTCTATTCATAATGGGTTCATATAACTATAATGCTTATCCAAGAGCTGAATTTTAGCTATGCTATAAAATCTATGAGCCTGTAGTCTTAGATGCACGCTATCATATATGTCTACCATACAACCAACATTGGACTTTAAGCTTAACCAAACTCCAGCATTCAAATTTCAAACAAGTGAACCCATATAAGAAAACATCAAACCAGCGCTTACCTTGCCAGACTGGATAAGCTCCCAATCATCCACTAGTTGTTTCTTCAACACAGGTGGAAGAGGAATTTTCATCACATGATCTGGTTCGTCTGATTCTTTCTCCTGAACGACATTCCGATTCAGTATAAAGAACCCTTCTATCTGAACGTTTATAGTCCATCCGTTCATTAATAAGATTCTCTCTAAACTTAAACCCGTCATGTTTCTCCAATTATCGTGAATTTCACCATGGGCATTCTACGATCTCCATATTCTTTCATTAGCTTAAAAGGAATGAAGCAATGAATTGAGGCAATCCATATGCAATTACACCAGAAAAATAGTACTGAGATTCTGCGAGATCGGTCAGACACACGATGCCGGAGAGAGGGAGTAAGTACCAAAGGACAGCTTGTGGACCAGAACTCCACGATACCTCTCTTTATAAGACAATATGGCTAGTGTACTACTTTCCAGGTAAATGTATCGTTCAGGAACGATACATTTACCTGGAAGAATTTACTACTGAGAGGCTGTGGACATTCGACTTCACAAGTTTTACCTCCGATATCGTGGACTCTGGCTTGCGCTTTTTCCCTTTAGGCACTGCGTCACAACCCAAAAGAAAATCAAGCACATCAACTTACGTGAGCCCCGCTATAAAAGTTGAGAGTATAGCACTTAAGAGTTGTAGAGACTGATGAATATGGAGCTTGTGATCACATAAGCTTTAATCTTGAAGCTAACAGAAGACACCTTCACCTTAAGACACTATGAATAAATAAAAACAAAATGCTTCTTTCAATAGCAAGTATTGGAAGGACTGACCAGAATTCGTTTTTCCACCTTCCTTCTCTCCCTTAGGTTCTGTACACAAACGGCGAACTTTAGGCAGTGTTTTTTGTGCACACAAACTTTCTCATTCTTCCTCATACGACGCTTTTCATCCATCAAGGATCAGAGAAAATGTCGGCCCGTGCAATGAGTAACTGACCTGTAGTGATTAGGACATCTTAGAGTTACTGGCAAACGGGAACATAACTTTTCATCCTAGAGCAGCACATGGTATAACAAGCGGATAATGACGCACTTACTAATCCAAACACGATAACAGTGACTAGTGAGGAAAATATACATACACTACATCAGTCTCTCAAAAACCTCTACATTGTAACCATACCAGTGGGAACCTTCTGTTTGCCCTGGGATACCCGGCCTTTGGACTGTTTATCGACGTTTTGGTCCTTGAACAACTTCTTCTGTATCTCCAAATTGGCATCTGACAACTCCATGAGGCGACTTGTACCGACCCATTCATCCCAGCTATTCTTCATTGACAGGTCCAACGTCCACGTAGAATCAAACACGGTTAGTGCTTGGCTGAAGGATTGCTACCTCTTCGTAAACTAAATTCCCTATCTCTAGCAACACGGAATCTGCTCTCTGTAGCAACACTCGTGTTAAGCAGCATATTATATCTTTGTAGTGTGAGCCCAATGATCCTCTCTCTATCTTTGGCTGAACTTTCTGATCGATTCTCATGGTCTCAAGGCAGAGTTGAAAGACTTGAAGCCAGCCAGGACATTCTCACCAAATATACCGCAACTTTCTTCTAGGACTGGGAAGACAATCTACCCGGCGCAACTATCGTGTTCCTCGTCTATTACAAGTTATATGGGAAACACTCCTTACTTACTTTTTGCTCCAGCCCTGCACAGTCAAAGAGACCTAATGTCAGAGAAGGCAGCGATTAAAAGCTCAAAGTATATAAAATCTCTTTCGAACAGGTGTGTAAAATTTAATAAGAAGTCTTTTCTCTGAAAATCATGACAAGATGGACTCCAATCTCTTCTTCGCGTTGTTCTGTCCTAACAAGGACACGTTCGCGTATGTAGATGTGTCTACGGCAATGAAATAAGGACAAAGAAGGAAACTGAACATGGGACGATAGAAAAAGCTAGGCACAGAACTCACCAGGTAGTGAACAAAGTACTTCCACTCGTTCTTCCGGTACTCTGCTCTTTGCACCTGTTGAAGTGAACCAGGCAATATAAATTCTTCGAATTCAATATAATAGTCCAGTGCATTTCAACTACGACACGTTTATTAGAGAGATCTTCAGGTGTCAGATGTTTGCATCAGCGGTTCAAGCTGTTATGATTCCTCTAATTCTTCTGCCTGCATAAATGCTCGCCAAGAGCTTTGGAGCACAAATCCAAACGCTGCCATATTTGCTGAGTCTTTTACCAATACTTGATGGAACTATTGTCCCTTCAAGTACTGAAAAGTATTTATCTTCGACAGAAATCAGTGCTGCCTAAGTTGGACAGAGTTGAGCAGCTTGGAGGACTCGACGAAAGAGCTGTGGCAAGAAGCGGAGGCTAGCCTGTCTACCAAACTTCGGCTCATTCAAGACAGAGTCAAATGTGTATGTTGCCTATTTACAGAAAATCACTACATCAGATCAAGCAACTGCACGCTCACATAAACTCGCTCAATATACAGCAAGCTGCAACATCAGTAATATTACCTTGGCCTCGTAGATGAGAGGACCATGGTAGGCCAGAACTTTATCGCCCTCGCTAAACTGACCCTGGTTTGTTTCCTTCTCCTTGAGTTTTCCATCGCTTCCTGCATCGCCATCTTTCCGACCTGAAACGGCGTCCTCCATTCTCTCATCCATCACTGCGCTCCCCATCTTCTTGTCCAGGCTCGCTCCTCACGTCTCAAGTCTTGCATCTCACTCGAGTTCAGAGCGTTCACTATATGGATTCCATCTTAAACTAGTTACCCCTCTATAAGAGAATATTTTTCTGTCTTATATGAGATCCACAATTTTCATGATCAGCATTTGGAAAACCAGGACATGCGAGCTACTGAGGAGTACAAAGGCTCGGGAGTTCGGAGCAATCCGGTAATTGTACCAACACCGTCCGTCAAAGTGATGATAACATGCGGCAACAAAGTTCGACTGCTGTCCAATACTGGGCAGCTACTTCACGCTGAATTTGATGTAATAAAAGGATTTAGGGTTGCAAATACTCCCCAGTGACGCTGATCCGACGTAGTAATCAAACTAAATGTATCTTCTCGCTAAAACAAGCCCCACTAAGGTTATCAATCAAGATTTAAAAATACTTGAAAGCTTATAGACCAATTCACGTTGGACGACCTCAAGACTGGCATTTGACTCCTAAACAATACATGAATCCACTTGATCTTTAAACTTAAAGTGCGAGCAGGAGAAAGAACTCACTATGTCTGCAGAATTGTAGCAGTGATAGAGAAAACTACTCGGATTTATCACCAGCGTTGTCTTCAAAAAAATTCATCCGTTTCATTCAGCTAATCCTCTCTCTACTTAGATCTCTCCCTACTCGGATATACTTAGAAACCTGTACTAATTCTCAGGTCTCTGCACTGTTCCCTTCTCAAGGTATCGTTCTAATGAAATAATCATCCCGAATCACATTCCCTGGTGGATCGGTTTGTACAACCTCTGTGTTCTCCGACTCAAAACTCTACATTCCTAGCTTAAAATACTTCAATCTCCCAAAATCCAAGAAATCAAACTATCACATGAAATCACCTCGTTCTGCTGTCCGCTTTAAACTTCCCAACCCTAATGCATCCTTTCCATGCGACCAACAACATTCACTCTCCCGACTAACAAAGCTAGACACACTCAATCTCTTCACAACCTTCAAATTCCGCGACTGAAATTCTTCCCTCTGTGATTCGTAATCAGCGGACAACCCTCAGCACCCCAATTCCGCGCCCTTCTACGTCGGAGGCAGAGCACCACGGCTCGACAGTAATATTTACATCTGCAGTTCGAGAGACGAACAATCAAGTCCAGGCGAAGCAGACTTTTACTCGTCTCGGCTAACTTGGCGGTTCTTCTCACTTCTTCACCAAAGTGACCAGTCTCTGGTACTTCCATCGACAGAACCAGGGATTTGTCTTGGACTTTACCATAAACTAGATTGATTAGATAGCGGCTTGTTAATTAATTAAGGACTTCGTATTCAGATTTTACTAAAAGTGGGAATTAAAGATGAAAAGCATCCAAGGACAAAGAGAAGAAAAGAATAAATAAATACCAACCCTCTAATAGAGAGACATATCGTTGAAAACGGCCCCCTTCGCCGTTGATAGATAAATGAATTTGGCATCATGTCCTATCTTATCGTATTAACATTTCGTTATTTCTCTTACTTTTTCCTACGCGGTCGCCTTTTTCTCTTTGTGAATCCCTTCTTCTCAATTGCCTTCCCTTCTTGCACACCACTCCTCCTCCTTTACCCAGTTCCTTCATCGATGTTCTCTTCCTAATCCAAAGGGTAGCACAAATAGTCAACCACTATTTCGTCGACTAGATATCACGAGTACTAGATCTATTTTGTATTTTAGTTAGTTACATTGATGATATTATAGTTTGGAGCATCAACGAGATTATCCGAGGTTGAAGCATCCTGGCAAGGTTGATTCAAGCTAATTGAAGCCATGGTGTCGTGATAAAGCTAGTTAAAGGCAAATTTGGGTTAAAATACAATAATTAGTATGATAAATAGTAGCAGCCACTAGAAATAGTATATTCATAGAAATATGCTTTAGTAAAGTACAGAATATTTTATATTAATCTACCTCAGTAACTACGACGATGCTCTCTTATCTTTATATTAATGGATCCTGATATATTCATAACCATGTGCTCGTTCGAGTTCTTTGACTGTAGGATTTGGTACCGATCTACCTCTATAATTACTTATATGTTCAATACTTCTTCTTGGCGCATTCATTTTTGTTTGGCTCTAAGGTTTCTTATTTTGACAGTTTGTGCTTTGGACAGCAAGTTTCTAATTACCTTTCATCTAGCTCTTATAGATTCCTATGAATCTTCTCTTCCATCCTCATAAGCGAAAGAAAATTTATCATTTTTCTTGGAGAAGATAAAAAGTCTCTCAAATGATTGAATTGAAATATGAATATTAAAGAACTGAAGTCATATAGTATAATTATGTGTCATTATATAGATAAGTGATATCGTTGTGTAACCACTAGGGAAATTATATTTTCTTGATGTAAGACACCGGAGGCAAAATGCTATCATGCTGTCACCTCACGTATGAAAGAGCTAAGAATAGTAGAAAGAAAAGGAATTGAGTCCTTATCTAGCAAAGGGATAATCTTCTTTTAAGCATATTTTCAAATATCGAACACAATTATTCTAACGAAAGAATAACTCATTTTGAAAATGAAAATTTTTAATCTATTGCAAGTAAAAATTAGTTTTGGAATCAAAATAATAAAACTTATAAGATCCTAGATTTTGAGAGATTAGCAATGCTCATAACTAAGTGATTTAAATCTATTAAATCACTATTAATTTTATATTTATCTATAAAAATAAGATAAATCACTATTTTGTTTTGATTTTTCTTATATAATTTACTTTACACAACTATACTTTCTTACATATCATACTTAGATCATTAGGTCACTTTTTTCCTTTATCTAGCATGGTTTTAGTTCATTAAGAGATAAACAAGACAAGAGCTACCAGATTTTAACAATTGTGAGAATGATAATGTTTAAGAACATCACTTTATTACAGAAAAAGTTAAAAAGTTAAATGTTTTTTAAAAATGAATATCTTGGTATCTTGTTGTCATCCACACCCACATAAAGTGGTGGTCTTCTTTCACCAAACTCTTAAAAAGAAAATTTTAAGGACACATAATGGTATAATCACATGAATCACACCATTTAACTCAAATTAAATCATGGATCAAACTAAAAATTAAAAATGATTTTAGGAATTTTTATCATTTATTTCCTATCTATAAAAGAGGTTTAACTCACTATCATAGAAGGAAATATAGTTTAGCAGATGAAAGGCAAAGTAAAAGTATAAAAAATATTCACATAATAAACAAAATCCCACAAGAGTCCTATTTTTGCAAAGATAAGAAAATACATAAAGATACTAAATGCAGATAAGTTGACTGATTTATAATCTTATTTGAAATTATTATTTATTTATTTATTAAAAATTACCTTTCTAAATTTTGTAGGTTAAGACTGGTGTATAATAAGATTGATATAATAATCATAAAATTGTAAATTCTACATGTTCATGTTTTGCAATATGCATGCTAATTTTATTTATAATAGAATATCTATAAAAAAGTGTGTTCAAAGAAATATTAGTACATATATTGTGAAGATTAAAGTAAATTGAATTGTTACTTGATTTAATATATAACTATCATATGTTCTAGCATTTTTAAGTTAAACACATTGAAATAATAAAGCTAGTTATTTTAATACTTATCTTATGTGGATTAAACTAAGGAGAAAGATATAACTAAATTTTCCATATATTTGAAGCATATCGAATACCTTCAAGACATTAAATGCAAAGGATAGTTACACAATAAAAGACAAATTCTTTAAGTCATTTGGTTGAATAAATGAATGTACATCCTATGTTATGTAGTTGTTCAATAGATAGCATGTGATCTAAAAGAAACATATTTTCATATTTTCTATCTTTTTTCCCAAAATCCCAAGATTTCAAAGAGTCTACTTGTCAAATCTAATTTGTTTGATACTTTAAGATTGAACAATGGGCATCCAATGTATAGAAGAAGTTAAAAGTAGATCTATTGTAAGAATTCATACATGCTTGATAGGATATTTGTCTTTAATTTTAACCTCTAATAACATAAATTTTTGATATAAATAGGAGATTTATTTACCTAATAAACTATTCAAAAATATAATTTCCATGAATATTACCTATATCAATAAAAAGAATTATAATGAGGGTTATAAAGTTCTCAACTATTGAATATTAAAGATTATAAGGATGATAAAAAAACACAAGAACCAAGATAAAATATTAAATAATATAATAAATATTTTCAAAAATGATCCTATCCAAAATTCTATAATATATAAAATCTAAATACCTTATTCCATCATTTGTTCTTGGATACATGTATGGATGAGCATTAGTAATGGCGGGTGATTATGCAATGTATATGATGGGGTGCTATTGCTAATCCTTGATAACCTTGGCCCCACTACGGGATGTCTTGTAGTTCTCCTATAATGCAAGAATTGATTGATAGAGAGTGATAATTGAGTAGATCAAAGGGCTCACAAGGGTGATAGACTTGCAAGCCATCTCCTTGGATTAAGTATCCAATGGTAAATAATATCCCGTAGTATGGATACATGTGCTAAATAAATCCTACCTGCAATTCCTCCCCGAGCCCAAAGATGTACCAACCATGTAAGAGCTATCCCGCAATTCTTTTATCTTGGAGTGTCCCATAGCCAAACTAGGGGTTAGGTTGAGCCTACCAACAATAAGAGATTAGATATCTATCATAAAAGAATCATTTCTCATCACAAAAAATATCAATTCAAGTCTAAAGAATAAATTTATTAGATTACAAAGATATAGCTTATAACTCAATTGATCCATTGTTTTTAATTCTTTTGTGTGTGCCAATATCCAAGGGAGACTTGTCTATAAGAATATAGTTGTTTTGTTATATTCTAGATCAAAGCGCTTTCAATAACTTTTTCATGGTGGAGTTTTAAGAGTGTGTGCATAATTGTTTGATAAGGCATTAGTAGGGACTTGTATTATAGGGCCCCATGTAGGCATGCTTATAAGCTTACAAATTAGGGTATTATTAAATCATTTCATCCTGTTGTTAAAATGATACACCTCCTACTTATGCAACCAAAAAAATCATGTGACCTATTGTACACATAAATTAAATAGGATGCTTCCCCTAGCATCAATCACTTCTTAGTTTTGAATTATACTTGATTTTTGTTATGCTACATTCTCTTTAAGACTTCATTTGATTTCCTATGTCCATGAGTTGTGTAATTCTAAGGAGGTAGGTTGATTTAAAACTACCAATAAATTCTAATTTGCCTTAGAACAAAATGTTTCTTTCATTGATTGATTTATTAGTTTGATTTTGAGTCTAAGATGTTCTTTTGAGTTCAGTTTTTTTTGTTAAGTTTCTTTGGCTACATTTATAAAGTTTTAGGTCCAAATCAACCAATAAATGTTATGTCATATTTTATTTGTGAAGGAAGTCATATTCTTATCAAAATAGACTTGCAAAAATTCCTTTGTGTAGTATTTGGGAATTAATATTTGTTGCAATCATTATATTTGACTTCTACCTAATATTCACATTGTAAATTCCAGCTTGAAGATATTATCCATATAAAGTATTTTCATAATAAGAAATAAAATAATAATAAAATATATTTATTAATAATTTTATTCTTATAATTATTAATTATTATTTTTATTATAAGGACTCTAAAATTGGGTTAGAATATAGATGTTTTAGATCTTAAACTCATACTTGATATTTCTTTAAAAAGTAAATTTTTTTATTGGTAATCAATTTTACACACAGATAAACAAACTAACATGCTGTTAATATAATATAGTCATATATTAACAATATACATTTCAATGTTAGATCCCATACAATATTTGAAAAGAAGATAGAAAAAGTTACCATTGGAGTACTTGATGGAAATAAAGTAATCTAAGATTCCTTTCTATAGAATCAAAAAAATTGGTCATAGTAATGAGGAATTGTAGGTAGAACAACAAGACTAGTAGTAAAAAATTGTGGATGGTCACTTCATCTAGGTGATCTGTTGAATTTAAAGTATCAATCATCTTATTTATAGCTAATATCAAATGAAGAAGATAAGAAGACAATGCAATTACAAGAGGAAAGTGAGAAGAGAGATGAGAGAAGAATTCTTAAATTTCGCATGGCTCAACTAATTGAACATGGTAGTTGGATAGTTGGCTAGCCATCAAACTATATGGTTAACTATGGTTTGGGCAAGCTAATTTAGGTCATATTACTAAGATGGATATATAGCCTAATTTAGGCACAAACATATACATAGAATTGCAAATGTTTTATTGCAAGACATTGTAGAAACCAAACAATGTAAGTATCAATGCTATACTCTTGGAAGTAATAATGCTTTCAATAATAGATAATGACTAGTGTGGTGTTTGATTATAAATTATAACAAAAATCTCAAATCTACCATTTTCTTTAGATAACCATGATTTGTCATTGTACATACTCATCTCTTTCCAATCTAATCAATATATAGCTAGTATGCAATAAAATTAATCCAAGTAATAATCAATTAGGTTAATTTATCTAATTCATGGAATGACTCCAAAATTAACCCTAACTCAGACTAGCTAGCCTATAAAAATATGGAATTTACTGATGAGTTAGTCAAGACTAACAAAGTAGTGAATAGGCCAAATTAGCCAAGAATTATAAGAATATTCTAAAAACATCTAGGAAGTTACTAGTACCTTCTAAATATTGAATAATGTGCATGCCAAGTGGTGACTTCTAGGAGGAAGCTTCTTGGCTAGCTTAACTTGCATACCAAGTAGGTGGCTTCTAGATGCAAGCGTCTTGGGAAACTTCCCAATTAGCTTAGCTTGCATGCCAAGTAGACGGCTTCTAGAAGGAAGCCTCTTGAGAAGCCTCTCAAGAGCCTTTCATACTTCCCTATAAATACCAAAGCCTACGCTCATGCTAGGCATTTGGAGTATCATTCATTCAAGAGTCCCAATGTGATTTTTCACTTTGGTATTCCATTCTGCTATTTCTCTCCTCTGTCTTTTACATTGGTATTAGAGCAAGAACAAGATACATGGAATTTATGGGCCACTAAATCCATTTCGGCCAAACCATTGGGATTTTTGTATCCATGTATTACCCAAGCATCATTTCATGCAATTCATCATCTCATGCTTTGGGTAAAATTTATGAATACAATCACCTTGTACAATCAATCCTTGGTGCTTCTGATTGTAACTTATGGAGAATAGTGGACGTGTTGCATTTACGTGTTAACTTAGGTAAATTATAGGTAGTTTGAAAGAGTAGTAGCCATGGCGGTAATGTCCAACGTTATCATTGCTATGCAATAACAAATCAAGCACCTTACTTGATTGTTGGAAGAATGAGACCATCAATGACAAGAGCATGTAGAGAGAGAGCACCATTTTCAGAAGGAGAAGAGTGAATTTGATTTCCAAAGCCCAAGGTATTTGAAGGCAAGAATCTCCCAAGTTTAGTGGAGAATTTTGTGGTTAATTGTGAATGTTATTTTCAAAAAACAAATCTTCAAAATGAAGAAAGAAAAATTCTCTTGGCCTCAAGCCAATTGGATGGAGTGGCAAAACTATGGTGGTAATTTTGAGTGGAACAAGTTGAAAGGTAATTTTTTACGCCAATCTTGACATAAGAAGAATTCAAGAGTGCAATAACTGGGCAATTCTAAGCTAAAAATGCCACATAAGCCACACATGATAGGTTGGCAAAATTGAAGTAGATTGGTTCTATAAGAAGCTATATCACTCAATTCCAGAACACCATAATGAAAATTCTAAATATACTAGAAGGTGAAGCTTTGGATCAATTGGTGAGGGGTTTTAAGTCATGCACCAAATTGGAAGTGACCATGTGGGAGCCCAAACACTTAGAGGAAACCATACAATTGGCTGAGCATTTTGATTCCTTGGTTGTGACAACTTGATCTTGACTTCAACCTTCATAGAACCTGCTAACACACTATACATAGGTGGAGGAGTCGGCATCAATGGAGATTGATGCCATCCAATAGAGATCACTTGGCACAATATATAAGGAAAGATTATAAAAAAATGGTGATTTCTTTTATTATTGCCAAATTGGACATTGCATTGCTAAATGTCTATTCAAGAATAGACGACACCAACAAATTACCCAAATGGAGTTTGTGGAACATGATGATCATGGAAACAAAGAATCCCAATAGGATAATTTGAGCCACATACTTGAATGATTGAAGGCTCAATCTATACCAATTTACTTTACTTGCAAGGTATTATATTTGATCATGGTTGTAGGATTTAAGTTGATTTTGAAAAGTTCAAAGAATTGCATGTACATGCAATTAACATATGAATTAGGTATTCTTATCAAGACAATAATCAGAAGTAGATTGATGATGGTGGATGGTAAAAAAGTATCATACCATTTGTAGTATTGCATCTAGATTACTCGGACAATGGAGTTCTAGTGATAGTAATTAGAGGTATTTTGGCAATTACTCATAGACTACTTTCCGATGATCAAATTTTGTGTTTGGAGTACTGACTTCATGGTGTGGCCCACTATCACTTGCACCATCCACACCGTCAATGGGACCATTGGGATGAGACCTAGGCCAAAATCAGGAGTATACACTAGAAGTGAAACTCTAGAGAGCTCACTTCTCCAATGTTGAGCCTTTGAGTTCTTGGCTAGAGTGGATAGAAAGTTGGCGTCACCTGGAGTCTCTTAGTTAGAGTGGATGTGGCTTGACTATAATCAGTGCCTTGTGTTGGCAAGTTGTTGAGGATCAGATCAAGTATTGATTTGATTTAAGTTGATTTGAGTTGTAAATAATCTTATTACATCATAGAAGTGAGCCAAGGGGAAATCGGGTGGAACAATGAGGGTTGGTGGTATCTCCAAGCTTGGTGGATTGTGATGTCTTGATTGAGTAGTTCAGATTTCCCTAAGAGAGATTGTGTGTGGAAGCACTTGCAAAATTGCTTCTCTTTGGCTAAAGAGAAGCAATTTTCAAATAGTAGTTGTGATTTTGAGCTCAAGAGGTGAAAGCATGATCAATTTGTTGTGAGTTGAGCTCAAAAAGTGAAATTGAAGGTGGAGTTTGGAGCATATACTTGTGAATTAGAGATTGGAAAAAAATCATTTTTTCCAATTTGGCTTGAGTGAAGAGTTAGCGGAGGATTTGGTGGTCAACCAATTTTAGGAATTTACATCAAATTTTACATCAAATTTTACATCAAATTTTGCATCAAATTTATGTCAAATTTTATATCAGATTTTGTGAAGGGTTTATGTCAGATTTTAGTGAGAAGAACTTTGATCCCATTCTTGATGATCCTCGTAACTCAAGAAATAGATAGGTACTCCGATTATGTCAAATGCCAAATGATGACAAAGTCCCGCGTTGATTTATGATATGGAGAGTTTTTGTTTAGCATTTTTGTGATTGGACCCCCTCCATTTTATGCTTCATGTTTATGCATTGTGTTTGTGTGAGGTGCACTGAATTGAGAGTGTTGGTGCTCTGATGTGCTCTTAGTAGAGAGGTTGGAGTGATGACCAATCAGACTATCTTTGTTTCTCTCCGGTGAGATAGGAAGTGATGATCTCTAGACCGTGAGAGTGCGTGTTGTGATGGTAGGTTATAGGTCACCTTTCCCCTAGTGTAGTTATGTCTTTAGTGTCCTTGGCCTTAGCTTCTAAAGAGGACACTTTCACAAGCTATGCATTGGCCTTTGACTTCTTTGCTAGAGAAGGTGGCTTCTTTTGTGGCATGGTATTCTACCTCTTTGTAGTCTTTGGCATGACCAATTGTCATCTATAGGCACAAACTTGCATATCTCAACAAATTTAGCACCGGCTAGTCAATACTTAGCAATCCAGGTGGGTCTTTTAGGTTGTGCTTCAAAATAACCTACATGATGAAAATGCATAAGGAACCTCTTCTTCTCCTCCTTGGTCAGCAGGTTGGTCATGATGTAGTAGTAAATGGCAAAAGAAGCAATATAGGTGGCATTTCCTTTGTCCTCAAAATCTTGGTGCAAGAGCTTATATTGTATATCAAACATTCTTGCCCAGTCTATAGGCTCTCTTGAGTACATATATTCAAAGAATACTACTTAGCCATTGGTAAGACAAGTATTCTTTTCTATTTGAAAAGTTCATAACTACTTCTATAATAGCTCTTAGGATCCTTGTAATTGGCCACACTCCACCCATTGTTCTTCAAACATTTATTATTGAAATGGCTCTTGACTTTGGTTGTAAGCTCTTTGTCTACAAATTTATTATCTATTATTATTGCCCTTGCAACTCCATCATCTAGGCCAAGTATGATTCTCCAATGATCTCTTGTCCAATGTAGTGGGTTACCTCTTATTCCCCTTAAATTTTTCTCTTGTTTGCCCCTCATCTCATGGATCATATAGAAGTTTATCGACTCCCGATTCCAGAGTAGGAATTCTATATGCTTGCTCTTAATCACATCCATTCTACAATGTACTACCCATTTTTTGATAGAAGGGGATCTAAGGATGGCGTCTGGTGCCTTCTTGTAAGCTTCTAGAGTGATCACCATGGCTTTTACACAAGTAAAAGCCATGGTGACTAAGACTTGTCTAAGACACTATGCCAAGTACCTCACTTCACATTAAGTACCCAAAGCCACATTGACTGCCACTTTCAAAACAACTTTGAGTAACTCACTTCTTCACAATGAAGTGCAAGAGACTACTTGATCAGCTAAGTAAATAGATGATTTTGCAAAAATTGTAGTTGTTAGCAAGACACTTTAATTTATACTCCAATCTTCTAGTTGTTCTTCAACACTCCAACAATTATAGAAAAGGTAAGCACTTGCCATTATGCAAGTGAAGGCCTTTAAATGTCATCCTTAGTGAGGATTCACTCTTCTACATGCCAAAGTTTATCCTCCAATCACTCTCTCCCATGCCATGCTTGCATACCAAGTGCTTCTGGTTATCTTAAATGTAATGGCCCTTGGCGGTGCGTTCAAATCACAATAGCAATTAAGTCCAAGTGCCAAGGTGGCACTTGGCAGTTGGGCCTATATGCTGCACCTAATGGCACTCCAAATACTACATCTCTTGCAAGCACTCCAAATGGTTCAACAACACTCCAAGTGCTATTCCATCCCCATGCACTCTTTCACCACTTTGAGTGCTTCTTGTCTTCTAGTTCTCTTGTCCTTGTCCTCTAGTCTTCTTGTTACTTGGGACCATCCTACACCTCTCCAAGCATCGCCTATCCTGGCTATTAGCACTTGGGATTATTCTTCATCACTCCAAGTATTGCATCTCTTGTGTAACAATATGGAGTTTAGCAACAAAGTTAGTAGGGCTAACAAAGTAGCAAATAAGACAAATTAGCCTAGAATATTCTAGAAGTATCTAGGAAGCTTCTTGGGAAACTTCCTAGTTAGCTTAGCTTGCACTCCAAGTAGTTTAGCTTGCACACCAAGTAAGCAACTTCTAGAAGGAAGATTCTTGAGAAGCTTCCCAATTAACTTGGCTTGCACTCCAAGAAAGTGGCTCAAGGAAGCTTCTTGAGAAGCTTCTCAAGAGCCTTGTAGGATCCTTGTAAATACAAGAGCCAAAACTCATGCTAAGTATTTGGAGTTTACCCACATTCAAGTGTTCCAATGTGATCTTCCATTCTTCTATTTCTCTCCTTGGTCTTGATATTTCACATTGGTATCAAAGTAAGAATGGGATGGATAGAATTTATGGATCACCAAATCCACTTCCACCAAATCATTGGGATTTTTGTGTCCAAGTACTACCCAAGCACTATTTTACACATTTCATCACCTTAAGCTTTGGGTAGGACTTTTTACATATGACCACCTTGTTTGAGGAACCCTTGATACTTCCGATTGTAACTTATGGAGAATGGTGGACGTGTTGCATCAATATGTTAATAAATTAGATAAATTGGGAGTAGTAGGATAGAGTAGTAGCCATGGCGGCAATACTAAACATTATCATTGCTATAGAACAAAAAATTGAGCACCTTACTTTATTGTTGGATGAACAAGACCAACAACAAAAAGAACATATAGAGAGAGCACTAGTTTGAGATGGAGAAGATCAAATCCAATTTCCAAAACTCAAAATGTTTGAAGGCAAGAATATTTCAAGCACAATGGAGAATTTTGTGTTTGACTATGAATGTTACTTTGAAGCTACCAATCTTCTAGATGAACAAAAGCAGATTCTCTTGGCTTCTAGCCAATTAGATGGTGCGGCAAAACTTTGGTGGTTATTTTGAGTGGAGTAAGTTGAACAATAGATTGTTGCACTAATCTTGACGTTGGTATAATTCAAGGATATAATACTTAGTCAATTTCAAACTATAAATGCCACCCGAGCTGCAAGAGATAAATAGGTAGAGTTGAAGCAAATTGGCTCTATAAGCAGTTACATCACGCAATTTATTCCAAATATACAAGAAGGTGAAGTTCTGGATTGATTTGTGAGGAACTTGAAGTCACAAATCAAATTGGAGGTGACCATGCGGGAACCACAAAATGTGGAAGAAACCATGCAATTGGTTGAGCAATTTGATTCCTTGGTTGTGACAACTTGGTCTCAACCTTGACCTACAAAAAGCCTACCAATACATTACAAATGTGTGGAGGAACTTGCACCAATAGAGATTAATGCTATCCAACAAAGACCACTTAGTACAATAGATAAAGAAAGATTGCAACAAAATGGTGGTTGTTTTTATTGTTGCTAAGTTGGACATTGCATTGCTAAATATCCACTTAGGAATAGGTGATCTCAACAAGTCACCCAGGTAGAGTTTGTGGAGTGGAATGATCAGTGAAACAAGGAATCCTAGTAGGAGATTTTGAGCCACCTATTGAGAGCTTGATTAGTTCCAATGGGATTGAAAACTAGATCTATGCAAGTTTACTTCACTTGTAAGGTACAATATCTAATTGGGGTTGTAAGATTTTGGTTGATTTTGGAAGTTTAGAGAATTGCATGTCTATGCAAGTAGTAAAGAAATTGGATATTCCTATCAAGCCAATAATTGGAAGTAGATTGATGATGGTAGATGGTAGAAAGGGTTCTACATTTTGTACCTCACACCTTGTTACCTTCAAGATTAGGAAGGAGTATTTGGAGTGTATGAGGTTTGTAGTGGCACCTCTACACTACAATGTCATTCTAGGACTACCTTGGCTTGAATGTCATAAGGTGCAATTTGATTGGACCCAACAACAAATTTAAGTACAACACCAAGGTAGGAGTTTCTGATTAGATTGTCTTGCATCTTTGAGTAAGACACCTAAGATTAATCAGTCCTAGGATGGGAATTTTGTTCAGAAGGTAGCCATAAAGCAAGCCTTGAAGGAAGATGAGTCCCAAGATGGGAATTTTGCAAGGAAGGCAGCCATGGAGCAAGCTTTAAAGAGAGATGAGTCCCTAGATGGGAAGTTTATTAGTGAAACAGTCATAGAGCAAGCTTTGGAGGAAGATAAGTCTATTTTTGCGGTGTGGATCAAGCCAATTGCACAAGGGCAATCTAAGGAGGGCCAAGAGCCTGATCAACAAATTTTTGAACAAATAGTTCAAGAGTTTACGGACGTGCTTTTGGATGATCTGCCAAAGGGATTACCTTCTGATTGTGGTATGCCCTTCAAGATTGAGTTATTGCCAAGGAGTACTCCAATGAGTAGACCAATCTATCGGCTCTCACCAAAGGAGTTGGACTAGTTGCAAACAACACTTACAAAGTTGTTGGAAAAGGACTTCATACAACATAGTACCTCTCCTTGGGGAGCACTAGTACTATTTGTTTTGAAGAAGGATGGAGGAGTTTATTTTTGTATTGATTACCGTGGGCTCAATAAGCAAAATTGGAGAATGCATATCCCTTGCCTTAGATCAATGAATTGCTTGATCAATTGAGTGGAGCATGATACTTTTCCAAGTTGGATCTTCACAGCGGTTTTTGGAAAATCCCTATTGATAGGAAGGATGTGCAAAAGACTACCTTTTGCACAAGGTATGGGCATCTTGAGTGGAGAGTTCTACCTTTCGGGCTCACTAATTGCTCTAGTAGTCTTCATAGATAAACTGCATCGGGTGTTGGATGGACTATTGGATCGGTACATGGTGGTGTTCTTGGATGATATCTTAATCTATAGCAAGACAGAGGCAAAACATATGAATCATGTGTGAGAAGTTCTAAGACAACTACAACAATGGAAATTTTACTACAAAAAGTCAAAATGTACCTTTTGGCAAAAGGAAGTTACCTTCTTGGGTCACAAGATCTCATCAGAGGAGATCAAGATGGAAGAGGAGAAAATCAAGGCCATTATTGATTGGCCAACTCTGATGGATGCTACAAAATTATGGGTATTTAATGGATTGGCCAATTTTTACTGATAGTTCATCTACTATTATGCTCATATAGTTGCACCATTGATTGACCTCTTGGGGAAGAACTTGAGTTTCTAGTGGACCACCAAGCACAAAGAAGCATTCCAAAAGTTGAAACATATAGTGTCTTCAAGACCCATTCTTTGACCATATGATCCTCAACTACCTTGTGTTGTTGATTTTGATGCTTCTAATTCGTGCTACAACAAGAATTCCCAGATGGACAACATCCCATTGCCTTTGTGTCTTGCCAACTAAATATAGCTAAAAGAAATTACTTTGCTTGAGAATGGGAACAACTTGCATTGTATATGTCACCAAGGCATGGAGGCATTATCTTTTGGAGAAACAAGTGATCATGCAAACTGATCACAAACCATTATTGCAAACCTTACACTTCAAACACATGAAGAGTTAACATCATCAATGGGAGGAGCAACTCCAATTGTTTGATATCAAACTTGAGTACAAAACAAGTTGGTTCCATGTCATCTTTGATGCTTTATCACGACAACTTGATTTGAAGTCTCTTCCTCTCATCATGGCGGCAATTACGACGGTGTCAATGACTCCAAAGTCCAAAAAGAGTTTTGGTCATCTCTACAACAAGATTTGTTCTTCCAAATGGTTATGGTCATTTGACAGCATGTGACAAGGAGTAAAACACCTTCTCCTTCAAGGAATGCCTTCTATTCCATGAGGACTAGATCTATGTTCCAACCAAAGGTGATTTTTGACTTGTGCATGTTCAAGAAGCCCATGATTTACCAATTGTTGATCACATGGGTGTGAACAAGACCTTGGGTACCCTCCAATGCCATGGTGGTGGCCCAACATGGCACAAGATGTTTAGGAGTTTGTCTAATTGTGTGAGAGTTGCCAATGCAACAAGGCTAATAACCAAAAACCGAGTGGACTCCTTCAACCACTCCTCATTCCATCTACTTATTAGGAACATGTGAGCTTAGATCTCATCACTTCCTTGCCTAAGACAAAGCAAGGTCACACAACAATTATCGTGTTTGTGGATAAGCTTAGTAAGCAAATCTATTTGGCACCAATGATTGATACTATGGATGCTCCAACCTTGGCGCAAATCTACTTCAACAATGTATTCAAGCATCATGGGATGCTACGTGTACTCATCTCCAACCGTGATCCTCGCTTCACTAGAAATTTTTGGCAAGCACTCTTCCAGATACTCAACACCAAGCTTGCTTTGTCCATGACCTATCATCCGCAAATGATGTACAAACTGAGTGTGCAAATTGCACCTTTCAACATTCACCATACCAATTGGGATGAATGTTTTACAACTATAGAGTTTTCATACAACAATTCTTAACAAGCAAATACCGGATTCTCTCCTTCCTTTCTCAATTTTGGCCAAGACCCACTTGTTCCAGATTCCCTTCTTTTTCCTCCTCCATCTCATGTCCCTCATACTTCCACCTTCTTGACCACCATCTCTCAATCCCTCCAACAAGCCAAATTTCATCTCCTTGTTGCTCAAAATCAGCAGAAACAATATGTGGATCACCATCGTTGTGATCTTAGCTTTCAAGTTGGTGATAAGGTCATGCTCTCATCCAATAACTTACCTCTCCCACTTGATACCCAAGTTTGTAAAGTTGCTCCTAATTGGACATGACTCTTTGATGTCACCCAAATTGTCTCTCCTTTTGCTTATTGCCTTGCCTTGTCATATGCGCATCCATCCCATCTTTCATGTTTCCAAGTTGAAACCCTTTGTTCTTAACCTCCTTCTATTTTCCTCTCAAGTCCAACCTCTCCCTCCTCCTATCCCTATCAATGATCATGAGGAGTATAAAAATGATTGTATCCTTGCGTGTTGCCACATCCAACGAGGCCATCGGCAACATATGGAGTACAAGGTCCTTTAGAAAGGATATCCTCTTCATGATGCCACATGGGAACCTCTTTCTCATCTCCAGAATCCACAACTGGCTATCGAGGAGTTTGAAGTTTCACTGGTGACAAGGACGTCACCAACTAGCGGTGGGTGAATATGTAATAATATGGAATTTAGCAACAAAGTTAGTTGGACTAACAAAGTAGCAAATAAGACAAATTAGCCTAGAATATTCTAGATGTATCTAGGAAGCTTCTTGGGAAGCTTCTTGGCTAGCTTAGCTTGCACTCCAAGTAGGTAGCTTCTAGAAGCTTCCAACTAGCTTAGCTTGTATGCCAGTAAGCGGCTTCTAAAAGGAAGCTTCTTGAGAGGCTTCACGATTAACTTGGCTTGCACTCCAAGAAAGCGGCTCAAGGAAGCTTCTCAAGAGCCTTGCAGGATCCTTATAAATACAAGAGCCAAAACTCATGCTAGGTATTTGGAGTTTACTCACATTCAAGCGTCCTAATGTGATCTTCCATACTTCTATTTCTTTCCTCAATCTTGGTCTTCTACATCTTGGCTTCTTGACACATTCTGCAAGTACCTCTCTCTTTGAGGCACTTCTTTGAGTAACTACATCATTCTTATTGGTTATCTAGCACTTAAATGCATATGATCAACAAAAGCAAATTTGGAAGAAATGGGAGTCTTGATATCTTCCATGAAGAAATTTGGAAGAAATTTGATATCTTCCATCATCTTGGCCCAAGTTGCTACTCACTCTTCTTGCTCCTTGCAAAGGTCTTCTTATAATGATTCCAACTTGAGGCTGGCCTTCTTTTGGTACTCCTCTATCATCACTTCTAAGGTGATATACTTACCTTGCTTGGTCTCCACTTCTTTCCTAAGTTGAAGGACTTCTTCACTCCTAACTTACAACTCACCTTCCAACTATTTCTACCTCACATTACTTGCTATCCAAAGAGCGCTCATCTCTTCTTGCAATGTTTGGATTTCTCCTCCATGAATCTTCCTCACACTTTCCAATGAAGTGTTTTCTCTTCTCAATTCCTCTAATATTGCAACATGGTGTTGTTCCTCATGCACTCTTCCTTCTACATGCATTGGTTCTTCTTCGTCTCCTCATTCCAATGGTCTCCTTTTGCCTTTAGTGCATGCTCATTCATGTATGGTTGTTTCACCAAGGAAGTGTAATCTACTACCTTTGGCCAATTCTCCTTGTATTGTAGAAGGATCCTCTACAAATATTCTGGCAAAGAACCAATGGAGTTTACCACAAAAAATGCACTATCAAATATATATCTTTCTTTATTTGGCCATCACTTCTTTGTCTTTGTGGCAAAATACTCCAAAGACATCTTCCTCTTGAATCTCTATATCTTCTTATTTTGCTTCTCCTCCTTCTATACCTTGCACAAAAACTTTGAAGGTGAATGTAATAATATGGAGTTAGCAAACAAGTTAGAAAAGAGTAATAAGTTAGTATAATAAGCCAAATTTGGTTAGGAATTCTAAGAATGTTCTAGAAGCACTATGGAAGCTTCTTAGTGGGAAGCTTCTAGGTAGATTCCAAGGATTGGGTAATTTGCACATCAAGTTAATGGCTAGCTTAGCTTATATGCCAAGTAGGTAGCTTTGAGTAGGAAGTTTCCTTTGCAACTTCTAGGATAGCTTAGCTTGCAGTCTAAGAATGCAATCTTCAAAGTTTTCCATAATTGAGAAATGAATATGACATGACCTTTGTAAAAGACCGAAACCGAGGAGAGAAATAGGAGAATGGAAACTCACATTGGGACACTTGAATGAGAGAAAACTCCAATGATGGAACGGCAAGTGGTTGAAGGAGTCCACCCGGCTTTTGGTTGCTAGCCTTGTTGCATTGGCAGCTCTCACACAATTGGACAAATTCTCAAACATCCTGTGTCATGTTGGGCCACCACCATTGACATTGGAGGGTACCCAAGGTCTTGTCCACACCCATGTGACCAGCGATGGGTAGATCATGGGCTTCTTGAAGGCGCACAAGTTGAAGATCACCTTTGGCTGGAACATAGATCCGGTCCGCATGGAATAGAAGGCCTTCCTTGAAGGAGAAGGTGTTGTACTCCTTGTCACTTGTTGTTAGCCAACCATGTACCATGTGGAAGAAGAGATCTTGCTATAGAGCTAACCAAAACTCATTATGGATCTTGGGATCAATTGACACCGGTGTAATTGCCGCCGCAATGAGAGGAAGAGCCTTCAAATCAGGTCATCATGATAGAGCATCAAGGATGACATGGAACCAACCTGGTTTGTACTCAAGTTTGATGTCAAAAAATTGGAGTTGCTCTTCCCATCGATGATGTCTACTCTTCATGTGCTCTAGGTGTAAGGTTTGCAACAATGGCTTGTGATCAGTTTGCATGATCACTTGTTTCCCCAAGAGATAATGCCTCCATACCTTGGTGGCATATACCATTGCAAGTTGTTCCCAATCTCAAGTAGAGTAATTTCTTTTGGCTGTATTTAGTCGACGAGACACAAAGGCAATGGGACGTAGTCCATCTGGGAATTCTTGTTGCAACACAGCTCCAATTATAAAGTTAGAAGCATCGAAATCAACCACACAAGGTAGTTGAGGATCATATGGTTGAAGAATGGGTCTTGAAGACACCATATGCTTTAACTTCTGGAATGCTTCTTCATGCTTGGTGGTCCATTGGAAGCTGGAGTTCTTTCCCAAGAGGTCAGTCAATGGTGCAGCCACGTGAGCATAATAGTGGATGAACCATCGGTAAAAACTGGCCAATCCATTGAATGCTTGTACTTTGGTAGCATCCTTTGGGGTAGGCCAATCAATAATGGCCTTGATCTTCTCTTCTTTCATCTTGATCCCCTCTGATGAGATCTTATGACCCAAGAAGGTAACATCTTTCTGCCAAAAAGCACACTTTGACTTCTTGCAGTAAAATTTCCATAGTCGTAGTCGTCTTAGGACTTCTCGCACATGATTCATATGTTCTGCCTCTATCCTACTATAGATTAAGATATCATCTAAGAACACTACCACGGACTGATCCAATAGTCCCTCCAACACCCGATGCATCTGATCCATGAAGACTACTGGAGCATTAGTGAGTCCAAAAGGTAGAACTCTCCACTCGAAATGTCCATACCTTGTGCGAAAGGTAGTCTTTTGCATGTCCTCTCCTTCAATAGGAATTTGCCAATAGCCGCTACAAAGATCTAGCTTGGAAAAGTAGCGTGCTCTACTTAATTGATCAAGCAGGTCATCGATCCGAGGCAAGGGATATGCATTCTTCACGGTTTGCTTATTGAGCCCATGGTAATCAATACAAAAACAAAGTCCTCCATCCTTCTTTGGAACAAATAGTACCGGTGCTCCCCAAGGAGAGGTACTATGTCGTATGAAATCTTCTCCAACAACTCTATAAGTGTTGTTTGCAACTCCTCCAACTCCTTTGGTGAGAGCCGATAGATTGGTCTACTCACTGGAGTACTCCCGGGCAATAACTTGATCTTGAAGGGCATACCTCGATTGGAGGGTAATCCCTTTGGCAGATCATCCAGAAACACATTTGCAAACTCTTGAACTATCCGATCAACCATTGCTTGATGCGGCACTTGGCACTCCTCAGATTGTTCTTGTGCAATCGGCTTGATCCACACCACAAATATAGACTTATCTTCCTCCAAAGCTTGCTCTATGGCTGTTTCATTAACAAACTTCCATTCTAGGGACTCATCTCTCTTCCAAGCTTGCTCCATAGTTGCCTTCCTGGCAAACTTCCCATCTTGGGACTCATCTCCCTTCCAGATTTGCTCTATGGCTACCTTCTCGACAAACTTCCCATCTTGGGACTGACTATTCTTAGGTGTCTTACTCAGAGGTGCCAGATAACCTAATTGGAAATTCCTACCTTGGTGTTTTACTTGAATTTGGCGTCGGGTCCAATTGAATTGAACCTTATGACGTTCAAGCCAAGGTAGACCCAGAATGATATCATAGTATAGAGGTGCCACTACAAACCTCATACACTCCAAATACTCCTTCCCAATCTTGAAGGTAACAGGATGCGAGGTGCGGAATGCAGAACCCTTTCTACCATATGCCATCATCAAACTACTTCCAATCATTGGCTTGATAGGAATACCCAATTCCTTTGCTACTTGCATAGACATGCAATTCTTTGAACTTCCAGAATCAACCAAAATCCTACAACCCCGATTAGATATCATACCTTGCAAGTGAAGCAAACTTGCATAGGTCGAGCCTTCAATCCCATTGGAACTAATCAAGCTCCCAATAGGCGGCTCAAAATCTCCTATTAGGATTCCTCATTTCCTTGATCATTCCGCTCCAAAACCTCCACTTGGGTAACTTGTTGAGGTCATCCATTGTTGAGTAGACATTCAACAATGCGATGCCCCAACTGGCGACAATAAAAACAACCACCATTTTGTTGTAGTTTCTCCCTGTATGCCATGCCTGGTGGTCTTCATTGAATTGCATCAATCTCCATTGGTGCTGGCTCCTCCACTTGTGTGTAGTGTATTGGTAGGCTTTGTGGGGGTCGAGGTCAAGACCAAGTTGTTGCCACCAAGGAATCAAAACGTTCGGCCAACCGCATGGCTTCCTCCAAGTGTTGTAGCTCTCGCATAGTTACCTCTTATTTGGTTCTTGCCTTCAAGCCCCTCACAAATCTATCCAAAGCTTCACCTTCCAAAATATATGGAATTTGCATGATGGTGTTTTGGGACTACATGATGTAACTTCTTACAGAGCCAATCTGTTTCAACTCTGCCAACTTATCCGTGCAGCTTGTGTGGCATTTATAGCTTGGAACCGACTGATTATTGTGCTCTTGAATTCTGCCATGTCAAGATCGGTGCAACCATTTTTTGTTTGGCACACTCCACTTGGAATCTCCACCATAGCTTTGCTACTCCATCCAATTGGCTAGAAACCAAGAGAATCTATTTTTGCTCATCTTGTAGATTGGTAGCTTCAAAATAACATTCACAATCAAACACAAAATTCTCCACTACACCCGGGAGATTCTTGCCTTCAAATATCTTGGGTTTAGGGAATCTGATCCGATCTTCTCCTTCTCGAATTAGTACTCTCTCCACCTGCTCTTGTCGTCGAAGATCTTGTTCATCCAACAATCAAGTAAGGTGCTCAATTTGTTGTTGCATAGCAAGGATAACATCAGATATTGCCGCCATGGTTGCTCCTCTATCACACCACTCCCAATCTATCTAATTTATTAACACATAAAAACAGTACATCCACCGTTCTCCATAAGTTACAACCGGAAGCACCAAGGGTTCCTCCGATATGGTGATCATATGCAGAAAATCTTGTCCAAAGTGTGAGGTGATGAACTGTATGAAACGATGCTTGGGTAGTATTTGGACGTGAAAATCCCAATGGTTTGGTGGAAGTGGATTTGGTGGTCCATAAATTCCATCCATCCCATTCCTGCTCTGATACCAATGTAAAAGACCAAAACCGAAGAGAGAAAAAAGAGAATAGAAACTCACATTGGGACACTTGAATGAGGGAAAATTACGAATGTCTAGCATGAGCTTTGGCTTTGGTATTTATAGGTAGCATACAAGGCCCTTGAGAAGTTTCTCAAGAAGCTTCCTCAAGCCACTTTCTTAGAGTGCAAGCCAAGTTAACTAGGAAGCTTCTCAAGAAGCTTCCCTCTAGAAGGCACCTACTTGGCGTGCAAGCTAAGCTAGTTGGAAGCTTCTAGAAGCTTCCTTCTAGAAGCTACTTACTTAAGGTGCAAGCTAAGCTAACCAAGAAGCTTCCCAAGAAGCTTCCTAGATACTTTTGGAATATTCTAGGCTAATTTGTCTTATGTGCTACTTTGTGAGCCCGACTAACTTCGTTGCTAAACTCCATATTGTTACAACCTTCAAATCTTCTATTTCTCTCCTTTGTCTTTTATATTGGTATTAGAGTAGGAATGTGATGGATGGAATCTATAGATCACAAAATCAATCTCTCCCAAACCATTGGGATTTTTTGTATTTGTGTGCTATTAAAGCATCATTTCCAAGAGTTCATCACTTCTCGCTTTGGCCAAGATCTTTTTAAATACGGTCATCTTGTCCAATGAACCATTGATCCTTCCAATTTCAACTTACAAAGAGCAATGGATGTTATATCTATATGTTAACCTAAACATACGCAAGTAGACAATTAATAAAATAGTAGTCATGGCTATGATACTCAAAGTTATCATTGCTATACAACAACAAATTGAGCATCTTAGGCTATTGTTAGAAGAAGAGATCATGATGGGCAATAATAAGAGCAATTAGAGAGAGAGAGCAACATTTCAAGAAGTAGAAGATTGTGTCTGATTCTTGAAACCAAAGGTCTTTGAAGGTAAGAATTATTGAGAGCAATAGATTCTTTTGTGTTCAATTTTGAATGTTACTTTGAAGCCACAAATCTCCTAAATGATTGGAGACAAATCTCCTAGATGATTAGAGACAAATCTTCTTAGCTTCAAGTCAATTAGATGGAGTGGAAATTCTGGGTAGAGCAACTTAGTGGCAATTTGTTGCTCCACTTTAACATGGGAAGACTTCAAGAGTGTGGTCATTGGGTAATTCTAAGCGGTGAATGATGCACATGCTACATGAGATCAACCGGAAAAATTGAGGCAAATCAGTTCAATGAGAAGTCAGATTTCTCAATTCCAAAACACCATGATGTTGATTCCAAACATACAAGAAGGTGAAGCTTTGGATCATTTTATGAGAGGCTTGAAATTGTGCACCAAATTGAAAATAACAATATGTGAACTCAAGCATCTCAAGAGAAGCCATATAGATGGTTGAGCGCTTTGACTCCTTGGTTATCATAAAATTTTCCCATCTTAGACCTCCACAAAAATTGCAAACACACCAAGCATGGGTGGACAAGTCGGCACCAATGGAGATTGATGTCATCTCATGAAGTCAAGTTGGCACGACAGACAAAGAATGGTTGTGACAAAATAGTGGTTGCTTTTATTGTCACTAAATTGGACATTGCATTATTGAATGTCCACTCCAAAATGGAGGACCCTAACAATTTTTCCAATTGGAGTTTATGGAATGTGATGATCAAGGAAACAAAGAATCCTAGTAGGAGATGTTGAGCTACTTATTGAGAACTTGATTTATTCAATTGGGATTGAAGGCTTGATGTATGCAAGCTTGATTCACTTGCATGGTATGGTATCCAGTTGTGGTTGTATAATTTTGGTAGATTTTGGGATTTTGGAGAATTACATGTCCATGTAATTAGAAAAGGAAATCATTATTCTCATAAAACTATATTAAGCAACAAATTGATGATGGTAAATGGTAGGAAGGGTTGGAGTTCCAAACCTCACAACCTATTTCATTCAAGATTGGGAAAGAATATTTTGAGTACATGAGATTTAAAATCACATCCTTACACTACAATATTAGTTTAGTTCTTCCTTGGCTTGAATGTCATAAGGTTCAATTTGGTTGGACTTGATTATAAATTCAAGTACAATACCAAGGTAAAAATTATAGATTATTTTTTTTGGCCTCTTTGAGTAAGACACCCAAGATAGTAAGTCCCAAAATGAAAAGTTTATCAATGTAACAACTATAGAGCAAACTTTGGAGGGAAAATATTCCTATATTTGTAGTGGATCAAACATGTTATAGAAGGAAGCTCTAATGAAGATCAAAAGCTAATGGTGATCAGATAGTTCAAGAATTTGTTGATGTGTTCTAAAATGATCTCCCAAATGGGTTACCCTTCGATAAAGATATACCTTTCAAGATCTAGCTACTACTAAATAGTACTCCAATGAGTTGACCAATCTATTGGCTCTCACCAAATAAATTAGAAGAGCTTCAAACAACACTGACCAAATTCTTGGAGAAGGATTTCATATGATACAATACATCCCCTTTGGGAGCACTTGTAAAAGACCAAAACCGAGGAGAGAAATAGGAGAATGGAAGCTCACATTGGGACACTTGAATGAGGGAAAACTCCGAATGCCTAGCATGAGCTTCGGCCTTGGTATTTATAGGTAGCATACAAGACCCTTGAAGCTTCTCAAGAAGTTTCCTTGAGCCGTTTTCTTGGAGTGCAAGCCAAGTTAACTAGGAAGCTTCTCAAGAAGCTTCCTTCTAGAAGCCGCCTACTTGGCGTGCAAGCTAAGCTAGTTAGAAGCTTCTAGAAGCTTCCTTCTAGAAGCTACCTGCTTAGGGTGCAAGTTAACTAGTTGGGAAGCTTCCTAAGAAGCTTCTTAGATGCTTCTAGAATATTCTAGGCTATTTTGTCTTATTCTCTACTTCGTAAGCCCAACTAACTTCGTCACTAAACTCCATATTGTTACATATTCCCCCGCCGCTAGTTGGTGACGTCCTCGTCGCCAGTGAAGCTTCGAATTCCTTGATGGCCATCTGTGCATTCTGGAGGTGAGAAAGAGGTTCCCATGTAGCATCATGAAGGGGATACCCTTTCCAAAGGACCTTGTACTCCGTATGTTGGTGACGGCCTCGTTGAATATGGCGATGCGCAAGGATACGATCAACTTCGTACTCCTCATGATCATTGATAGGGATAGGAAGAGGGGGAGGTTGGACTCGAGAGGAAAAGGAAGAAGGGTTAGGAACAAAGGGTTTCAACTTGGAAATATGAAAGACAGGATGGATACGCATATGACAAGGTAAGGCAAAACGATAAGCAACAGGAGAGATAATGTGGGTGATATCAAAGGGTCCTATCCAATTAGGAGCAAGTTTACGAACTTGGGTATCAAGTGGGAGAGAGAGGTTACTAGAGGATAGCATGACTTTATCACCAACTTCAAAGGTGAGATCACGACGATGATGGTCTGCATATTGTTTTTGGCGATTCTGAGCAACAAGGAGGTGAGATTTGGCTTGTTGGAGAGATTGGGATATAGTGGTCAAGAATGTAGAAGTATGAGGAACTTGAGAGGGAGGGGGAGCAAGAAGAGAATCTGGAACAAGTGGATCTTGGCCAAAATTGAGAAAGAAGGGAGAAAATCCAGTGCTTGCCTGTTAGGAATTGTTGTAGGCAAATTATGCAGCTGCAAGACATTCATCCCAGTTGGTATGGTGGACATTGACAAAGGCCCACAACATATCCTCCAATGTACGATTGGCGCGTTCGGTTTGTCCATCAATTTGAGGATGATAGGCCGTGGACAAAGCAAGCTTGGTGCCGAGTATCTGGAAGAGTGCTTGCCAAAACTTCCCGGTAAATCGAGGATCACGGTCGGAGATGAGTACACGTGGCATCCCATGATGCTTGAAGACATTGTTGAAGTAGATTTGTGCTAAGGTTGGAGCATCCACGGTATCACAGGTTGGTGCCAAGTGGATTTGCTTACTAAGCTTATCCATAAACACCACAATTGCGGTGTGTCCTTGTTTTGTCTTTGGCAAGGATGTGATGAGATCCAAGCTCACATGCTCCCAATGAGCGGATGGAATGGCGAGTGGTTGAAGGAGTCCACTCGGCTTCTGGTTGCTGGCCTTGTTCCGTTGGCAACTCACACATGATCGGACAAAGTGTCGAACATCTCGTGTCATGTTGGGCCACCACCATTGGCGTTGGAGGGTGCCCAAGGTCTTGTCCACTCCCATGTGACCAGCTATTGGTAAATCATGGGCTTCTTGAAGGCGCACAAGTCAAAAATCACCTTTGGTTGGAACATAGATCTGGTCTGCATGGAATAAAAGGCCTTCCTTGAAGGAGAAGGTGTTGTACTCCTTGTCGCGTGCTGTTAGACGACCGTGTACCATTTGGAAGAAGGGATCTTGCTGTAGGGCTAACCGAAACTTGTTATGAACCTTGGGATCAATTGACACCGTCGTAATTGCTGCCGCGATGAGAGGAAGAGACTTCAAATCAGGTCGTCGTGATAGAGCATCAGGGATGACATGGAACCGACCTGGTTTGTACTCAAGTTTGATGTTGAACAATTGGAGTTGCTCTTCCCATCGATGATGTCGACTCTTCATGTGCTCTAGGTGTAAGGTCTGCAACAATGGCTTGTGATCAATTCGCATGATCACTTGTTTCCCCAAGAGATAATGCCTCCATACCTTGGTGGCATATACCATTGCAAGTTGTTCTCGATCTCGAGCAGAGTAATTTCTTTCAGCTGTATTTAGTCGGCGAGACACAAAGGCAATAGGATGTAGTCCATCTGGAAATTCTTGTTGCAACACAGCTCCAATTGCAAAGTTAGAAGCATCAAAATCAACCACACAAGGTAGTTGAGGATCATATGGTTGAAGAATGGGTCTTGAAGACACCATATGCTTTAACTTCTGGAATGCTTCTTCATGCTTGGTGGTCCATTGGAAGCTGGAGTTCTTTCCCAAGAGGTCAGTCAATGGTGCAGCCACGTGAGCATAATAGTGGATGGACCGTCGGTAAAAACTGGCCAATCCGTTGAACGCTTGTACTTCGGTAGCATCCTTCGGGGTAGGCCAATCAGTAATAGCCTTGATCTTCTCTTCTTCCATCTTGATCCCCTCTGATGAGATCTTATGACCCAAGAAGGTAACATCTTTCTGCCAAAAAGCACACTTTGACTTCTTGCAGTAAAATTTCCATAGTCGTAGTCATCTTAGGACTTCTCGCACATGATTCATGTGTTCTGCCTCTGTCTTACTATAGATTAAGATATCATCTAAGAACACTACCATAGACTGATCCAATAGTCCCTCCAACACCCGATGCATCTGATCCATGAAGACTGCTGGAGCATTAGTGAGTCCGAAAGGTAGAACTCTCCACTCAAAATGTCCATACCTTGTACGAAAGGCAGTCTTTTTCACGTCCTCTCCTTCAATAGGAATTTGCCAATAGCCACTACAAAGATCTAGCTTGGAAAAGTATCGTGCTCCACTTAATTGATCAAGCAAGTCATCGATCCGAGGCAAGGGATATGCATTCTTCACGGTTTGCTTATTGAGCCCACGGTAATCAATACAGAAACGAAGTCCTCCATCCTTCTTTGGAACAAATAGTACCGGTGCTCCCCACGGAGAGGTACTATGTCGTATGAAATCCTTCTCCAACAACTCTGTAAGTGTTGTTCGCAACTCCTCCAACTCCTTTGGTGAGAGCCAATAGATTGGTCTACTCACTGGAGTACTCCCTGGCAATAACTCAATCTTGAAGGGCATACCTCAATTGGAGTGTAATCCCTTTGGCAGATCATCCGGAAACACATCTGCAAACTCCTGAACTATCCGATCAACCATTGCTTGATGCGGCACTTGGCCCTCCTCAGATTGTTCTTGTGCAATCGGCTTGATCCACACCTCGAATACAGACTTATCGTCCTCCAAAGCTTGCTCTATGGCTGCTTCATTCACAAACTTCCCTTCTAGGGACTCATCTCTCTTCCAAGCTTGCTCTATGGTTGCCTTCCTAGCAAACTTCCCATCTTGGGACTCATCTCCCTTCCAAATTTGCTCTATGGCTACCTTCTCGACAAACTTCCCATCTTGGGACTGACTATTCTTAGGTGTCTTACTCAGAGGTGCCAGACAACCTAATTGGAAATTCCTACCTTGGTGTTGTACTTGAATTTGGTGTCGGGTCCAATCAAATTGAACCTTATGACATTCAAGCCAAGGTAGACCTAGAATAATATCATAGTGTAGAGGTGCCACTACAAACCTCATACACTCCAAATACTCCTTCCCAATCTTGAAGGTAACGGGATGCAAGGTGCGGAATGCAGAACCCTTTCTACCATCCGCCATCATCAAACTACTTCCAATCACTGGCTTGATGGGAATACCCAATTCCTTTGCTACTTGCATAGACATGCAATTCTCTGAACTTCCAGAATCAACCAAAATTCTACAACCCCAATTAGATATCATACCTTGCAAGTGAAGCAAACTTGCATAGGTCGAGCCTTCAATCCCATTGGAACTAATCAAGCTCCCAGTAGGCGGCTCAAAATCTCCTACTGGGATTCCTCGTTTCCCTGATCATTCCGCTCCACAACCTCCACTTGGGCAACTTGTCGAGGTCGTCCATTCTTGAGTGGACATTCAGCAATGCGATGCCCCAACTGGCGACAATAAAAACAACCTCCATTTTGTCGTAATCTTTCTCTATCTACTGTGCCAAGTGGTCTTCGTTGGATAGCATCAATCTCCATTGGTACCAGTTCTTCCACTCGTGGTACTGGTGGGTTTTGTGTAGGTCGAGGTCGAGACCAAGTTGTCGCAACTAAGGAATCAAAACGCTCAGCCAATTGCATGGCTTGTTCTACATTCTGTGGCATGGTCACCTCCAATCTGGTTCGTGACTTCAATCCTCGCACAAATCGATCCAGAACTTCACCTTCTTGGATATCTGGAATTTGCATGATGATATTCTGAAATTGTGTGATGTAGCTTCTCACTGAGCCAATCTGCCTCAACTCCGCCAATTTATCTCGTGCAGCTCGGGTGGCATTTATAGTCTGAAATTGACCAAGTATTGCATCCTTGAATTCTGCCCATGTAAAAATTGGTGGAACAATTTGTCGTTCAGCTCTTTCTACTCGGAATCGCCACCAAATTTTTGCCACTCCATCCAATTGGCTAGAAGCCAAGAGAATTTGTTTCCGCTCGTCTTGAAGATTGGTGGCTTCAAAGTAACGTTCGCAGTCAAACACAAAATTCTCCACTGTGCCTGGAAGATTCTTGCCTTCAAACACCTTGGGTTTTGGAAATCGAATGCAATCTTCTCCATCTCGAACTGGCGCTCTGTCTATTTGTTCTTGTCGTTGCTGGTCTCGTTCATCCAACAATTGAGTAAGATGCTCGATTTGTTGTTGCATTGCAAGGATAACATCCGGTATTGCCGCCATTGCTACTACTCTATTCCACTACCCGCAATTTATCTAGTTGATTAACACGTAGATACAACACGTCCACCGTTCTCCATAAGTTACAACTGGAAGTATCAAGGGTTCCTCTGACACGGTGATCATATGTAGAAAATCCTACCCAAAGCGTGAGGTGATGAATTGTGTGAAATGATGCTTTGGTAATATCTGGACATGAAAGTCCCAATGGTTTGGCGGAAGTGGATTTGGTGGTCCATAAATTCCATCCATCCCATTCCTGCTCTGATACCAATGTAAAAGACCGAAACCGAGGAGAGAAATAGGAGAATGGAAGCTCACATTGGGACACTTGAATGAGGGAAAACTCCGAATGCCTAGCATGAGCTTCAGCCTTGGTATTTATAGGTAGCATACAAGACCCTTGAAGCTTCTCAAGAAGTTTCCTTGAGCCGTTTTCTTGGAGTGCAAGCCAAGTTAACTAGGAAGCTTCTCAAGAAGCTTCCTTCTAGAAGCCGCCTACTTGGCGTGCAATCTAAGCTAGTTAGAAGCTTCTAGAAGCTTCCTTCTAGAAGCTACCTGCTTAGGGTGCAAGTTAACTAGTTGGGAGGCTTCCTAAGAAGCTTCTTAGATGCTTCTAGAATATTCTAGGCTATTTTGTCTTATTCTCTACTTCGTAAGCCCAACTAACTTTGTCACTAAACTCCATATTGTTAGAGCACTAGTACTCTTTGTACCAAAAAAGGATAGAGGACTTTGATTATATATTGACTATGATGACCATAATAAAGAAATAGTGAAGAATATGTATTCCTTGCCTTGTTAATGACTTGTTGGATCAATTGAATGGAGCACAATATTTTGCCAAGTGTGAAAAAACTTCACATATTCCCATTGTTAGGAAGGATGTGCAAAAGATTACCTTTTGCACAAGGTATGGGCATTTTGAATAGAGAGTTTTACTTTCTGGGCTCACTAATGCTCCAAAAATTTTCATGGATCAAATGCATTGGGTGTTGGATGGAATATTTGACAGAGACATTGTGGTCTTCTTTGATGATACTTTAATATATAACAAGATAGAGATAGAATATAAGAATCACATACAAGAAGTCTTAAGATGACTACACTAATAAAAGCTTTATTGCAAGAAATTAAAGTGTATGTTTTGGCAAAAAGAAATTATCTTCTTGGGTCATAAGGTCTCATCAAAGAGGACTAAGATAGAAGAGGAGAAAATCAAAGCAATTACTGAGTGGTCTACTCCTAAGAATGCCATAGAAGTTTGAGCATTTAATGAATTTGTGAGTTTTTTCCAATGATTCATTCACTATTGTGCTCACATGACCACACCATTGACCAATCTCTTAAGGAAGACATCCTTTGAATGGACTACCAAGCACAAAGAAGTATTCAAGAAATTGAAACATATGGTCTTCAAAACTCAACCTCAGACCATATGATCCTCAACTATCTTGTGTGGTTGATTTTTGACACTTCTAACTTTATCATTGGAATTGCAAAGAAATTTCTAGATGAATTACATCTTATGCCTTTATGTCTCACCGACTTAACATAACATAAAGAAATTATTCTTCCCAAAATCAAGAAAAATTAGCAATAATATGTGGAACATAGGTATGGAGACATTATTTCTTGGTGAAACTAATGATAATGCAAATTGATAAAAAATCCTTGTTGCAAACCTTACATTTGGAGCTCATGACAAGTTTATATCATTGGTGGGAGAAATAGTTAGAAGTTTTTGAAATCAAGCTTGAATACAACCATGGCCGGTTCTATGTCAGTCTTGAAGCACACTCACAACATCTTAATTTTAAGATTTTTCTTAAGTCTCCTATAATAGCAACAATTACTATGGTGTAAACCAACTCAAAGATACACATAGAATTAAAGATTGCTTTAGAAAAGGATCCCTTATTTCAGTTGGTACAAAGTCATCTTGCAATGCATGACAAGGGATACAACGCTTTTCACTTCAAGAAAGACCTTCTATTTTGTGAGAATTGAATCTATGTTTGAGCTATAGTTGACCTCAGACTTATGCAGCTTCAAGAAGCCCATGACTTACCCATCACTAGTCCTTTAGGTGTGGATAAATCATTGATTACCCTCTGATGTCAATGGTGGTGGCCAAACATGGCAATAGAAATTTGAGAGTTTTTTTGATCTTATGAGAGTTGCTAATGCAACAAGATCAACAACCAAAAATTGGGTGGACTACTTCAACCACTTCCCATTATAGCTACCCAATAAGAACATGTAAGTCTTGAACTCATCACATCCTTATCAAAAATAAATCACTACCAAACATCATTATGGTATTTGTTGATAAATTAGCAAGCAGATTCACTTGGCACCCACCGTGGATACTATGCATGCTTTAACACTAGCCAAGGTTTACTTTGACATTGCCTTCAAGCACCATGGTATGCCAAGGGTTATCATCTTTGACTGTGATCCTTGATTCTCTAATAAAATTTGGCAAACATTCTTCAAGCTACTTGGTACCCAGCTTGTTTTGTCTATGGCCTATTATCCTCAAACTAATAGGAAAATTGAATGCAAAAATTGCACCTTAGAAGATATATTTTATACCTTTTATACCTTTATCAAAATTCACCATACCAACTAGGATTCTTATCTTGTAGTTGTTGAATTTACCTATAATAATTCCAAGCAACAAGTAGCAAGTTCTCTCTACTCTTCTTTAATTTTGGCCAAGACACACTTGTTTCTAATTATCTCTTTGCTCTCCTACCATCTCACATTACTCATACTTCCACCTTCCTATCCACATGATCTAAATCCTTATAACAAGCCAAGTCTCATCCTCTCATTGCTCAAAATTTGCAAAAAAAAATGTTGATCACCATCATTGTGATCTCATCTTTCAACTAGATGATAAGGTCATAATTTCCACTAGTAAATTTCCTCTCCCACTTGATAGTCAAGTTTGTAAACTTGTTCCTAATTCCTATATCTATTTGATGTTACTCAAAATCATTTCTCTTGTTGCCTATCGACTTGCCTTGCCTTGTTATATCCATTCTTCCATGTTTCAAATTAAAAACCCTTTGTCTCTAATCCATCTTTGTATTCCACTTGAGTCCAACCTCTCCTCCCATCCTTGCCAACAATCATGAGGAATATGAAGTTGATTGTATACTTGCACATTGCGACATCTAACATGACATAACAACATAAAGAATTTTATAAGGTCCATTGGAAAGGGTATCCTCTTCATGATGCTACATGGGAACCCCTTTCTCATCTACACAATGTGCAAACAACCATCCAAGCGTTCAAAGATTCCATGGTGACAAGAATGTCACAAAATAGCAATAGAAGACTATGTTATAATATGGAGTTAGCTAAGACTAATAAATTAGTAAAATAAGCCAAATATATTTAGATATTCTAAGAATGTTCTAGAAGCATCTAGGAAAGGTTGACATGGCAATTTTCCAGCATTGCGTTGTGTGATGAGCAAGAGAAGTAATGACAAGTGTGATGCATCAAGTGAATCCAAGTTTAACAACAAATAGTGTTATGATTATGCATTTGTGCAAGTAGTGACAACAAATTCCTGAAGAAGACATCTAGTTCATGGATGTCTTCTTAAGGAAGGATGGATGTTGTGATGCATGTAGTACAATCAAATTGGTTGGAGACATAGAGGATATTTGGGGTGGTGAAGGAATGAATTGTAGTGATGCAATGTGAAGTCCTTCAATGGTTTTCTTGGGAACTAAGAGACTATGAAGATTTTAGGAATCACTTGAATCATCACCGGTTCATTGTGTACAACTTATGGAGCTCTTTGGCTTGCAAGCTTGCTTTGTGCATCAGCAGCAAAACTATGTATCACCCGCTTACTTGCACAGGTGCAATAGCAAATCATTCTATATTAGTAGTTGCTACAGTGGTGTTATTTGCCCATGGTTTTTCCCTTCATCCTGCAGCAAAGGAACTCCAGTGACATTTTGGCAAGAAGTTCAAGCGGGACACATAGGACACTATGGAAATGGAACCTTCAATGACAAGAACTTCCAGGCTCCAATCTGAGGGTCAAAGCTAGAGCAACTATCAGTGCTGCACAAAGGAATGGACCCGCTTGGTAGAATCAGGATTTCTTGTGTGACACAATAGAGGAACAATTTTGAAAATATATTGTCTAAAGAGAGGATTCTGCAAGTCTGGATGCATCTTTTAGTTTTGCTGAAATTTTGGCTGAAATTATTCAAGTGGTTGCTGCATGTGAAGTTGTGTTCTCTAGTAGAGTTGAATTTTGTGACAGGACAAGTCTTGCCTTGTTGTTTTTATAGAATTTTGTTGCAAAGAAGTTTCATAGAAATCTGTTGTTGTTGTAGCATCATTTGTCTCACTGTGGTGTAAATCATTGAACCCCAAAAGGAGCCAAAAAACCTAAGGAGAGCAGTAGCACCAATGTGAATTTGGAGTAAAATAAGAAAAACAAAATAAAATAAGTAAAAAAGCCAAATTTATTTAGATATTCTAAGAATGTTCTAGAAGCACTTTGGAAGCTTCTTAGTAGGAAGCTTCTAGGCATCTTCTCAGGATTAGATAAAGTGCACATCAAGTGAATGGTTAGCTTAGCTTGCACTCCAAGAAGGGGCCTTGAGAGAGAAGCTTCCTTGGAAACTTCTAAAGAGCTTTGTGTTGCTTCACTATAAATACCAAAGCCCAAGCTCATACTAGGCATTTGGAGTTCATTGCAATTGAGAGTTCAATGTGACATGACCTTCTATTCTCTTATTTCTCTCCTTGTTCTTTTACAATAAAGTTACCTAAATTGGTGTGGTAGGTTCTTTGCTACAAAGATCCTCTTGATCTTTGGCTCAATGAATATCCTTCACTTGATCTATACTTTTTGGAGGTGCAAAATCAACATCTTCGTACTCTTCTTTACCTTTGGACTCAAGCTCCATGTCATGGAAGGTCAACTCCTCCTCTTCATCCTCATTGTACACTTCTTCTTCTTTGGCAGTGGAACTCTTTGACTTTATAAGGATTTTGTCCTTGTTTACTTCCACAAACTCACCTACATTAGCAAACTTAGCATTTGTTTCTTGAGTACCCTTCGTGATGCCTTTCCTTCCTATTGGGTAGCAAAGTCCTCCATAGTCATGAAATGGCTAAGGAATCACTTCCGCTCTTCATTGTTGAGCAAATTAAGCCCCATGTAGAAATGTATCATAAATGGAGCCAGGTACTTTGCTCCTTCATCTTCCTCTATCCCTCTAAATATCACCTTAGCTTGCCACAAGAAAATTCTATACCCAATTGATAACTTCTCCTTGGTAGATGTTCTCAAGGAATATTGCCTGCTTTGTAGTTAAGTATGTTGTTTGTTTCAATCAAAATAGTTTCATCAATGATACTCCAAAAACTTTGTGTGCATGAAATTTGTATGTGGTCACTCTCAAAAAAGTACTCATAGAGTGCTCTTTGTCAAAGGAGACTACAATCTTTGTGTTCCTCTCCTCATCTACATCCCCAAACTTCATATTGAAAATGTATCCTTTGAACAATCCAACATGTAGACCAAGGACCATTCTCCTCTTTAGTCCACTCCTTTGGCTTTCCTCCAAGGTTACCCATTTCCTTATATTGAGTACTCATTTCTTGCACTATCTAAGGAGAACTAAGATCCCAATTCCAAAGCAAGAAACCCAAATGATTGCTTAAGAATAACTTGGTACTCACATGCATATCCCACTTGTCCACCGTTTGGTAGAGGATCACAACTGGGGTCCTTCTCATTGCTCTTGCTCTCACCATGTTTCTTTTTCTCACAATGGTCACTCCATGAAGAAGCCTAACTCCAAAGGTTACTTTGCTCTCTTTACTCTTTGCTTTACACTTCTTTAGCCTTGGAACTACTTGTAAGGAAAGCACTTAGTAGAAAATGAAGCTTCTATGTAAGGAAGGTGCTTTATTGGAATCATCAATAAGGGAGATGTTGGTGGTTACAATTGGATGCTTTCCTCATAAAGCTTAAATTTATGAGGTCAAAAGCAAAGACCTACTTATACACAAGTTTGATGGGTCCTAATTTAGTTATCCTAATAATTTAAGTTGATGATCTTATCCCTGCTAGTGCATCCCAATCACAATTGGATATGCTAGTATCTCAAGAAAAAGTAATCAATACTCAATTGGTCTTCAAGGTCAAGAGTGATTTGGCCCTTCTAGTGCATCCCAATTACAATTGGATATGCTAGTATCTAAAAAGAAAGTAGTCAATACCAGATGGGTCTTCAAGGTCAAGAATGATTTGGATGGAAGCATCTAGTGCTTTAAAGGGAACTTAGTAGCAAGAGGTAATCATCAATATGGAGTTAACTATAAGAAAACTTTCACTCATGTGGTTAAGCTCACTACTTTATGCACCTTGTTGACCCTTGTTGTGCACTACCTATTGTTATTACTACAATTGGATGTTGACACAATTTACCTTTATGGTACATTAATAGAGCAAGTGTATATGACCTAACCTTTAGAATATGTGTGTTTGAGACACAGTTCAAACAACCTATGTGTCTTCTACGCAAGGTGCTTTATGTGCTTCATCAATCAAGGAGATGTTGGTGGCTAAGATTGAATGCTTTCCTCATAAAGCTTGGATTTGTGAGGTCAAAAGTTCCTAATTTAGTTATCCTACTAATTTAAGTTGATGATCTTATCCCTTCTAATGCATCCCAATTACAATTGGACCTGTAGTGTCTCAACTAAAGCAAGAATCCAAGATGAAAGGACCATTATCACTAAAATGGTGTCTTGAGATGAAGATACAGATTGATTATGATGCTGGTTAAATTGCATTGGATCAACAAAGGTATCTAGAGAGCAGAACGGAGAGATCAGGTTTTAATTGTAGCACTACAATTGCTACTCCGAATTAGACAATTCTCAAAATGAAAAAGGAAGGACTCTTGAATAACACAACTGGGCATAGTCCTATTGAAGTACAAGCATATCAACTACTAGTGGGGATGTTCATGTACACAATGTTAGCTAACTTGCCCAGATTTGACATTTGTTTATTTTGTGAGTCAATTTTGCTCAGCTACTACCTTGGACCATCTTGCCATGGTAAAGCTAATATTAAGGTATCTCTATGGAACACAAGAGTACAAATTGTTCTTGAAACGAATTGATAATCCAAGCCTTCACTGATTTACAGATTCAGATTTTGCAACCGGTCATATAGACGGATGATCAATAACAGGTTTTGTTTTCTCAATTGGATCCGGGACTATCAGTTGGAGTAGCCGGCCAGCTTTCATGGATCTACAGATTCAGATTGTGCATCCAATCATATAGACAAATGGTCAATACCAGGTTTGTTTTCTCAATTGGATTCTAGGCTATCAGTATGCGTCATAAAACCATAGCTGTCTCAACAACAACAGCAGAATATCAAGCAATTTCAACAACTAAAGGGAGGTAATTTGGTTATGCACACTTCTCACAGATTTCCATGCAGGTGAATTCTTCTTACAGGATTCCATACGGGTGAATTCTTATGGGGGCAAACAGTGATACATGGAGATAAGAAAGGCTCTCTTGACAAGGTTAAAAATCATATCAATCACTCCATAACACAGACTTTCAATATCATTTAGATCGCAAAAGATATGATTTAGTAGATATATCAGTCAAACAGATAGCTTCTTCAGCAAATTTGGCCGAGCTACTAACCCAAGGACTTGAGCATTTGAAGCATGATTATTGCGTCATTGGAACTTGGGTAAACCCATGGAGAGATGATGGTAGAACCATGGAGAGATGTAAATCTTGTGACCTTCCCGTTCATGATCGCTGCATCCTCCGTTCACACGTGACTTCCTGGTTCAAAGAAGTTTCATCCGTTGAATATTTAGCGTGCTTCCGATCTTATATATCGGATCAACACTACTGATGAAGGGAGCACTACTGATTGTTGGAGCTCCGTCCACTTTAATCTTTACCTTTTACCTGTATGCACATATTCAGCATTTTTGACTAGTTTCCCGCGAAGGATTGCCTAGCATGCTAAATTTGATCTCGAATTCGTCACTCAACCGCATATATGCTTGTGTCTCCACAATGCCATAATGAATACACTTAAATATCGGTTTGAGTTGTCGAGCTTGTAGATTTGCCGTAACTATTATCGAGAGATATTGATACTCTTTCAAGAAGTCGCTTTCATATTGTTTAAACAGAGAGATAAAACGCACAGATTTTGGTACAGCTGCTTTCTCGTCGCTCTACTCAGAGTTGTTGAGTATATGGATTGTAAGCTGACTTTACTCGTGGTTGTTCATCATTTGCTTGTACACATTAGAGAGTACACTTCTTGGTGCAGGGCTTCATAGCGAAGCACATTTAACAACAGTCGACAAATAGATTTTCGTGGCCAATAGGTAAAATTTTGACAAACGTGAGAAGCTGAGGACTCGAATTCAGGAAATGGTAGCATCTAACGGCATTGTACCGCCCGAGGTATCCAAGTGTGCAGTTTATTGACAAAGGAAGTACACGATAGTATCGTAAGCCCCATAGAGCGAACATTCTAGGAGAAATACCTCATCGAAACTCAGATGGAACACCTGAGCTCCGACTCTACTTCGGTGAGTCCTGCTGAGGGTGCAACATTTGCCTATACAGCACTGTATGTATCTAATTACACCACTACTCAATCTATTGCTTATATCCCCTTTACATTTATGGAGCTAGTAAACAAAAAGCTGACGAAGTTTCAAGCTCAGTGCCTCGTGTGCACTACCGAAGCTTAATAACACGAAATGATCCCTTTCGGCACGAAATGATCCCTTTCGGTTCGAAATGCGCTAGCGAATGATGATTTTTAGCTAGAGATAGCATCAGCGACCTGATCCTTTGTCTGCACTGCAGACTCCTGCGCACCGTGAACGTAGCCACTCGCACGTTCTTTCAGGTGTGATGCTGTGTCTGCAAGACGGATCCTAGCAGCATCGACTTTGTCAGCTCCTACCGGATGGTGTCCCTTCACGTACTCGTACAACCAACGGCCAGCAGAAATTGCAGCCAGTGCAGTGCCTCCTGAAATCACAAGGCCGGAAACTACCACGAACAACGTAATAGCAAGAGGTACCAAGATTGGACTGAAGAATATGAGCACCGGTGTCACCAATGCAGTTGCGATCGCGCTCCCACCGAGGAACAGACCTCCCAAGGTAAGGAACAATATTCCCGTGCTTATGATAGTCACCAGCCCGATCAGCTGCCTGGAGTTCGGAGAGTTCTCACGGATTTTCTGCGTGAAATTGTGGGCCTGGCCCTTAACTTGTTCTGTGGTCGACATCTTTGCTAGCACTTTTCGCTGCAAACAAATAGACAACTGACAGTTTCATACATCAGAATTCAAAACACACTCTTAAGGTCAACATACAACATACAAATAAGTGGACTGCTCCTTTCCAGGTACTCTATTCTCAGTAACTGTAAAAGTTCTTCCTTATAATTACATCTGCGAAAAGTTTACAGCTAATTACTTTCCAGTGTAGCAATTCTGCAGCAACCAATGCAACAAAAGCTACTGTAGCTTTGAGATTTGACTAACGATCGGTTTACTCACGCTCGTAGTAGAAAGCTCGTTGATGAATGATCCTTTTAACCGATCAGCAACAAAGTATGGGACCAAAGTGAGCCAAGAACCTAGATCACCGCATGCATAAGGCAGGCATGCACAAGGACCTCATAAATAGTTCTTGAGCCTCAGGGCGCCGCTCGAACGATGGAGCCCGCGCCACTTGGAGTGAGTAATGGAAGGCAAAGCTTTCGCCACATGGAGTTACGGATTCCATCACTGCGAAGGAGCAACGCACCAATAGGGCACGTATCAGACAAGCTGTTACCAACGTGACGTCAACGGAAGTCGCTGCTCCGCTGGTTACGGCAGGTCAAGGAAGTCAGAAATTCTGTCGATCCTCCGACTTCGAGGTCACTGAACTCGAAGCATATTCGCTATATGCGGTATATGGACAACGACGAATAAATATCACCGGCGTTTCTCTACCCGCGCCGTAAAGGAACGACTGCCGGAGCGACTAGTAGGCGAGAAGTACTTTGCATGAATAAGATCAAGAGCAAGAATTCGCGTCTTGCTTGACCTGGCATCGAGCAGCCACCATCTGATAGATCGATGCGATTCAAGCATTGGAGCAGTCTGTAAGTTGCATGTCCAACGAGAACCACCTACTGCAGTTGTGTACGTATTAAAAGGACCGGGAGACATGTGAACTTTCTAGTATGGGGGTGGTATCAGTCAACCTTTCTTTACCTGAACGATCTTGTTTGTACAGCACCGAATCTACCACTTGTCACCATCTTCTCTAAGGGTTTCAGAATGGTTCGAGTTGTACCTGGTTTGTTTAAAGTAAGCAAAAGCATTGCCGTCCATTCCCGATAAGTGCAATGGACCTCGAGAAAATTTTCAAGTGTGCAAATTTTTCAGGCCTTTGGGAGACTCGTTAAGGCGAGCTACTCAAGCACGGATCTGTTGAAATATTTTCTTTAGGGAAATGTTAAATAAATATAGAAATTTTCTAGAAAAGCATACAAGGTTTAGAATTTATATACCCGCTATTGTTAGAACCAGGGGATGTCCTATAGGTGCTATAAGAAGAACAGAGATCTCGACTCGTAAGCATTTAAATCAGTCCAACTACAAAGACACAATTACACATCATGTTCACAAAACCAAACCAACAAATAATTAATATATAATCAATATTCATTACTTTTTGAAAATATATATGATTATTAAAATTTCCCTCCCTTTAAATCTTAACTGCTTTTTTGGCTTCATACTTCTACTGTCACAGGATGTATGACAACTGAAGCGTTAATGAATTAGCTCATGTTTTCCGTCAAAATGGCCTCTCTTCTCAAAATCTATACACGTACACCGTCGAGTATCAAAATCTCAAATTTCATTTCCCTTTTTACATTTATTGCTTGCGCAAAACTTTTCATCTTTGAAGCTTATCTTCATCGTACACGTAAAACACTACTGCACAGAGAAAAATACAGTAGGAAGTGATACTGGATTCTCGACTGCTTCGGTCGCATCAGAGGCAGAAGTACAAGTGATGCAATACTTCGAGATATTCTCATCCATTAGAAGCAAGGATATGATATGCGGGCATATCATATCCTTTGGCTGCAAAGCTCGTCCTCTTGTAGGCACCGCACCACATCTTGAGAGCATAGTGTCTATCCTTGTGAAGATTCCAGCAGCTTAGAAGGGAGTCCATATGTCAATTCCACGTGATTTTACCCAGACATCTAGTACATGCTGAACGTATAGGATATAAAAAATTTATATTCTTGATCTCAGAATTGATGTGCTATGGAATCAAGAGACGTGCTTCATGCCGCGCAACATGCATATGAGTCCAATCTGAGATCTCGCACGATGAATGTACCACTTTGCATGAGATGGGTGGACTGGTCGCTGACACCTTTGTCTTTCGAGACGGACATAACGATATTATTTACTAGTGAAACTTAGTCTCATTTTACCTTTTTCTTGTCTCATCCTTGTACGGCTTTCCATCCTTTGTGTTTTGTACGCAGTCGCTTTTTTCTCTCTTCGAGATGGACATATACCATATTCGGAAACTAAATCATGAAAACATGCACAAAAACTCTTGGGATGGACGACGCTGAGTGCGTTTGAGCTAGTCTATATAGCATAGTATACCACAACTGAGTCTCGGGATATGTTCACAAATCTTTGTGGACATCCTTCTATGACGCTACGTTAGACTAATTACTTAAATACGACTCATTTTGAAGTTTCACCTCGTGTCAAAAGACTTGTTAACCTGTTCCCCAATTGACAATCTGTTTCACCAAAACATGGCGTAGCCTCCGCTGTGTCTGGACATTCTCCATAGAAAATTTGAAGAGAAATGCCTCTCACTTTCTAGGAGTACGTATATTGAACAGTTGGATTTCAAGTTTGTAATTTTTTTTTCAGCATTTAACGAGTACTTAGACCGTGGTAATTTTGAGAAAATGGCAAACAAGCCCAATAATATGCCCCAAAGAAAAAAGATAAAGGGAATATAGGGGCACCAAAAACTGCAAATAACATTGAAGAGTATTTTATGAAAATAATAAACTCTTTAGGTAAAGAGAAACAAAAGAGACGCACCAAAAATTGCAAATAACATGGAAGAGTATTTTATTGAAAATAATAAACCCTATAGGTATAGAGAAACAAAAGACTATGTCCAATTGGCATAAAGAACAAAGCATATGTAGAGTAATCGATAGATTGGAACTTGGATGTTCATACATCCATGAGTAAATTTATTTTTGAATTCGTGAAGGTCAGCTAGTGGCTAGCAAACAAAATATATTGCTAGATAATACTAGTTAAACGCACTATCAACATTTAAACGGGTTTCTCCCGTAGTCTGAACTACGTCGCCCAATTGAGATGAGAAGCACAACCAAACCTCTCAGAGAGACTGTTGTTCTGATCAGTCGATTGATGATTCTAGTGGAAATGCTTTGACACAACATGGACTTGCAGAATCCATTTCGTCGTACACACCGCTTCATTTACAACCATATCTTCGCGAGACAGCAATCGGGCCGCCCCAGTCAACCTTCAACTCCAATCATGCTTTTCTCCACCTCTCAAACAACTTTAGGTTCAGTCCAGCTCGGCTCTGAATTGGACTGAACCAGATATTAACCAAACGAGGATTCTCATAGGACCCCAGTTCTGCTGTGAGATCCTGGATTCCCATAAGAGCATCCTACGGGAGTCCAGTTTCTCAAAGTGTTGATCTCCAATCATGTCAACCAGAGCTCTTCCCCCTTCTAGCTACAAAACCTGAGTAAAGCATATAGGCCACCAACTTTATTCTGGGTAGGCAAGAACCCATGCTTTGGAACATTCCAATACCTTTTGTTTTGTATATATATATATATATATATGTAGTTTTGTTCAGTTCATGGTCGGACACCACCCAGCAAATATTTTCTCAACTGCTATTTGTCATATCTCTTCTGGTCAAAAACAGCTGAGAGAGGTGTATGTGAGAATCAAGACAAAAGACATGGCTTTTTGTCCAAGAACTATGCATGTGCATTGCTTCATTCCAAATTATCAGGTGGAAAGAGGATGCTCAGCATGCTGCATGATTAAAAATAGTTATGTTCTAAATCTGTCCGGTTTTCCTTTTAAGCACTGGCGTATCAAACGATTACTGGATAACCACTCTGTAATGTACTGCCAATTGACTTTGATGACAGAACTTCTGTATCAGCTTGATGATCCAAATTATCGGAATGTGTAGCAGCTAGCCATACTCACATTGTACGTCCATTCCCTAAGCTCGCAGGGATGAAAGAGAAATAGTGATGTGTTCTTGCTATTCACTTCTACCCCAAGATTTTACACACCAAATTTACAGGCGAACCATTCACTGTTCGCTATGTGAACCCTTTCTTTCTTCTTAGAGCGTATATTTATCCATTTTATTAAAACGATTTCTATGACGAATTTAATGAGTCGTATTGAAATATGAGTGACGAATTGACCTGGTATTTTTTAATTTTTTAATCTAGTTTTTAGATTAAATAAATTTATTGTGGTAGTAAAAAAATTACAAGGAACTCGTGGATTATCGTAATGCGCGAATTAACTGGTCAAGAAGGAAAATTGAGATTCACTAGCCTGAATTCATGGAGCAAGTTTTGAATCGAAAGCATACACAAATGAAGGGACGGATAGAGTTATTTAACATGTTCATAAACGAAAAGTCTACACTGGAGGACAACGTTATCAATTTCAAAATAAGAACGCTAAATATAATGAATTTCATTCCGGAAAAGATATTATGGACTCTAGATATTGTGAACTCTAGATCTGACTGAGTCCTCCGAAATATTCCGACACGGATTTCTTCAAGAAGGAAACCTGCTTTTGGATTTTGGGGCAACGCTTTTGTTTTCGAACATAAATGACACATAGGAATCTCAAATCTGTCTCAACTCGGAATTCATCTTTGTCAAGTAAGGAAATATTTATCAGCGTTCACGTACCTTTTAGTGAATTTCATCTGATTTTGTGAGAGTCACCTGAGGGGCGAAGACTCACCATGCCCTTGCTTAAAGAAAATTTAATACCAGGAGTATAGAAATGTAAAAATAATACTTCTGATTTTCCTTTAAAACTTTAATAAATTTCCTTATAACCAATATATAGTCATCTCTTTAAGTTAGGGAAGCGGGCAACATCTCCCTTATAGGGACTAACAAGCTCAAATAATAAAGACGATCCGAATTACTAAAGTAGTATATTAATTGCGAAATACTGATATGCTAATAAAACTGTTCTATAATATCTCATTGCAGTTGATTACATGGATTTTAAAGATTTATAAAGAAACTCGTTTACTCTCCTACTGTATCAAATCACTGAAGCTAAAATGTGTCATAAATTTTGGTTTGTACAAAGGTGCTATCCACTTTGTAGATTGCAAATGGAGAAGGCAAAATAGATGAAAGTAAAAAAATACTTCTCATGTTTGGAAGAAGGTAGCCTGAGCAGCAACAAGTGTCATTGAGCCGATTTGGGTATTTCTTAAGTTTGTACAGTTGGAAGTGATAGATGCAAAGAACCCATCATGTTCAAGAAATAAAAAGTCGATCAGAACAACCGACTCAAGGTTTTTGGTTGTAAACTATAAAACTTGTTAGCGGAGAGGTGTTACATGGAGAAATGCCCTTGAATTTGATTTTCGAAAAATATACAAAATATTGGTAGCTTTCTCTAAACGTATGTTATAAATAACAAAAATAGTTCAAAATTTGGGATAATTAAATATTTTAATTAATAACAAATAAAAATAATTTTTTTTTATAAGATTTACTTGCATATGCATGTATAATATTACCTTTATATAATGTGTTAATACCCAAGAGATTTCTAAAACGAATTATTCATTCTATTCACATAAGGATATAAACTCACCTAACCTAAGAATCTATCTCCCGCAGGTATTTTTGGGTAGGTCATCATTTATGCTTGTTTCTATCTTGGCCAACTCCAAAAAAGAGTCTATTCTTGGGATCAACCAAAAGCTTAATTAGAATGCCCATTTCCATAAAGGCACTAAAACCATCTTGGAAGCATCCTTACCTAGTAAACTGGATGCTCCTGATAATAAAGGTCTACCCTTTATTATCTCGTCACATTAATCTTGTAAAGTCTTTAAGAGGTCACTAAGAAGCCAATATATATGTACTTATGAAGGTCTTTTTTAGTAGCAATACAATGATTCTTGCTTAAGTGCACCTACCAACGTGGTTTCCAAACCACACAGATTTATCACACATCATTTGGTTTTGAGAATTAAGCAATTAACTTGTCAATCACCTTCTATGGGTTTGGTAGATATTAGCCAACTTCACATCTACAAGGATGATCTTGTATTTACATGGAAGAACCTCTACTACTCGAGACCACTTGCTTGACCTGCTTATTCAAGCCAAATCATATATGGACATTTTGCCATCTTTTGTCCAAACCCTTATCGTCCATATCTCTTGCTTGTTTTTGACATATGGTATCATTGGTACCTTTCTGCACTAAAGTCCTTGGAGCAGAACAAGCATGTCTACCCTAGCCTTGTTCACACTGAAGTCCTTGAAACACACCAGTGGTATACCCACTATTTATTTTGTCAACACTTCACTAAGATGGATTATTAATTAATGTCTCATACTCATATTCCCATGGAGTAACTCAAATCCCAGCTCCATAAATTCAATAATCATTATAGTGGTTGTATAAAAAAATGCAATAAACTAAGAAGTCTAAAATGTATCAACTACAAATTGATTAATATCTATTGATCAATCTATTAACCATCTACTCATCAATCTGGTAAGAAAGTTTTGCTGGATCTATGCAGAAAAATTTAGAAATTAGTGAGATTTCTAAGGCACATCAACAAATTGATGAACAATTTATGATTATTTATTTCTATTTACAGTTTCTTGCAAAAAAAGAGGACCTGAATAATTATCCATATGAATATCTTTTTGGTTTTCATACAGTCTAGATTCTTAAAAGAAATTGGAAATTGCAAATAGTAATGGCTCCAACAATGGCATGCAATGGTACAAACCCCATAATTTGAGGAGATGCACTCTTTTCTCACATAGAGTCCAAATGTAAAATTTGGGAATATTCTGTGTTTATAATTTTTCAATATACATGTATAAAAGTGAGTGGAAACTATGTATTTGAGTATCTTTCCGGATATAATTGTGACATAGATTTCAAAGTAAACATTTATGTTATATGGACCTCTGTTACATCTAGTGTAGAACCACATTCAGAAGATGCAGATGGGTGAACCAAATCTAGGCGGAAATTTATCGCTGTAGAGAAGATAGCTGGTGCAAAGTCAAAATGTCTAATACATGGATTGCACCAACCGTTGCAAACTAATGGACTTTAAATTTGATCCCTTATAATATCTTAATAAGTAGTAAGTACTTAATATGATACTGATTACATAAATATAATTAGATATATAATTTTTTTCACATAGTAGATCTAAAAATCTTTTGTCAAAATATAGACACTCTAGATCATACTAATTTGGAGGTTGCCTTATTATTATCATATCCAAAATTTACAAGAAGTGGATCCCTCAATTAAGAAAATAAAATTTAACATAAAAATTTATAAACTATGAATTTTTTTGAGTTGCAATGAATTTTCTAATAAAATTTCAATGTTTTAACTGTCAACAAGCATAGTATAGTTTTCTTATATAAAAACATATGAAAACTAAGAAGAACACATAGATAAAAGAAATTGATGAAAATTTCCTTAATTAGAAGGAAATTAGAAGGATCCACTTCTTGTAAATTGTGGTGATGATAATAAATTTAACCTTTCAGTTGATGCATAGAAGAGCTTGTTTGAGTAACACTTGTGTTAAATGATTTTCTCAAGAAGATGATTTTCACAAGAAGTTGTAAGAGTGTAAAGGAAGTACTTTGGATCTTGAGGAATATTGAAACTCCAAAGAAGAATGTAAAAAATACCTTTATCATGAGTATAAAAGTGTAAAGTTAGTACTTTGGATCTTGAGGAATATTAAAACACCAAAGAAGAGTGTAACAATACCTTTATCATGAGGATAAACAATTTTTATTCAAAATGCCTTCATCATGAGGATACACATATTTTATTCTATAGTGACTTATTTTGGAAGATGGAGATGAGAAGTAGAAGTGATGATTGATTACATTCTCTAAGGTTTTGCCTATTAATATTTACTCATGTGAGGTAAGTATTGTTTGTTTATTGTGGTTTATAGGTTGGTAAGACACAAGATGAAATATCTAATGCTACTCTCATTCTCCTTGTGCATAGTATGGTATAGATTCATAGACTCAAGAGATAAAGATCCATCTAAGAACGATGCACATGGATTAAAATCAACTACTAAGGATGCACATGTGAGCATAGCATTGTGTAACAATGTTGAAATCAGTGATATCCAATATTACCTATGCATATTATAATTAGATATTTATCATTCTCAATATTTTGACTGAATTAATATGCGAGTGGTTAGCATCCAAGCCAAACTATATTTTTATGCTATTTGGGACTATTTTTCTATGTTTTTGCTTATTTCACAAGCTCCCCTATATACTCTAGGATAAGGCAATATAGGCTTCTTTCTTACTATAGATGAGATAACATGGATTTTATTTCTCTTCCTTCCATGGTGGTATCATTGTTATATTAGAGGAGTTACGTTGGGTATAAGCAAATGGCTACTCGATTTTGAGATTCAAAGTTTGTGATTAAGCTAACTTATACAAGGAGTATGCTTGAGGTATACTCAAGAATGTATTAGGACATAGTTTCAATCAAAAGATAATATATACTCCATACTGAATAATCTTGAGAGGAGGATAGTGGAGCTCTATAAGCCCTACATCCTTTGTCTTTAGCTAATTATCTACAAGTTTATTACTATTTATACTTACATACTCTATAAAAAAGTGATCTGATAGAATGGAATCTGTACAAGATTATTTCTTCCTTATACTTAATACCCCTAGTAGGATGTAATAAAAAATTCCACTTTGTTGTAGTAATAGAGGACCTTAGGTCACACTAGGTAGTATAGAAGAGCTATAGAAAGCTTACATGCTTTTTATTTGGCTAGTAATCAATAAGATTATTTCCTCATATTCATTGGATCTTCTAATAGGGTCCTATTAAAGTTCTTGGAGTACTAGCAAAATCAGTCAATATGTCTTTATATATTGCATTTTGCCCATGATTTGTGCTTAGCTATAGACTTCTACTAGGAGATTTATCAAGGATGTTTCTTGAGCATGTACAAGGTTTTTTCTAAGCTAATGATGTATATGGTGGTTTCATAGAGTTGTTCTATATGGCTGAAGCTATAGAAAGGAAGGTGATTCTTTAGTGAGTTATCAAGTGCTAGGTGGTAGTGGATTTCTTATGATGGAGAAAGATATATGAGGTATCAGATCAAATTCTATTGGAGAGGTCTTATTATGTCTCATTCGTCATGCATTGTTCTTCAATATTTTTTTTGCTTCCAATAGCAGCTTTGTCTACATTATTTTGGAGTCGCTATACCATATGGAGATTATGATGCCATATCTTTTAGGTTTAAAGCACTCTAAAAAATCCTTCCTAAATTTTTTGTCTTGCAAGTAGATGCTAAAAATGGGCTTAATATCATCTTATATGTATTTATATTTAGTAAGCTTAAGGAAGCTAGTGAACCCTTAATAAGTCTTGTTCCTTTTGTGCAAGCTTCTATGATTCTCTTACTTCTCTTCATTATCAACCTGGCTTTCCATAAGAATGAGTAACTATTTTTCATGCTTTTCACACTAAGGAAGAACTATTCACCAGAATTTTTACGATGAGGAGATACTTTAAGATGACCAATATTTATGGTGGCTCATTTTAGAGCTTTTTTTTAATTACATTGGGCATGCTAGGTTTTTTCTTTCTCTTAGTTGGATGATACAAAAATCATGAACCTTATAGACCAAATTAGGTGGACATTTGACCATTTGATTGCCAAGCTTCATCTTGTAAACTCAAGAGTCAAGGTATCAAATGACAAGCTTTTTACTCTGAGGTTTTCTTCTTAACCTTCAATTTCTAGAGAGATGTGTTGCATGTATAGATGCCTTACTTATCCCTGGAGTACAAGTATAAGAAATGTGTCTTGCACTACTTGGACTCTATTCTTTACAGAATATATTTGACATTTGCATGACCTTCCTCTACTAGGAGATCCACAAGTAGTAATTTTTAGACTCTCTTCTAATATAACTCATCAACTAACTCACTTTGCAAGAGTCTTTCTTTCTCTTACCTTCTTATGCTATATGAGAGAGACATTGAGAGGAGGATATGAAAATTTTTCATGAAAATATGAGACTAGTGAATTTTGAGTACGTGATATGTTCTTGGGTCCTAGATATTTTTGCAAATTATGTGGAGAGGAGTAGGCTTACTAGTAGGCTTAGGAGTACATAGTACTTGTAGTATTTTTTCATATTTAAGCACTCTAGATGCCTTTGATTCTCTCTCATATTATGGTTTTTGATGGGAGATAGAGGAATGATGTTTTGCTTTCTAAGTATTATTGCCAAAGACAACAAATGGTTTATCCCTAAAGCAAACTATCTACTTTCTATATTATAATTAGGTTCTTCCTAAGTTTGCTGGACATGTTTCTTTGTTGTTTACTTCTCTGAGTGTGGTACTATCTTTAATGCAAAATGGGTCCATGTGACATCATAGTCTTTGGGAGTACAACAAATTATTGCAAAAAGTTGTTATTAGGGATGTGGTTTTTGTAATAGTATGAGAAAATAGATACTCCATGTGGAGATGGAGGAGGGACCATTAGTATATATTGGAAGACTTGTCTATGGTCCAAGATGATTATGTTATAGTAAAAAAATGAATATAGTTACATTTCACACTGGATGTAATTTTGGAGGAGTTAAGTATCCATCATCTTAGATGACAGGGGAGTGGTTTTTAACACTTGTTTCTATTATTTGTAGCTTAGAACAGATGAGCTATAGGTACAAAGTATACCATTTTTGTCAATGACTATGAAAAGTTTGACCATACTAGGAAATACTAAATCGTATAGCTTCACTTTCCTATTTTATGATTTAATTTAGAAACGTGTATCTATTTTCTCTATAGAGCATTGGCTCTTGCGATTCAGAGCAATAAGATGATGCACCTTCATATACTCATAGGGATATATGTTTCAAGATAGACTATATGATATACATTAGAAGGAAGATAGAGATTTCTCAATGAGATGTTATTAGCGCTTAGTTCCATCACATTATTCTGATATTTTAGCAAAGGACAATAGATTTCTCAATCATATGTTAATGGTGCTTAGCTCCATTTTACTTCTCTTGTTCTTCCCTTATAAGACTTGATGGGATCTTTGTATCCTTATACGAATGCTTTTTTTAAAGCATAATTGTTAGGTAAAAAATCACAACGACTTTTGAAAATGTTTGGGGAACCGGGTGATGTTAAAATTTCTATTTATATTCATATAAATGATGTGCATTTATAGAAATAGGAGAGTAAGGAGAAGTTGTTTGCATCATGTAAGTTCAGACTTTGAATAGAAAATACCTAGATTTTGTTCCTATTCAAATCTTTTTAAATTTTTAATCTCAATTTTTCCCCTTTGATTATTTACTACGTTTTCGGGAAAATCAGATTGGTTCGAATTAGTAGCGCATTCTGGACATAATATAATATAAAGTCGAGCAGAATTGATGAATATATATGACAGCATGGGTGTATCATGTAGCTACTTTGTCTGATAGCGAAGAAGGAAAAGAGCCTGTTTCCAAGTCATGAGCGCTCAACCCAAGACTGAGGTCATCTTCATTGGTCGGTATTCAAATCGTGGCCTAAATTCTTGGTAAATTTATCGATTGGGAAAACCTGAAGTAAGAATGAAACTGCTACACTCAAATTGCAGATGACGTATAACGAAATACTTGTAGAATGACTTGGCACTGTAGTGTATACCGTAAACTGGGAGTTTCCTGTTTCGCTATGAACTGCATAGTTCTGCGGAGCAGAAACTGTTGCTGGGCAGCGCCATTACTTTTCTCTTCTTGTGTATCTTGTGTGCATTACCTTCCTCTTCACATGGGACTCGGCGTAGATTCACTCTCAAATTTGCTTATAGGTTCGTTTAAAAGTACCGTGAAGTTTCTGCACATGTACATGTGGTGTCTTTCGTATTGTTAAATTGAGGTTGGAGAACTCCCGTTGGAATGTACCCGGTTCTTCTACGTCGGCACAGAGCCTTTTACAGGACATGCATCTCCTCAAATCACGTTCGTGAGAACTTGTGATCACCATGGATGGAAATCCTCTCCGTTGAGGAACTGGTGGGAGGAAGATATAGATGCTGCAACCAACGAGCTGCAATACTTCAGCTCATGTCAAACGCTTCCCGGAATTGTATCTTCCAGATCTCTATCGTGTGCAGCACTTTTCTGATGAACTCTTTCCAACTGTCCCAGCTTCTTAAATCTAGGGTCGAATTATTAACCCCAAACAGCGGATCCACATCATTCTTCCGGCCCTTCTCTTCAAAACTTAGAAGCGACTTCTTCATAAGCTGATTTTCCTACAAAAACAAAATTTGGGATTCCTGCTCACCAGAACACATTTCTAAGTTCTCTTTACCGTAGATTTATGTGTAATATTTTTGTTTCCACCGTGCATGCGAGGATCGCGAACTTATCCGGAAACAACTTGTACGTACCACATCCCCGTGTGACAGAGCTACCGCAGGGTTGGAGGATGAAGCCCTTACATACTGATTGCAGATTCTGCGGTATTGACACCCATGAAGGACCAGAGTGTCTATGATATATACCTTAAGAGGCTTGATCGCATCCCAAACTTGAGGTTACATGTTACTTTAATACCTTCCAAGGGCTTCTTATATCATGCAAGTGCTGATGCTAAAACTACGGATGCAAAACGGGGTTAATGCAAGTGCCCAATGGACGCATACGTTGTTCACCTTCACTCTCTCCTGTAGTTTGTGATCGTGATGAAAGCTATTTGATATCTAATTCACTTGTTAATGTTTAGGCCATGAGAGATCTGTGTTGACACCTCTGTTCCCTCGTTCACCTGCATAATTCTGTATGGGAAATGTATCGTGGTGGAAAGCCTTGATACCAAGCATAACAAACAATCAAATTCACCCATTCTTGTTGGAAAAACGCACACTTTGTTCTAGTAAACAGTATAGACGCTCAAGCAACTGGAATCACGGCAGATTGCATGTGTCTTGTCATACAGATGTACTGTATGATTCAATAAGCCATGTTGGAACGTCCATTCAGCAGTACAGGAACCAAAGATACAGTGAGTTATCGTGGTCACATTTGACTGGAAATATCAGTAAGAATTGCTCCTATTGTATTGATCTTGGGTGCAAGTGAAGAGCCCGTCGTTTGAGAGAACTCATCACAAGTATAGAAAGGAACTTGAGGTCTCTATCAAGCAGGGTTGCTGAACTCGGCTAGATCGCTAACACTCTCGGAACACCGTCTGAGAGGAAAGAGGTAAGTTTTGGCTGAGAAGCCTGGACAATTGGACACAAAACTTGAGGCTGATGTGCTTACGCTGGTCGCGTGTGCACGCACGGGCGATTCAGTCGAGCGTTGCTCTGCAATCGGAGGAGGTGTGAAATGCGCTTGATTTTATTATTTTGCTAGATGCTGCGTTGCTGGTGGACATTGAAATTTAAAGATATGGAAATGATGTCGATCAGACAATTTATTAGAAAGGCCCTCGTCCGTAGCATTGGAGAATCGTCGAACCAGACTCTTCTGTCCGTGACATTAGACTGAGTGTCAAGAGTGATGTTACAGGCTAGCAGGCATCCATAGGTTGCTGTTTTGGATGACTGAAGAGAAAATTTCCTTACTTCTCCAAACAGGGTCGACGTTGAATACTAACAATTATCGACGCCAAAGTACACATTAGTGTTGACCAGGGAGAATGGAGGTTGTCTGAAATCCAATCTCGCATGTAGAACCGTCAGTCAGGTATTATACTGCTCAGTTGTCCTCTCTACCGACTATGGAGCGTAATTGTTTAGAACTAGGACCGAATTGTGTCTGGGATTCGAAGGGAGGAAACTTTTGTCTAATTACTCTATGTTTCCCTGTAAAGTCTCTGTTTATCGCTGCTCGTAATGCAGATGTATCTGTTCCAGTTCGAAACTCAACCAAGAAAGCCAAGCATCTCGTATCTTTCTATAGTTCAAGCCATCTTATCCAGAAAAATAGGACGTGTGGAAACAGTGCAGTACACAGTTCAGGATCGACTGTGTAATTATGCATAGACAAGCTCGCAGTCTCTTGATTAAGTAAAGGACTTGCTATTTCATCCACCTTTTTGCTATTTCCACCACAACACTGTAAATTAATCGACCCTAAACTAGTCTCAGTGCTGGGGTCTGAGGTAAAATATGGTGGAAATAGCCAAAGGTGTGGTGGAAATAGCAATTCCCTAATAAATGATCAAGCGTGGACTTAGCCCCATTTTACCTTTCTTTTCTCTCCCTTGTACGGCTTGATGGGGTCTTCCCATCCTTCGTTTTTTCAACGCGGTAGCCCGTTAAAAAAAGAGAAGAAGTAAATGATCACTCTGTTTTAGAATGTTGCTACAACTTGTACTGTTTTTTCTAACTTCAGATCGCCTTCTTAATCTTTTTAATCTAAACGGATGGCAAAGTTACAATTTGAGCAAAGATCTTCCAGATTGAAGACAAACTCGTCTATGCCAGGATCATAACCACATAAATTGTCTCTTATCCATCTGACAGATCTCAAAATGGCATCTTCGGGGACGACATCTTTAAGGACTGCATGGAAATCTGTTCAGTCCTATATCAGTAGCAGTTTTGCTGGTTCCACCGTTGGAGCGAACGCGGATACCTGGCTCGGGCAGGTGAATACAACGTTTCTCCTTGTTGATCTTTGGTAGGACATTGTCCATCCCATTCTAGCAACATGAAATATGTGAGTCAAAGTCAAGGTCTTGAAGTAAGAGAAAGTGCTAGGTTCTAAATGCTGACGAAACAGCTCGAAATTGCTTAGAATTCTGGTTGAAAACTAAAATTATCCTGATTATAGTCATGATCAATGTGGTGAAGTTCCGAGTCATATATGCTCGGCAGATACTGCAGATAAGCGATAAGGTACACGAGCTGCATCGACCTTTGAAGGGAAAAGTATCAGTGGCAATGGTTTTCTTACATGGTCTCCATCTAGGTGCAGGGATCTAAAACTCACGATTTGGTTTTCAGGAGATCAAGATAATCGGATATGTTGGTTGAAAGCGTGGCTAGCAAGGGAGTTCCCTCAAGCACATATCCTCATCATTTTATATGATGCGACTCCCACTCGAGGAGGTCGAGGTAGGGCTCGAGGAAGTCGACCTTAAGGCTGAAACTTTGGCTATAAAGATTGTTCGATTTACCGATGTCGGACATCATGACACACCAGTGGTTCTTGTGGGCCATTGCCTTGGAGGGTTGTTATCAAAAACCTTTGCGTTTTCATCAATAACAAGAAGTGTGTGGAAAACGAAAAGTTTTTCACCAGCTTGAAAGGCATATTCTTTTGTTCAATCCCTCACGGGGGCATACATCTAGAAAAATTTGCAAAGAGGCTGACTGATCCAAACCCGTTGTTGGGTCAGCTTGAGCTTCTCAAGGAGGAGACAGCGCCGTTGAACGAAAGCTCTCCAAAATTACAACGCACATATCGCTTTATAGTGTCGGCGTGGGGATTGTTCAACCGATGTAGTCCTTTGCTGCAACTCCTTGAAAACCATAAAAGGATTAGGTACAGGATTAGTAGTGAATTTTATTGTACCTATTCCTATTCTGTTCTTTTCATGTGCAGATGAAACTAGTACTTGATACACTCTATCCATGTGTTTTGCAGGGGAATGTCAAAAGACCAAAGTTCGGAGCCACCGCTCCTTCGGAACAGAAATTACGTACCTCTCGACAAAATTGAAGGTCTGTTCTGACAGCACTCAAGAGCAACACACACGCGAGTACCGTCGTTGTGCTTCGTGATTGACCTGGAGCAGGGAAGACATAGCTTGCAAAGAATATTGCGTGGAAATAGATAATGCTTCACGAAAGGCATCATGTCGTCAGTTCCCAGAGAGAGTGATCTTTCTAACATGTAAACCCTGGAGATGTAAGTTGGCCATGTCTGGGAGAAACAGCTAGAATTACTACAGGAACTTGAGGAAGTGAGGCTTAAGCTGGTGCAAGCTGGCTTGAGGACTCTCATGCATCCTTCGGCATCATGAGGTCATCATACGGGCTCAAATCTCCGAACGACGAAGGTGAATCAGAAAACCCTGCTTCGAAGACGCCACTAGCAAGCACCAGCAACATCGATGGCCACCATGAAGATGGCCACGCCATGAATCGTACGATTCAGAAATATGTGAGAAGTCATCTAATAGACCAGTCATCAACCTTGATTGTGTTAGATGACGTTTGGGATGGTGATTTTTTCTAAAAAATGCTTGTGTCAGATGTCCAGCACGGAGTATGGGGATGTAAGGTATCTTGTTACTTAGCACAATTCGCAAATGGCTGGACGGCCAAAGGGTATCCATGGAAGGAATACCACGCATGGAGGCACAGCGTATTCATCAATTAGACTCAGATTCTGTTTGGATTCGCATGTGGTGGAGAAGTTACTGTAGTCATGTTCGAATTGAGGACTCTGTTGAGGACTTTGACATGGCAATCCTCATGACTTTGAAGTATACCACGCATGGAGGCATAGCGTAACCCTAACACTGAAGGACCTAGTGCTCCGCGCCGTCGGCATAAGGAGAACAACGCCGAGCTTGGCGATGAAGTCCTGCAACGATTGAAGGTACTAAAAATTGATATGTAGAAGAAGGTGCTCCTCCTAGTTTGATAAAGCTAAATATTATTATTTTATGTGGATATATGTCGATGAAGGTAACAGCCGATATAATTTTTGTTGGACGCTAGAGGTTTGGGTTCGTTATCGAACTTGCATCACTTAGACTCAAAGTCACGCTCGAATTTGCATGTGGTGGAGAAGTAACTGTAGTCTCTACTTTGTAGACCTCGTCATGATGGGATTAGTTTTTGTTTAGCATGCAAATCATGGCAATCCTCTTGCGCTAGCGAACGTGGTTTTGTTTGTAAGCCTAAGGATCGAGGTGTTGAATGAGAGCCCACAACTCCCTCGTCGGGTGAATCGATACTGTGACCCAATCAGTCAATCTTGTTATTCTTCACATCAGATGCCGCGGAGCGCAGAACGTCATTCCAGATGAACACTAACCCAATCAGTCAATCTTGTTATTTGTCACACTAGATGCCGCGAAGCGGAGAACGTAGATAAAAGAAAGAGAGGTTCTCATGTTTAATGCTTTATAGACTTGCAGAATGTTTACTATAAATTCAAAACTACAAGAAATTTTATCTCCGACTTATCTGTGAAGATACCATCACTTCGAACTGCACGGCTTTGCTTCAACAAGAGTCAGAGCCAAATACAGGGAAGGTAACGATTTCTCTCTGCACACGTTTTGGAGATGGTAAACTAGCTCAACTTTCAGCATCCGAAATATGCCGCGAACTGCAGAATACAATCGGAAGCAGTGAATGAGAAGCGCAGCGAGTACTGCCAGCTCCAGAAGCAGCAAGTCCTTCTGCAGGTTTGGACTTGTTCTACTTAACCAGTAGTTGGAACTCTATAGCTCATCTGAAAGATGTACAGGGCCCTTCTCACTTTCCAATGATACAGAGGCGACCATCATGATCAACGTCCAGAGAGAACTGAGGCAAGTCCTGAATCTCATCATATCAATCCCATCACGAGTAGCAACGGGAACCTTGAAACTGATTCCTTGCAACAAGTACAGTTCTGAGAGAATTTGACTTTCCGATGCTGCAAGCATTTTATATTTCTCTTAAAGCTCATAAAATGTGTCATAAAACAAGAGTACCCTGAAATGTTTGACTGTATTACCGCTGTGTAATGTTTTGCAGGTTATTGTGAATACGCTTATGAACGTGAGATATGTGGCGATGCACTATCAATCCTTCTACTCTACGGGCCATTTGACCCATGCAGACTTTTCTACCACATGATGTTTGACTTACATATAGTCTGGAACCGCGCATTAGAGTTACATGATATCTGGATGTTCTACCATGTCTCGTCAAACTTGTACGAGTTGTGTTAATGCACGAGACACGGACAAAATAAGCGCTCAAGCAACTTTGGCCTGTTTACTGGTTTGAACATCACAGGAGGGACCCTTTGAAGCATCCTATGAGAAGCTTGAGGACGGCATTACTGAAAAGCAACTTCGAACAATTGCAGAATGTGGGGTAGAGAAGACCGAAGTCCATTGCAAGAGTGGGCATTCGTTGCGTTATCGAAGTTATCTCGAGCAGAGGGATTCCGAGAGAAACTTCCAAAGAGTAAATTCATCCTCGAATTGCTTGAAGATCTTTTGCGTGCAGGAAAAGATGAACTTCATCAACTTCATCTTTTCCTGCACGCAAAAGATGAAAATTTGCACCTCCAGGCCGTGTCGATATTTTGCCTCCTATGTCGTACTGAATCGATCCAGGACAGATCCATCTAACACGAAAGCATTGTAATCAGCCTGATTGCATGCATGAGGAGAATAGGAAAGTCGAAACTAGATGAAGTTGGAGCATGTTGATTGGGTTTGCTTTTCCATGTCGAGGAGGATGCACCTTACACAGGAAGCTGGCCATGAAAAAAATGAGCAGGGGATCACGCGGCAGGCATCGGCTCGCGAAATGGACTCGATTCCGATGTGTGTAAATGATCATACGATTCCGATGATTGTTAAAATGGAGGTACGTGGTTGTCCGAGGAATGTTTACGCTGGTCATTGGGCTGCTGTACTGCCTAGTGTTATGGCATTGTTCAAATTTTCCATGTCTCTTCACCACAGCTATTTAGTGGCAGACTATCCGGGAATTTTCAGACGGTTGTGGGGGACGATTCAGTGCAAGGAAAATCGACACGCTATCAAAGGCGCGTCGAATAAGAAGAACAAGAACAAGAAGAACGAAAACCTATAGCCATCAAAGGATAAAATCTAAGTTCCATCTTAATTAAGCTTTACATCAAAGCGCCAAGAGCTTTGATATAAGATAATTGTCCTCATGTATTTAGAATATCAAAGCTATGTAAATCTACCCGTCTGCATACCAGTGGAGGATTAGAAACAATATCAGCTAGTGTGATGGCTCTTATAGATTGCATTAACTACTGCATTTTATAGAACAATGACAATGAATATATGCTATCCAAAATAAATTACAAAATAAAAAAGTGAAAGTGAAAGCTTTTATAATATAGAATAGAAGAATTGATCTCTTGTCTAACATTTGATATATTGGATGTTATATTATAATTCATGTAACTCCAAGGGGAATGAAAAAATAGTGAGCATTCTATATACTCTTATCTTTGTATATCTTTATATTTAAACACGTTAGTTGTTGTTGCTTTGCTCGGGCATCCAAGAGGATGTGTAGTCAATTGCGCCAAAAAAATAAATAAGTAAAATTGCATGTAGGATTTGTAATCAAAATACGCATTATCACTTAATTATCTCAAACCAAATGCAATATTACCTTAATTCGTGTTATTTACAAAGCACATCATTGCTCTCTTTAATCATTACTCTCTTTAAGTAAAATATTCACTCTCCGTGAATGGGCAAACATTACATCTATCATTGCATTATGGATAGTTTTATTGTGTTTAAAAAGAGGATGATGAGTCCAGTGGATCTCTGTTGCATCTAGTACTACATTTACAAATAAGAGACAAGAGATGACAAAATGCAAATGAGTGGCTCAAACCCGAGTAAAACGTCAATCGCTACAGGTGACGTAACTGGTCAGGGTTGACATGCTTTAATATAATGTCGACCTAGAATTACCGATTGACACCGTTATTGGATCAAGAGTGAAGGTGTGTATTTATAATGTAAAAAATAGAAAAATTTATTAAAAAGGAATCTAGAACTTAAAATCATTATCCATTACAAACTAAAAACCTTCATTGCAATAAAAAAATTTTAAAATACGGAAGATCATCTCATAAATTCTATTGTATATTGCAATATTACTTGGAGAGAAAAGAATCTCCCTTTACTTCAATTACATATGTATATTGATGTATAAATAACCATAAAATGAAAAATTACAGAAAAGCCATGCTCAATTACACAAAATGGTATCTTACTCCCGTATATAATATACCTAAAAATACTATATGGACCATTTTCTCTACGAGAGTACACATACTCTCCTGCATGATAAGCTCAAATGGTATACATGCCTGTCGTCTTCCCATAGATTGGAAACTTACGTCTATGCAGTATATTAAATACATTATTAATAAATTTGTTCTTCATTCAGATTTTTGCTATTACCACCCATAACATGGCCAAGATGAACGTGGGGTCGTCTCCGCAAACCCAACCCTTGTGTGATCATGGCATTGTGCTTAAGTACACAGAGTTAATAAATTTATAATTGCAAGAACAAAGGGAGTATTATATTATTTTATCATGAATTTTTCATATAGTCTCATCATTCATCATGGGTGATAAGAGCAACAATCTGAGTGGTTATGGCACTATGTCTTTTATAATATATCTTTCAAAATCTAGAGAATTGAAAAGAGATGTCTAAAATGATATCTCCCCTGCAAGGAGGTAGCGAAACTTTGACATTCAAGCTTAATATATCTTTTAAAATCTAGAGAATTGAAAAGAGATATCTAAAATGATACCATTCAAGGAGGTAGCGAAAGTTTGACATTCAAGCTTATTTGGCGAGGACACTTTGAAATTTGATTGTGCAACGTCCAGATCTCGATCTCCACCCACTTGAACTGACTTATGGGTAACCTTGGACTCACCGGTTCCCCACAACATCTACCTTGAGACACAGGGAAGGAACGCTCGTATGGGATACGTATCCCGGTTGAATCTCGAAACTAAAGAGTGGACGCCGGCAGCATTGAACTACCTTTGCCAACTCAGCCAGTTGTATTATGTTTTCATCTCCAGCCGGGTGAAGATTCAATGAGGAACATTCAATGAGAGTATTTTGACATGGTCCAAGAGAGATGACAAGCCAGTGTTTCGAAGCTATGCTGTACGGGATTTGAAGCCCTCTACACTCAATTTGTTCAAACTTTGCCCGAAGTCGAGTGGAGGAGATATACAGCCGCTATGTGATATCCCTGAAAGACTGGCTTCACATTGGGGGCGAGCGGATCTCCTCGGATGCTTGAAAGGGACTCGGTCACGTCTTAAGTCAGAAATCCCAATCAGAGGGAGTAAAGTGCACGTATTAGTGAGATTGATCAATGAACAAGAGACGCTATAGTCGTTGGCTGGTCTTGCTTTATTGCGATTCTTCGAGCTGCGGGGCCCAGTTGTTCTTACATGCGCACTAGGAGCCGTGAACTCCCTGCGAGCCGTTCTCAGCATATGGAGATAGGAGAGACCGGATGCTGCAAGCTGGGACCTTTTAACTTCAGTTTTAGTGACTGGGTGAAAAGCCATACCTCATAGAACACAAGAAGAATGGGAAGACTCCATCAAGCCAATGCAAGGGAGAGACAAAAGAGGCAAAATGGGGCTAGGCTCTAATAGATCGATATGAGAAATCTGCCCTACCGCACTTAAGATATCCTAGCAATGCAAGTAGCAAGGTTTTCAATTTAGTGAAGCATCCGAGGAAACATTAGCTAGAGTGGTTTCTCTTCTATAGATTGCACCAGCAAATACTCTTTGTAGAGCAATGGACATACACTATCTAAAATACACTACAAAGTATGAGAGTGAGAATGATACCAAATGACATCTAATATGATAAGCTCTCGTGCACTCCTCGACAACTTGTTGAACGCCATGTCCATGTCCATCGCTCCGTGTAACTCCAAGGCTAGAGGAACGAATAGGTGACCTCACTGCATACCCTATACTTGGAGATCTTGTGTGCTGCAGCACCGCTCGCTGCCCATCGAGGAGGATGAGTAATCACTCCCTCCAAAATTACATCACGTGTAAGTTTTGTAACCACAACATCTGCCACTATCACCTGATCATCTCGGACTAAGTATAAGTCTATTTTGACACATGTCATCAGCAAAAAATATGAACATTCCCTCCAAGAAAGGTATTTACTCTCTTGTGCCATAGCAAACACTATATCCTTGATGGCATCATGGGTAGCTATCCTCTATCCTCCATAAGGACATCATGTCACATGGACCACTGCTGCATCTAGTGTAGAACCACACTCACAAATGAATAACAAAGATACAAACAGGTGGACCAAACCTAGGCGGAACCTCATTGCTATATAGAAAGTGGCTGGTGTGAGTCAGAATACCCAACTGCACAGTTGAGCAAGGATCCAAGAGTCTACACCCTTGCCAGAGCAAGAGCAAAGACGAGCTCTAGTGGCCCAAGGAATGGACAAGTCAATTTAGAGAGAATGTAGCATATGATTGGGTACACACAGACCTTTAACCTTTTAAAGGACCTTTTTAACACACATACCTTCAGTTTAGTGATTGGGATCTTAATTAGGTGACAATTACCTTATCATGTATAGATATAGATTCTAACTAGTATTAGCCTCGTGCATGATGCACATGGTAAAAAGAACACTCTTAAACATGTGCAGTCCTCTCCCCACCCTTTGTCCCTGTTTCAAAAACAATTTCATCCATAGTCTCTTTCCCCATTTGTTGTCTCCATCCCTTTAAGAAGTATCACATGTTATCTTGGTCTCTAGATATAATTCCGTCAAAGGTTTCCATCCATTGAAAGTACATCCAGTTTCCATCCATTGAAAGTACATCCGGGCTCCATCATGAGTGTAGTTTCCAACTCAAAATTTGCAAACATGAGAAAAATAATGATAGTTGGTTATCCAAAGTGACCAATGCAGAACAAACAAGTGGAATGGTGGAAATTGTGGTTGTATATCCAACCACAAGAGCACTCTCCACGACAGAGGTTGAAACTGTTCACAACTTGACACATATTGGAGCACAACCTCATTTTGTTTGGGTGTTGTAAACTAACACGATGCTACCAACCTCTCAACAGCTCAGGATATTTATAATATCAAGAAGGCCAAGAAGAGAAGTATGTTGGCTAGAAGAACAGCAATTGAAGCCTTATTGGATATCTTGATTCTACAGGACATCCAGCATGAGATCAAACACAACAATGCTAGCAATGTTACCTGCCTTTTCATCTTCCTAAGTCAAAAGAGAACATTGCCAAAAAATGTTCAGCTAACAAGGTCTTTTCCATTAACACATACAAGACCAACCATATCAGATGTCTCTAGTGCATGGAACAGGTATAACAGCAATCAATGAAACATTCACTCTGTTCTATTGTTTTATGCAGTTTTAGACTGAAGAGTTCTACATTTGGGCAATGGATGAGCTGGACAGATCCTTTGAGCGGCTAAGCATCAACTCTTATGGTGTAGTTTTCGTCATAGATCACAAATTGGGACTGACAACCTCAGCCATCCTTTGTGAAAAAATGTCAGGAAAGCATCTCATGCAATGCCATGAAACAAGCCTTGAAACAGTACTACAAATATCTGGTGCCTCAAGATGAACCATGTAGCAACATTTTACCTCAACAACGGTTATACCTTGTAGTCATCACATCGTGCAATTTCAAGTTGCAGCAGCCTTTACCATCAATGATTGGGGTTGGTGGTTAAAACAACCAGCATCAGTAATGCCCGCCTGACCTGTAGCACCTGCACCTTTGGCTGACTCAATAGAGCGGATTCATCAATGGTATGAACCGTTGATGCCGCATCAGCATCCTCTCTTTGTGTGCGTCCTCATAGAAGTTGCTTACCATACCTTTGAGGTGCAAAATCCAGCAATTGTAGCAACATGTGGCAGACCTACTGGATCAACACATTGCTGTCCATCTGCTTTTGAGTATCTAGAGAAATCATAGTAGGAGCAACCTCTCCAGATAACACTGCATTATCGAATATGCAAGAAAATAATCACAATGCAAGAACTTGTTCTTGGTGCGGTCCAATTGCATCTTCATCTAATACACTCCATAATATAGCACCTTCAATAGAGCTAGATCCCAATGGGGGAGACCAAGACGCTAACTTTTGGCTAACTGTTGTGTATTTTTTAAGATCAAGTTTAATATCAATTTTTTATAGGGATCATCCTCTCATCTGATATGAAATGAATCATGGATGTAAAAAATCTTCATTTCTGATTGGCTCATTAATTGGGAGAATAATAGAGGTGAGGTACAAGTACCGAAATGGTGAGCTACAAGTACAGGTTCGTGTTTTCCCGCAGTTCGCCCTCTAAATAAAAATAAAAACAGGTTCCCATAATAAATAAGATTTGTTTATGAGCACATGTGTACTCTACCTCGTGCTCCCCGGAACTTCGGTCCTGCATCCGCACGTGATGGCATGAGGATGCATGATCAGAACGTCTGTAACAACAAACTCGTGACAGGAGCGCATCTCAATTCTTGGTGAAAACGTATACATTATAGGAAAACCTTATACTGTGTCGATTTCCACAGTAGTTGCAAAAGATTGGGGAGAGTATGTCGTTTTGCTTGTCGAGGTCCTACGACTCCAGATCACGAAGCGAAGAACTTACTTGTAGAAGAACCTGGAATTGAGCCTGTCGGAAATAAGAAAGGATCCTTAGAAACTGTACCCAGTATTGTACAAGTCATCGCATCATCAACTGACCTGAAATCTATGAATATATGCCTGTTCAACACTCTCATAGATAAAATACTCTAGCATTCAGACTATAGTTTAACATGAGCGTCTCGAAAGACGATTCGGAAGTTTAGATAACTACGCAGACGTCTCATTTCAGTTGACATCTAAATCAATATCTTACAGCACGTTGCGATTGAGTCTTTAGATTATTATGAGTTCATGTGAACCAAACCTACTATACTAACACTCCTATTTACTTGCGGGGGACAATCACATATATAAACAGTGTGCTGCAATCTTGCACCTTGGGAGGTACAAACAGCCGGGAAATTGATGTGTAAAGCTCCTCGATGTTCCCTCCGAAGCATGCAACATACAGGAAAAACCTACCAGTATAACACGGTGCACAAAGATTTTGAAGGACCCATGGCTCTGCAGCTGATGGGAACAGTTTTCTCTTTCCAAATTAGGAATACTTGGACGATGCACTGGAGGCGAATGGATGAACTTGCATGTGAAGATACGGTCATCCCTTCTCTATGTCCTATCACAGTCAACTACACATGCACATTAAGTGCCTGAAACGCATGATCTCATAGATACTTTATACAGCAATGGCCTTCAGGATTCGCGACTTGAAGAAATTATGGATGAAAAGTGCAGAGATTGAATTCGCATCTGAGTCGATGACTGGACCACTATCTAATCTTTCGTGGCAATTGAGCTCGCAGTGAAGTAGAAGTTACCGGAACTGTGATCCTTTGACGTAATCCATACTCAGTTTTATCATTCGTAAATTTGCCCAACAGATCACAACCATAAGCTCAGCATGGCGTTTATGCCTGTATCGCTACATATCAGCCCCTGACTCGTGAAGAATTTGAATTTGTAAATCGAATAAAATTATCTTCCACTGCACTAAACTGAAGTAGCTGCGAGCAGTTCTCTGAGTCAAGTGGCTGTGGCCGCTTCAGAATACCCGCTACGTTGGGAGGTACAAACTGCATGAAAGCGTAAACTGGGAAGTGGATGAATTTAGCATCTGGGTTATGTAACACAGCCGCAACTAAGGAGTAAAAGAACAGCAATGAGGAGTCTGAACCACTCATGATGGCTCTGCGCCGGATGCCAGCACTTCTGCTAACAGAAGGCCACTTCACATGGCTCAATGATGTACGTCAGTTTTGACGTCCGTCAGCCTCTAAAACATTGACGGAAAGAGTATAATCATGTGTCCATGGGAGTGCATAGGTCCGGCAGTTAATTTGGACGTACGTCAACCTCATATGTATACTTGTGATGACGGGTCACTTTGGATGATTGACTGGCGTTAATAGGTAACCAGTTCTCGAATTAGGTTATGTAAAGTAAAGAGTTCAGGGTTTACAAATCAATAAGAAAATTTTCACGTTCGTTTTCCACAAGGGAGTGATCATCAAATTTAGCTTTTCGTTTTCCTATACATACAACAAAGGAGTGATTATCAAATTTAGCTTATAGTTTTCCTATATATTGATGAATTTTTATGATTTCATATTTTTATGATTAATGGAGTTTCAAACAGAAAATCTTATGGAATTAATGACCTTAAATCTTATGGAATTAATCACATTAGTAAGGGGAGAAAAAATTTATGAATAAAAAGAAAATATTACACTCGAGTATTGGAATTGGTTTTCGTTGACAAACCATTTCTTTTCCTATCTCAAAAAAGAATATTAATAAAATGCTTTCATTTTTAAGTCACGCATGACCAACATTGAATAACGGTCCAAAAATGAAAAAAGGTAAAACATATTACATCTGCATCCAGTCTCGAAGGTCAAAAATTAAAATAAAAAATGTATTTACTTGGAAAGATTAAAGACTCAATGTAACGAAGACGGGAAATCGACAGGTTCATTCTAGGGCAAACCTGTCACAGAAAGGGAATTCCGATAATTTAATTGCACGTTGTATCACTCGACCCATTAATCTAGGAAATTCCCGGTTCGCAAAGGTTCAAACGGAGCTAGAGCTGCCTGACGGATAAGCTCCGGCTGAGGCTTTGAACGTCAGGCAGACCTGACGTGCACATGAGCTCCGTCAAAATTCTAATTGCCGGACTTTGTCTTTTAGTGGGCCGCCGGAGCCCAAAAGAGCCATGTGAATCGCCTAAGAGAGTGACTTCCAGAGTTCACGATTTGCGGTCCATGGATTAGATCGCAGACGAGGCAACGTTATATATATATAGAGAGAGTGCGCGAGCTTATGAGTTAAGATCACATTAACAGTGGTGTGCGGTCGCCAATGGATGTGGAATAGCTACTATCCAAGATGTGCGCTATCTGCCACGTAGCAGCATGTGACACAACACTCAGCATGCTCAGAACTCAGCATGTGACTCTCCTCAACATAATAGTTCAGAACTCAGTATGTCAGACCCCCTCGACCGCGTAGCAGGGTAAAAAAGGATGAGAGAAAAAAAATCCTGAACTGGAAATGATAGAGAAATTTGGGTGGCGGGAAATACAGGTGGACATTTCGTGCTTGAAATCTGCATGTGCTGTCGCCAAGGTGCTGAACTGCTGACGGATTTATGCGTTAGGGTGGTGGAATGTGGTAGAGTGGGCAAGAGTGGAATGGGCTGGAAACGATACTGATGTTTGTTGGATCCTCAAGGAATGAAGGAGTAAGAGATCTCTGAAGCTATGAACTGCTAAAGAATTTCTGCGTTAGGGTGGTGGAACATGGTAGAGTGGGCAAGAGGGGAATGGGCTGGAAATGATACTTAAGTTTGTTGGATCATCAAGGAATGAAGGAGTAAGAGAGCTCTAAGGCGAGACAGTTTACACAGAGTGAAGTGTAGTGGATGAGTTGACAATCAATGAATACGTACTATGAATAAGGTTAAACAGATTGAAGTGTAATGGATGAGTTGACAAGCAGTGAATACTCATCAGGTTGCTGTGTGTGTAGATAGTCAATGAACGTTGGGGTTCTTTCATTGAGACACAAGTGTATGGCCCAGAGTGCCGACTAAGGGTTGGATTGGAACGGACTGTCAACAATAACGGGAAGATGAGAGAGGAATATGTCCGTTACATAAGTTCTGCAGGTGAACACGGGTAGGTTGTGAGAGAGTTTCGGTATGCAAAAGAGAGATGGGGTAGCAGAAAAAAGGTTTTGACTCAAGCTATCAAGTAAGGTGACAGAGGAAAAGGATTGATCTCCATGTCAGACTTGTAGGTGGATTTGTGCTCGTTCTCGGTGTGCTATTGCTGTCATTGCTGCTGTTATTGTAAAGATTAGGAGTCGGAAGCAGCTGATGGAGCTAGGGAGATTGAAGTCGAGGTTTAACTAGAAGATTGGGAGCATTGATAAGGGGTGGCTGTTGGCAAGAGTCGGTCTGCATCGTGTAGAAAATGCAGCATCCAGAGTTGGGTGCCTGTTGACACGACGCTGTCGGGATGGGGTAGAAAATCTGCAGCGCCAGAGTTGGGTGCTTGTTGATAGAAGGCGGTCTAGATTGTTTAGAAGTAAGAAGGGAGTGGTAGTTCGATTGTTTAGAAGTAAGAAGGGAGTGGTAGTTCACTAAGGCTAATGCCAATGATGAGATATAGAGTGGAAATTTGCCAGCCGAGGCAAAGGCAGATTGAGGATGTAGTTTTTGATAATGAAGTTGCTCTTCCAACTATCTGTTCTAATGCATACTTAGAATGTCACTAGGAGAGGGAAAAATATCACAATGATTTGAAGGAGCAAAGGTTGTTACAATTGTGGAGGAGCGTTGTACGAGGACCGGGAAGTACTTTTGTTAGGGCATTGGCAACATTGTTTGCAGTGGGGACTCGAGTCAGGAAAACAAGACCTTTATGCCAATGTCTTTGATGTAGTGGTGCTGGATGTTGATGTGCTTCATCTTGGTTGAAGCTCCGGTGCTGGTATTGGAGGCAGCAGCAATGGCACCATGGCTGTTCGCACGGATGTCAATGGGCCCTTCAAAGGTGGTCATAGAGGCGATAATATTTTGTGCCCATGTTGCTTTGTGGCCTGCTGTTGCGAGGGCATAGTACTCTACTTCCATGGCTGAAACGGCCACCGTTGCTTGTTTCTTGGGGGACCAAACAACTGCAGTGTTCTCAAGTTTTAGAAGGACTCTGGTATAGGATTTGCAGTCCGAGCGTTGGTTTGCCCAATCAGCATTAGCGTACGCAAGTAGGAGGAATGCACTATTAAATGTGGGGTAGACAAGGCAATGATTAATAGTGCCCGCAATGTAGTGGCAGATGTGTTTGCGTGCTGCCCAGGGTTGATTAGTCGGGTGAGATGAGTGTTGAGCAAGGAGTACATTGCCAATGCAATGTACTCCAATTTGGTGTTACTCAAGGCAGCAGACTTTTGTCTTTACAATCCCTAACTGATAGCGCCATTGCAATGAACAAACACATAGTGGATGTTGAGCAGTGTTGATCCTTATCCCTTTCCCAGTCATAATCATTGAATCTATACAGAAGTTGTGAACTAGGAAACCAACTGTATTGTAAGTAATAATAGGTAGTACCTTTAAGATACCAAAAATTTTGCTTAATTGCCCTACTGTGAGCTTGTCCTAGATTGGACATATTCTAGGCCAAAACACTAGTAGTGTAGGATAGATGCGATCTGGAGCTGCTTGCAGCCCACAAAAAAGAACAGACTATGTTCAAGTATGGGAATTGTGCACACTTAGCCTTTTCTTTGGTTGTGCTATTGCAATCCTTAGCAGATAGTGGAAGACCTGGCACCATGGGAGAAGGGACAGCATGAGAGTCTTGAAATCCAAACTCTTGCAACTTTTGTGGAATATCCAATGGTTGGGAAATGAAAATCAAGCTCTCTGACCAAAAACAGGTTATTTCAAGACTTAAGTAGTGGTGAATGTCACCAAAATCTGTCATTTTAAACCAAGCATGCATTGTGACTTAATGTCTATAAGCATATCAAGCTTGGAACAGGCTATCAATCACCATCAATATATAAAGCAAGGAGTGCAAAATCTATACACTGGTACATGTAGTACGCGTTGCATTGGCTGCAAACTTAGAAAATTCTAAGGAGCACAAACAACTATCAATAACTTGATACCATTCCATTGGGGATTGTTTTAGTCCATAAAGGGTTTGTAGTAGCTTGCAAATGGCACGGGAAAAGGGGACTTAACTCCATCTAGAACCTACATATAGATCTCTTCAACAAGAAGACCATTGTGAAATGTTGGGAAATGTCTATTTGGTGAGCATTGAGATTCTATTGGGCTGCAATAGCCAAGATAGTTTGGATAGATTGGATCCAAACCACTAGGGAATATGTGTCAGTATAATTCAGACCATAGATCTGACTGAAACCTTGCTACAAGGCGGGCCTTGTAGCAAGGTGTACTTTACCGGTTGGCTTAAGCATAAGCTTAAATAGCCAATTTGGAGGCAATGTTGTGAATATCCATGTCCAGTTCCCTTCATAAGAGCAGAATTTATTGGCAATGGCTGCAATCTATTTGTCATAGTTAGGGTATATGAGTCCCTGAGCATAGGTATTGGGTTCTAAAAACACATCCAGTGCCACAATTGCTACATTTTCCCTTTTACGTGGTGCTCACTTTTTTGGGACCAACACAGACTTATGATAGTTTTCCATAGGATTCCTTGGGGGCAAAAAACCTTAGTCTACTTGATTAGAGCATTGTAGATCTTTGGGCTGAGGTGTAGACTCAAGGAAGCCCTCAGGTTCCATTGAATCCCAAACAGGTAAGGAAGGGGAGGATGGACCAGAATTAGTCAATTTCCTATAAGTATTATGGTGTGATGCTTTAGCATCCTCACTGATCTGTGGACAAGAGGTTGGTGAGAGGACCCAAGAGGCTGTGTTTATCCCTAGGTGTTGCATCAATTCCAAACCAAAGGCTTGGTCATAAAACTAGACTAGGGGAATGTGGAGAGGATATGTCGTTGAACAACACATGTTTAACTTGGGAGTCCTCATCATCAAGTGAAAGGGGTAACAAAGAAAGTGTATCCACAATGGAATGCATCATAGGTATGAACTGTAAGGAAGATGAAGTCATTGTAGGTGATAAGGCACGATGCTACAATGGTGGCGGCATGGCAAAAGGGATATGCAATGGTGCTATATGGGATCCTTTGGTTTTAGCTGATGGTATGGATATACTAACACCATGAGAAACTGAGGAAGTTGACATGTGGGATGGACCATTGGTGCTACGTGCATTGTAGGTAGAAGGCATAGGAGTACCACAACCTTGAGATCCCACTGACTGCACTTATTGGGATCCAATGGTCTTATAAAAATTTGGATCTTGCTGTAGCTCATCAGTCAAGGGAGCAGATTGATTTGGGATAGGAATAGTGTTAAGAAGTTCATTCTCTTCAAGCATATCACTTTGAGATGCAAAAATAAAGCCATCAGACAAGCGTTGCAACTTATACCCTTTACTTTCAAGGACAAAACCTAGCATAATGTACTCATAGGTCTTTCTATGAAGTTTTGTGCAAGTTTCATTGGGGATTTTAGCATAAGATTTAGATCCAAAATTGCATAAGAATGAAAAATCTAGTTTATGTTTATTTCACATTTCATAAGGCAGTTTTCCACAAGGCATAGCTTTTATGGGAAAACTATTCTGCAAAAATGTAGCACAAAAGATAACCTCTGCCCAAGAGGCTTTGGCCAACTTGGAGTCATAAAGCATGCACCTTGCAGCATTATACAAGGTGTAATTTTTGGGTTTTTGTACACCATTCTGTTGTGGGGGTATAAGAAGTGGTTAGTTATCTTTGGATCCCATGATGGGCTATGTAAGCATCAAATTCCTTAGACAAATACTTACTTTTGTGATCAAAGCATAATACCTTTAAACTTTTGCATGTTTGGTGCTCAACCTAGAGAGGAAACTTTCAAAACACTTCAAAGCAATTGCTTTTGTGCACCAGTAGGCAAAAAACCGCAAAGAGAGAGAAATCATTGAAAAATGTGACATAAGATTCAAACCAAAATTCAAAAATTTTGGTGGTTTGAGATGACCACTGAGGTCAGAGTGGACCACCTCAAGCTGTGTGGATTCACAATATGTTTTGTGCTTGGGGAATTCTAATAGTAGTTTTTTTGCCATGTAAGCAAGTAGCATAAATATGCTTGGGTATTTTATAAATTGTATTGCCAATCACAATATTGTAGCTATTAATTTGCCTCAGCCTCTTTTGGCTGATGTGTCCAAGTTTGAAGTACCAGAAGTGCACTGCTCTGCCATGCCTTGATAAATTTACTTATGTTGCAGGGAAAATATTTTTAATTGACTATGATGTTTGTGCATCCATATTCAAGGCAAAGGCATAATTGTCATTTGAAGAAGTTCCACCATGGCCAAGAGGAAGCTGCTTCATAGCATCCACAGATCCCTTTTCAAACAGTGTGGGGGCAAGAGGGTGATCCACATTCTCCTATGCTTTTTGTGAGGTAACGTCTTTAATGTGAAGGACAGACCAACTATCGGAATCCAAGGTGCAAAATTGTGATGCATTAATATCATGAGATGTCAAGGGCAATGTATTTAATTTGGCAATGGTTTGGAAATCTTTGTGGATATCATGCAGTCTTAACAACCAGATTGTGGAGGTGGGTGGCCTATTCATGTCCTAGCAAGGCATGTTCAAGTCAAAGTGGTGATTAGTTATTGGCAGTTGTAGAGTAAGAACATGCTATGGAGCATTGTTGGATACAAGCGGGAGCATCATCATTGATAGGTTTGGGTTGTAATTCTCCTACTTGGCATAAGGTAGTCTTGAGGTATGCAACTCTTAGCATTTCTTGTCAATCTTCCTCATCTTGTTGAAGTCTCATCCGGCTTCCTCGTCGTCATTTGAGCATTTGGTTGATGTTGAGACAACTAAGTGGAGATTTCCTTAATCCAATTGTCCTTGGCTAACTATTTATGGACTCTTTGTGTGATTATGGGATCAAGGACTTTGCCAATTGCTCTTGGTCAGAAGTAGGTTCTAGTAGAAATTTCTTCCCAATCCACTAGTGCTTCAAACATTGGGTTTGTGAATAGATTGTAGTATGGATGGGCTAGTGGAGAGGCATGGTAGACTTTGTGGCTGTCTATGCTCTCCTCCTGAACCAAACTTTTCTTTATCATTTGTGATGGGCAAGGACTGCAATGGAGGCTCTATAGTGTACATTTCAAACTTGGAAACTACACTATTTGCTTGATGTTTCATTTTTACATTAACCGTACCCCAAGCAAGTATAGCTTGTATTTCATGTGGAATTGTGCAATAGTGCTATTACCTCAATTCAAAGCTTGCATATATTGTTTTGAATGAGAATGTCTCTTCCATTTGAGTCAAAGTACATGACATTAAACAGGTTCTTGTGTAGGATGTAGAGTTTTAGTTAAGGTCAAGACCATGCCATTTGGCAACTCAATTTTCACAGCCCCTTCCTTTGATTGGAAATTAAGTATTATCACCTAGGTATATTCTATTTGTTTCACCGGGAAAGGTCTTCATGCAAGCACTCATAAGTGAAGAAGGCCGTTCTAGCAAAGGTTAGGTTGTGGGTGGCCCTTGTTTCAATACACCACTGGTGGTCTTTTGCAATGTAAGGTTTGGGGGCTGCAACCAAACAGATAGCTCATGTGCAAAATAGGTGCTCATTGAAAGGTTGCACCTCGCTGCATTTCTCCTTGCCCTTTGATTTTCCTCCTTCACTACTACTAGCAACATGTGCTTTCTTGCATTTTTGGAGGCTGGGCATTCAGAGCCCTAGTGCCCATACTGCTTGCACTTGGGGCGGGAGTTGTAGGCTGGGGTGCTTTTGTTTGTCAATGCAAGATATATTTTGCCATCATTGTTGCAGCCTTGATTCTTGTTTTGAAACTTTCCTTTTCTGCAAAAAGGAGGTTACCTACCAGAGAATAGTGCTTGGCCTCCTGAGGTAGAACCATGAGTGGCTGTCTCTTCTTGCATAAGAATAATCATGAAAGTTTGAATACTTGTGTCCTGCTGGGTTCACAAGGTTTTTATAGCAGTTTCATACTGGGATGGGATGGGGCGCAAGAACACTACCACTTCTTCTTTTAGGGAGATAGTCCAGCCAACCTGAATTGGTCAAGTAGATTTTTAAAGTGTGTATGTGCATTGTCATTGTCTCCCCTGCTTGCACCTTCATGGTGGGAAATTTAACTTGTAGGTGCATTTGGATGACAATGTTTATTGCACTAAAGGTCACCTTAAAACTTTCTATGCTTCTTTTGTTGTTTTACTGGCACTAACATGGGAGAAGATTTGTTCTTCAACCCAATCCCATATTGAAGTCTTCACCACAACATATTTTTGTCCCATGCGTCCAGGTCTGCCTAATTCGCATTGGATGTGTTTGCAGCATTTTGAACGGCTGCAGGTTTTGTATTAGTGCCATCAAGATGCCCCACAGTTCTTCTATTTCTAGTCTAGATTGCATTTACAATGTCCAGTTGGCATATAAAGTTCCATTAAACTTTGGCCAAGATCTGGTGTCTACACAACCTGCCATCAAAGAGTCTGTGTGGCGCTCACAGCCTGCTTGTGCAAGGCAATTGTCCAACTCCTCCTTCATTTCTGCCTTTGTATTTAACAGAATCTGAGCCTTACTGGAGGCGCAAAGTGGGTAGGAGGGTGGGACTGAGTCTGTGAAACCACTCGGGGCCAAGCAGATTCACTGATGTGACTGTGAAAAGACAATTTTTCCAAAAAGTAAAGCTCTCTAAACCTACAGCTCTTATACCATCAAGGAGAGTGAAAGTAGAAAACTGAAGGCTAAAGCAAATTCCATAGGAGAGAGAAAGTAGAAAACACAAGGCTAGAGTAAATTCCGTAGGATGGTGATTAACTGAACGACAGAGCCCTACAGGGCATATAACGTGTTACATGGGCAGCCTGAATGAAGGCTGCAACTCTAGGCGAAAGGGTAAGAGTCATAAACGTCACACTTGGTGACTGGGCATAATATGTTAACAGATATACATTTGTTTAGTCCGTATCACTTATCACTGATATCTTCTCTTTACAGAGACCTCTAAGTGATAGCATCCTACAAAAGACTTTGTTATTTATACAAGTTAACAAGCACGCCTCAACATTGTTTTAACAGCAAGTAGGTAGATCTAGGACGAGAGCTAGTTTTGCAATTCTTAGGAGGAGTATAACTAATACAATGGCTCGTGATCATGAGAGTATGTGTTAAGGGCTCCGAGTAATACTAATCGAAATCAAAATTAGGATCAAGAATGAAAAATATCAAGAAGTCTTGGAAATACCATCAAGAATGTAGCCTAGTTTTGATATACTAAAATCGTCAGAAGGTGAAGAAATCATAAGAAGAGAAAAGTGTAACATGTGCTCTACAAAGCTACGGTCTACATAACAAAAATCCGCAGACAAACACAAGACCTGGGAAGAGATGCATTGGACAAGTCAATGACATCAGATCGCATGTGTTCTTCGAAAGTAAGAGAGTATCTAGTAAAGGATCTGAAATTGTACGGCTTGATGTTCTCCCTTGTACGGCTTGATGGGGTCTTCCCATCCTTCATTTTTCCTACGCGGTCGCCTTTTTTCTAGTAAAGGATCTGAAATTTGTTTGGAAATTTGAGTATACAACTTTAGAACTTCACTGTAAGATCCGGGCTTGAAGATATTATATTACTGGAGTTAAAAGAGCGACCCAAACTCTGCAACACGAATCGCATCCCTGCTTCCTGCACCTAGTTAAGGTCTTGTCTGGAGTTAGAAACTACAAGAAAATGGAGTTGTTAGTTCTTGTTTTGTATTCTGACTTTCCCTGCAGAACATCATCGAATTTACCTACAATCTTGGGAGCATCATAAGGGTAGTTACAGCACACACACAGCTTCAGATGTATGGAGGGTCTTTCGAGGTGAGCACCAGTGGCACATTATTTGTCGAGGATAGTCTAGTGAGTTCGTCACAGTAGACTGTCCTCAGTCTACTGTGGCGAACTCACTAGACTATTCTCGAGAATTGTAAACCCTTACATAATTCGTCATTCAACTTGGGAGCTCGTAATTCTCCCTGACCACGAGTCCTCATTGGGATTTTAGATGAAACCCTTTGCTCAATAACGCGATGCTTTTCACATGCCATTGAAACCAACAACAACTTTGTAGCTGGTGTGTCTTCTTCTCACGGAAGACGTCCAAAATAGGAACAGGTCGAGGAGGAACACAGATGGGAGTGGTATGGCTTACGCTGAGATAATGTTTGACTCTTATTCATGAAATGGGTGAACCGAAATGTTTCAAAAAAAAATTTGTAAAGAAAATTCTTCAAAATTACATTTTAAAATCTACTAAAAATTTTCAAATTTGATTAATAAATAAAAAATCCCAAATATATTGATAATAATCCCGCTACCAAATAGATGGCTGGAGATCAATTTAAATTCCAAATAGCAGTTTTTATTTTATTTTCTTCCACTTCTATATAAGTGCTTGTGTGTTCCTTTCATGTTTCTTGAGGTTTTATGAGACATTCGGGAGTAGTCATTAAATTCTCCCCTGGCTGAGAGTTTACCTTTATTTTTTCATCCTTTTAATTATGCACATGTTAGTAAAAAAATAAATTGTAGCAAGTCTTTATCTTTAGGTATTTCTTATAAATTTATAAAAAGAATTGAAATAAATTCTTATTGCACAAATAGTTGCTTGTTATCTATTGCACCCATGAACTAAATATAGTGCTTACTTTTGCTGACGTATAGAAGTTGGAAACGTTTTATTATGATAAGCATTGCCCTGAGCAAGGGAACAAAGAGTCACCTTATATAGTCAATTATTTTGAATAAGCATTTAAGAGAGTATATGCAACAAGTATCATTATGATAATTCAATTAATATCATTACATAAAAAGTTTTTAAGGTCATAAACAAAGTCATACCCAAAGTATATCTACTTTGGGTATGACTAGATGTTTAATTCAAAGGTTTTTGCAAATGTATACCAAATTTAAAGATCTTCTTCAAAATTCAAAAAGGAGGTATATAATAAATATATAAACATGCAGAATAAATTATGTTGCAAAGATTCAAAGGGGTAATCCAAAATTGGAGATTCTGCAAAAGTAGATATAGCACATAGATTTTGTAGATATCAAAATTCTACACAAAGATATCAATTGATCTATCAGGTGCTAAGAAATACAATGTTATTCTTAGTATAGAAAATGGTAAATGGTCTATATTTAAAAACTTTATACTAAAAGTGTATTTTCATTGATAGTCCTTGTACATGTATAAAATTTTTTATGGTTTTGATACTAGATTTTCTCTCAAATGTAATATCTCTAAAGTGCTTTAAAATGTTCCCTATGTAAGACCAGTAGCACCTGCTCTTAATTGTATAATTAAACATCGAAGCTATCTAGTTTTGTTGCAAAAATATGCTTTATATCCATTCAAAACAGGCATTCCTCACTTGTGTACTTTTCTCTACCTAAGATAGTTAATAAGAATGGTCAAGTTGGAGTGTATATTTTTTATGCTCTTCTTTACAATCATACACTTGAATCAAAATTTTTTTCTCAAGAATGATTCAAACTTGAGAATTAATATCATCACTATTTTATCTCAAAATTGATTAGCATTTTACTATCATTTATTATAATTCCAAAATGGAATGGTAAATTACCACTTATATCATATTTATCGTGCTTGCTTTAATATTTTCTATAGAAATCTCATAGCACCCAGAGAGAATTTTTTATACTAGATGAAATATTATTCCTTTATTAAAATATATATATGTTCATTAGTTAGATTATTTTATTTGATTATCTTTAAAGAGAAATTCCAAGTTTTAGATGAAGGATAAAGAGGTAAGGATTTTGAGCAAGCAAAATAGGTAGGATTTCTCTTCTTGTTTGCCATTGGCTGGAGTAAGCTACTCATTCAAAGACCTCACATAGAAGAAAGTGATAACAAGCTCTCAGTTCGTTTATTTGAAATCCTACTCTAAAATCAAATACTCTGACAAAGAGAGTGAATATTGGCATACATTATGCAATTTGTGGAATATTTACAAGAAAACATATCGTATGATTGATCATATTTTGTGAAAAACACATTCCGTAAGTGCACACTTTATTTGCATTCCAAGAGATACTTATTTTATACATATAAATTTTTTTATTTAAGAAAACACCTCATTATGAACTCTCTCAGTTCCTTAAAAAGGAGTGGAGCTTGATATAATAAGAAAATTTTATGACATCCTTCTAAGCACTTCATTGATCATAATATAGATTATGTAGTAAAGAGAGAAAAGAAATTGATTGCTCTGCCATCCAAAGACCGGTCCAAGAATAAAACTCACATAGAATTGAGCATTAACTGTAGTTATATGTTACATCTGGTTGGTACTTAATAATGATCTTTAATAAAATCCATGTTGGATTGCAAAGGTTTTGGGACTAAAGTGATACAATTTTAAACCCAAAGCAATGAACTACCAAGATAAAATGTTGATAATTAAATTAAAAATTCAGAATCACTTGAGATGATGAAAATAATCCCCTGTTACATTGATGATTTGAGACCTATAAAGCTAAATTAGACCATAGCACAGGGAAATAATGCAGTTTTTTCCTTTGTTATGGTAGATCAACCTTAATTTATTTTTCATATTTTGGAAAATTTATATGTATATAATAGCATTCCTTTTCTTATATATCAACGATTATTTAAGTCATGTAATTTGTGAATATTTTTATTTTAGTTTTCCTCTCTTTGTTTCTTGCAAGAAATTAAGAACAAAGAGTTTAATACTTTAAATTTAGATTTCATTTTTTAATAAAGGAAACGTCCGTTTAATGTAGTCCGTTGTGGAAAAAAAATATTGTGAAGTTAAACGTTAATTCAGAGAATTTTTAAAGAGGACGCCTTCACCTTTGTATAACCTTTAAGTTTTTTGTCTTGAAATTCTTTGGATCATATATGGTGACATTAAAAACATCAAAATGGTTTATGATGTGGTTTTCGTATACTTCAAAGCATTAGCTGTTAAATATGTTCCCGGAAACACGGATATCAAGTCCATCACAACCGACCGAGTTGGAAGTAAAATGGCCCTAGTTCTGCAATCAGCAGTTGTTGATCTTGCAATAAAAACGTGCAAGGAAAACGTGCTGTGATCCCGAAACTGCTGTGGGTCCTCATAGTTCGAATTCAGATTTGCCCAAGAGTGACAAAATCAATGCCTCTCATCCTGGGAATTTGACTCAGGAGAAACGCAGGTGTTGTTGGGTTTCCTGGTCTCCGGTAGGAAACTATTCTAACTCCGCACAGCAAACCTGACTCGTCGATCGGTCACTGGACTTCGGGCAAGACCTCAAGTCTCTGATGCTCGAACAATTCCTAGGATGATATGGTATAAAGTCCACTCCCTTTCACCTAGCTCATTACTTGATGCAATTCTAGCTTCTAAGTGGTTCTACTTCACCTGAACAGAATTCTGTTCTTGCATCAATTCTGTGGTTGCTGTTCTAGCAATTTCAAGAATCCATAGGTAGATCTCGAGCAATACTGGAAACCATTCTACTCGCAGCTTATTTCGAAGAGCACCCACATGGCAGCTTACAAGCACGAGAGAGCTATCGGGCCAGCAACAGTGCTGGCTATTGGGACAGCCACTCCTCCAACAGCTTATCTTCAGAGCGAGTATGCAGATTTCTTCTTCAACGTCACCAACTGTAACGAGAAGACCGCACTGAAGTCCAAGTTTGCTCGAATCTGTAAGTTCATGTCTTCCATTTACGTATATCAATTCGAACATGCTCGTCTCCAGAAGATTCAGTAGATTGTCCACAATTGGATTGCAGCCATCTTGTACTATCTTTTCTCTCAGCTCCAGGACAATGCTTCTTTTCCTGCTGTACCGTTCCCTTGCTGACAATTGAAAGCTCTATGGGCATTACGCAGGTAACAATTCTGGCATCAACCAGAGGTACTTCCACTGTACCGAGGAAATTCTCAAGGCCAATCCATCCATGTGCACCTACAAGGATGCGTCCTTGGACGTCCGTCAGGACATTGCTATAAGAGAGGTACCCAGACTTGCCGAGAAGGCAGCTATCAAAGCCTTAGAGGAGTGGGGCCAACCAAGGAGCCTGATCACTCATGTCGTTTTTGCTACCACCAGCGGAGTAAACATGCCTGGAGCTGATCTCGCTCTCACAAGGCTTCTGGGCCTTAACCCAAACGTGAATAGAACCATGCTCTATCAACAAGGGTGTTTCGGTGGCGCTACCGTTCTGCGGGTTGCGAAGGATCTTGCTGAGAACAACAAAGGTGCCCGAGTACTGACAGTGGTAAGTGAGCTTACTTGTGTCACGTTCCGCGCCCCACATGAGGAGCATCTTGACAACTTGGTCGGCTCTGCCATCTTCGGCGACGGAGCAGCAGTGCTGATTGTGGGTTCTGATCCAGTACCCAAAGTTGAGAAACCTCAATTCGAGATTCACTGGTCTGGAGAGACCATATTACCAGAGAGTGATGGGGCCATCGAAGGGCGATTGACAGAAGCTGGTCTGATCTTCCACCTTCTGAAAGATGTTCCTGGGTTGATTTCCAGGAATACTCTGCCAATTTTCAACAAGGCTATTGAAGTAGCGGGATCTCCCGGGTGGAATGACATCTTCTGGTGCGTACACCCCGGAGGTAGGGCAATTCTTGACGAAGTGGAGAAGACCCTGAGCTTGAAGCCGGAGAAGATGATGGCAACGAGGGAGGTACTGTACGACTATGGAAATATGTCTGGGGCGAGTGTGTTGTTTGTACTAGATCAAATGCGCAAGCGATCAGCTGCAATGAACGCGACTAATACCGGAGAAGGGTGTGAATGGGGCCTTGTGGTGGCGTTTGGACCAGGCTTGACAGTTGAAGCTTCAGTTCTGAAAGCTCTTCCTATTAGTTGATTCCTACAGTTGAGGATAAGACTTTGTCTCTACCAAATTACTTCCGTCTTGCCATTGCAAGGTTGAAGCACTGGATGTCCTGATATAAAACAGTCGATGTCCAGATACGAAATCAAGTCATTAGTTCGCATAGAAGAACAACAACAAGATGATTGGTTGCTATAGAGCAAACAACCTTGCAAATTCTTCGAATAATATAGATAAACTTCCTCTTCTAAGAACTGTTGGAGGACATATATTAGGACTAGCTTAGTGAGAAAGAGCTTGGGAGAAGTTTCCACTCGTTGCCGATTTTTGTGCTGCATTGTACTCCAACTCCATGGATAAATATTCATTTGCATAAAGTGGGGTAGTTGGTACCCCATTAAACATATTTCTGTTAAATGACTTGCACGATGCAAACTGAACTTCGTCAATGACGATGCATTTATTTTGCAGTTGGCATAAGTTGGGATTAGAGGATGTCAACTCATGTCTAGTTGCCCATGTAGCGAGTCATGTAGTCCCTTTCTGCTACATCAACAGGCCTTGGTGAAACTTTATTTCAATCAAATTGTAGAGCTGAGATGTCAGTAGAGAACACTCCTCGGTCCAATTGTTCGTTTCAAACGTCACACACTAAGCAGTGACAATCGAAGCAGTGAAAGGCAACTCCTAAGAACGTTTACTGACTGCAGATCGAAGAAACATCTTTTCTGTCGGCCATGACTGTCCTAATCATACAGAAATGTTTTGTCAACCACTGTGACAGTCAAGGTAGCCTAAGAGGTCGAGCATAGCAGTAGTATAGCATCAATTCAAAACTCGTGATTTTTAGCTTTCGAGTTTGTTCACTAGGCTAGTCGCACAATGGCGTAATTATTCAAGCACAACGGACTCGCCGCATCGAATGTACTATTGAGCTCTTGCGATTTGCATCGGATCCAGATCCGCTCTCGATTAGGAGTTTTTAACTTAGCAAACTGAATGGAAAGATAGCTGGTTGAATCTTTTGAGGCCGTCGGGATCGCTTGCAAGAGATATATCTTCCAGCCTGTTGACCTCATAGCTGAAGTGTGGCAGCTTAATGCATGCCCTCTTGACTGTTTATGATCAAGCTCGAGCACAAAATGTATTAGGTAGCCCTACCGGTCTTTCAGCAGGTGGACACTGACACAAGCTGAGTATAAAAGAACTGCATGTTCACGCATGGTATACAAGATTACAACTCAGATCTCTATATCTGATACTATGATTGATATCTCTTATGCACCCGAGAATATTGCATATGCTGTGAGTGATCTTCTTTGTTCATTCTCTCACCATCACTATTGATGATACTGAAATGTAATTATTTAGGATTTCTTCCTTAAGTTTCTATACAAATTGGTGGATTCTTCCAGCGATCTTCTTAGATCTATTTAATAGTTTAATTTTTTAAATCTAGCTAATATTTCAAGCAGTGCACATGCTCAGAGTAAGTGTGCAGCTGAAATGCTTGTGGAAGAGCGATCACCGGCTTTGCAAGGACTTCCCAATCACCTACATGAGTACATAAAGTTGATGTCCTCAAAACTTGGATATCATGGTTGAAACATCCACTCCCGCAATTGATGTCCCAAGAGCAACATAAACCCCAGCACCAATTGCTTCTTAATGTAGTACTCAAATGGCAAATCTCTACCTTTTAGAGAGGAGATTTAGAGGGAGCTCAAGGGCAGTTCTAGAAGATCCTGAATATTTTACTTTAGAAAATGTTAATTACATCTCACTTTTAAATAAAACCGCGGCGAGTTCTTTATTCTCGATACTGTCATGTCATAGGTGCTAAAACGCTTCATTGAATCAGTATAATATCACTGATCCCATGAGAAATAAGCTATTGTATGTGATAGCAAGTTATACTATCTCACTGGCAACCAGTTGTCCGTTTCAAAACAATAAACAAGCTCAGAGTCATTGGTTTTGAAACAAACAAATTCGGAGTCATTAGTCGACCAACGCAAAAGCCGGTGCTCGAGGATAGGACCTGGTCTGTTCTGTCTAAATGTCTAGGTCTTAGAGAAGATATGGATGATATGGTAGCGGCACCAGAGCTCAAGAGCATATTGACGGCTCGAGGCTCACATGTATTACTTATATGTAATACATGTATCACATGTATCACACGTGAGGCTTGCTGCACTGGAGCACAGCTCTATACACCACAATATGTGTCTCGCACACAAATTGTGACCTGTTCACCTGAGTTTTGTCTACAACATTCTCTATGTGGAATTTAGGAACATGCTCTTCATGATCAGCTGAATTGTCATCTCGGATGTCAGAACGAGTAAATTACTCCCCAGGTCCCTAGCATGCTGCATGATGTGCATCATATGTTAAAGCTCATAAACTACACGAGGTGAACAGGGAAGATGATAGGAGATAAAGGGCTTGCAGATAACTAGCCATCATCATCACGGTAATCGTGGGAGCAGTAAAAGCTCCACAGTTTCGATATGGATCCGGAGTGATATACATTGATCTTGACTTGCTAGCGCTATTGCGCCTAAAGATGGACTAAAGTGAGACTCATTGCACCTTAAATTATGATTACAAAGTAACTGTGCTTACATTAAAAATAGTTAGACCTGTGTTTAGCACCAGTGGAACGTAAACGATGGAAGTGATGGACATGAGAAACTACTGATATGAAGGAGTCCAAGTTTGAGGAGACGACGTGCGCGCGCTGATTGAGAGCTCAATGAACAGAAGGACACTACACCCAATGAGCACTGCGCATGCACCAGTCGGAGTTTGAAAAACGATCACTTACTACGGCAAACATTTGTTTTGATTCCAACTGGAGGTCGCTATGAAACTTACACCAGCGAGTCCAAGAACACAGGGTTTGGCACCGAAATTTCTGACAGACATGATTGCAGAGCACATTTGATGGCCATCTATCTCCCGGGAACAGTGCGTCGAATATGAATATATCTCCACGTAAGTGTTCATTTGACTGATGCATCCCTTTGGCAGATGACTCGGTAAGCACGGCGTGCATCTTCAACTGCATGCATGCAACAAAATTGAGAGTTATAATAATAGACTTTGTGCTTCATTATCTGGATGTACCTTCTCTAGCAAGCATGGAGTGACCTCATGGCTTTGTGGCAATTCGTAAAATGACTTTTGCACTCCCTTTGTAAATTAGTGAGCATTAGTATCTCAATATCATCACTACTTCTATTGAAATTACTGCATATAAGATGGTCATGGTGAAAGGTTCCATTTCCATCAACAAAGCACATGTTTTAGGAATTTTGGGTAACTATCACCTAAGGTTGTTCATATTGTTAATGAAGGGGACAATGGTTCCTAATCATGGATTAGTTGTGAATTACGTTCTATATCTGAGAACCTAGGTGATGCAATTAAGATGTCCAGATGACAGTCTAGATTTGATTGGTCTATTAAAATGCGTAGAAGGTTTAATATGTTTTGCTTAAAGTTAAGTTCAGCCGAGAGATAGCTAGAATACAACTTTCGAGCAAAATCTATCCTAAGGCTTATCAAATTGACGCTGTTTAAAAGAAAGCATCTTTCAAATCATATGATTCCCCACAAAAATCAATCACATTACAAATCATATACAATCACTACAAATCATAAAGAATGTTGAACAAGTACTTTTTATACCCTGATCAGATACCTTTCCAAAGTCAACACTTCCTCATGCAAATTCCATCACACATGATTCATTCATCAGGGTGCTTCCAACTCGTTTCGTAAAATGAACCTCCTTCAAAACCAACATATTAAGTGTCTACTTCCTAGTATGAAGGTGGAAACTTAGTACGCGTTAAACGAGGATCCGAAGTTAAACAACATAATTAGATCTATAAGTGAAAGATTTCCACAAAACAACAACAGTGAGGAGTCATGATCAGCTAAGTGGCAGGTCCACTCCAAATAGTGCCCTTTGATTCGTATTTTTACTATCACAATCTACAGTAGTATTTGTTCTTATCAGGGTCTGATTTGGTTGGTATGTTTGGTGCCCTCACTTGAGTGGCACTAATTATGCAGAGACAAATGGATGTAATTATAAAGGTTTTATGAGAAGAATATTATTGGATGTTGCAGTTGATACTGACATTGTTCTTAGACTCTGAGAAAAGATAAGATATTGGTTAACACTCGAATCTTGCATTGGACGCAAAGCTTTTAATATAGAAGTAAACTATTAAGCTAAAGTAATCTATTCCGTTTTTAATTATATTTATAACACATATCAAAATTTTTACCTACTAGTCTTTGACATTTCTTAAACAATGTCTGCATTTGAAGGTGGATACCCTAAGTAAAGTAAGTGAAGTTTGACTCTTTATTGATTAAAGGACCCTTTTAGCCTAAGGCAAGCGATAATCTTACATATTATTAGAGCAGCAACGGGAAAAGAGTTGATTTCTTTTTTTCCTTAGTCTTTAGAATTTTAAGAAGGACGATTTGTACTTGACTGATATCTAGCGTTTTCTCTTTAAGACAACTTAATTTTGGAAAGGGAAACTAAAGTATTTACGCTTCAAATAAAAGTTGGAAGATAGTTCAAAATTGTTCATGAGTACGTATTTTATACAATTCATGGAGTCTAAGATTATACTTTCAATCTCAAAATAATAATATTCTGGTAATAATAATAATAATATTCTGGTAATATGATATCAGGAAATTAAAAAAAAATGTAACTAATATCTAATGAACTTCAATTTTTTAATATATGTTTAAGTAATTACCAATTTAATCTTTTTATTTCAAGAATTTATTTTACTATTGTACGGTTCAATTTAACTATTCTTCATTTATCAATGAGGAGTATGAATCTTCTCGGAGATCCTATGTCAGATTGGTACATGTTATTTTCCACCAAATAGATACGTAGTATGAAATTGTTGAAAAAAGTCTATAGAGATAACTACATGGTGAGGTATATAAAAGACATGGTCCAATGTTGAATTTGACTTATGTAAATCAAGTTAAGAACATGAGGAAAGGATAAAACTATAACTAAGTGAACCAACTGAGGAAAAACATAACTTTAAGCACTCGTTTCCATCTGAATCAAGATAGCAATATCTATAAACTAGATACCTACCGTCTAATTCGCCTGGCAATGCTATCTTATTCAGGCTTTAGTAAAACTAACATATGCAGTAAGTTATGTACGCTTTTAGAGGACTAATAGTCAGAGTGATACGAAAACTCATCTAATACTTGATTGATTATTGCGACACTCATCCATGCCAATCGAACATATATGTCTAAGAAAACCCTCCCCTACTTGGAGAGAGATAGTACAAGCTTATCTTTTTCTATCTGATGAAAAGATGCTCAAGTATCACTAGAAAGCCATTTAATTCAGCATATCTTTGTTGTTGGTAAGAACTAGGCGGATTAGTCTTTCGATTAAACATAGTTTCCCTAGCAAGGTCTTTGCAATTGCCATTGTTACGTTGGAAAGCTCTCTTACAAGATTGTATCAACTTTGAGAAGCTTGGGACAGGATGAACAAACTAAGGTGGGGAAGAAACTTGGGGACAAAAACACACCAAGTCGTTCAAGTCTTTTGTCCATAATGTTTATAGTGCCTTCCATTAGAGGAAAAGGTTTTGCACATGGGGACGACAGATCGCCATTTTCTCCCTGCCATATGTCGAGAGAAGTTCTCGGCAACTCAATATGAGAGATGACTCTTATGCCGAGAGACAATGCGAATAGCCAAAATCAGCGAAGCGATGTTAGATGCTTAGTATATGGCATTGCTTCCCTGCAACTTGAAGACTATACTCAACGCTTTATGGAGTCCAGAAGATGATGGTACTGGTGTAAGGTGTAACCTGTAAGTAGATGTAAAGCAAAACATTTAAGGATGATTATCTCATGAAATGAAGTCTATCAGCGCTTTATTAGCAGTTTGTTTCTCGCGAGAGTCCGTCAGTAATCTGCTAAAGATTTAACCTTTATGAGAAGAGCCCATATTCGGAAACACGAAAGGATTCCTCGTATGCGCAACGGTACATCTAAACCCACGACCTTGACAGTTACCACTCACTTGATTGTGCTTTTCATGTCCGTACAGATTGAGTTGACAAACGATCTCATCGGTTGTCAAAAAATACTCTTGAACTCAAATGTACTAAGCTGTGCTGATATACCTCTCAACAATGGAACACTCATAGGGACTATCACGCATCTGTGCATAACATCATTCAACTCGAAATCATGCTTAGGAGATTGCGAATGGCTACCATCTTGTTTCCTTGGAGAACATCATTTGTTGCGACCAATACAGCTACTCCAGGCATTTCTGGAGTGCTAAAAGAATAATGAGGACCACTCTCCATGTCCTTCAATTTTTTAGACCTTACTATTATAAGCGAAGCTCTTCATCAACTTCTATGCTATTTCTATATACAAGGAAACTCCAGATCCACCCTAGGTCTTGGAACCCAAGAGCTACAATCACCAATACTGTCTCAACGTCTGTGTATAAACTCCTGTTTGGAGCAAAATTTTCCCGGCGTCTGCTCTTGAGATCGTTCCCGTCCAGAACGTCTTGATGGAATATGGAACTCAAATCAATGTAGTTATACAGTAGTTCAAAAATCAACTATGAGCTCGAATCCTTTGATCTGCATATGGTGCAAGTTGGGATCTACTCTGAGGTCATTGAAATAGCTTTCAGCACGGAAACTTCAACTGTCAGTCCTGGTCCAAAAGCCACACAGAGCCCCCATTCACATCCTTCTCCAGTGTTTGATGCGTTCATTGCAGCTGATCTCTTCCGCATTTGATCCATCACGAACAACACGCTGGCTCCAGACATGTTTCCATAATCGTACAGTACCTCTCTCGTGGCCATCATCTTCTCCGGCTTCAGACTTAGAGTCTTCTCGACCTCGTCGAGAATTGCTCGACCTCCTGGGTGTACACACCAGAAGATGTCATTCCATCCGGGAGATCCCGCTACTTCGATAGCCTTGTTGAAAATAGGAAGAGTGTTTCTGGAAATCAACCCGGGAACGTCTTTCAGTAGGTGGAACATCAGACCAGCTTCTGTCAATCGCCCTTCGATGGCACCGTCACTTTCTGGTAATATCGTTTCCCCGGACCAGTGAATCTCGAACTGAGGTTTCTCAACCTTGGGCACTGGATCGGAACCGATAATCAGACACGCAGCTCCGTCACCGAAGATGGCAGAGCCGACCAGGTTGTCAAGATGCTCCTCGTTCGGGGCACGAAATGTAACGCAAGTCAGCTCGCTCACCACTGTCAGCACCCTCGCACCTTTGTTGTTCTCGGCGAGATCCTTGGCAACCCGCAATACGGTAGCGCCACCGAAACATCCTTGTTGGTAAAGCATGGTCCGATTCACGTTCGAATTGAGCCCTAGAAGCCTGGTGAGAGTGAGATCAGCCCCGGGCATGTTCACTCCACTGGTGGTAGCGAAGACGACATGAGTGATCGAGCTCCTTGGTTGACCCCATTCCTCCAGGGCTTTGATTGCTGCCTTCTCCGCGAGTCTGGGTACCTCTCTTATGGCAATGTCCTGACGGACGTCCAAGGACGCATCCTTGTAGGTGCACATCGATGGATTGGCCTTGAGGATCTCCTCGGTGCAGTGGAAGTATCTCTGTTTGATGCCAGAATTGTTGCCTGCAAACCAAAAGAAAGGATTTTCACCGTTAGCACCTGAGAAGTGTGCAGTTGGAATTCCTACTCGAAGCAACATGTCGTTCAAAATTGACAATTTAGGGATTGGAAATCCTGCGACAGACTGCCAATCTAGGATTCAGACAACATCAAAATAAGATAAGGAGTCAAATATCGAATGCGAGACTTACAGATTCGGGCAAACTTCGACTTCAATGCCGTTTTCTCGTTACAATTCGTAACGTTGAAGAAAAAATCTGCGTACTCGCTCTGAGGATACGCTGTCGGAGGAGTGGCTTTCCCAATTGCCAGCACTGTTGCTGGTCCAATAGCTCTCTCATGCCTGTATGCTGCCATTGAAACGGAGCTCTCCCGGGAGAATCTGGAAAACTTGTGGTAGATCAGGTGACTAAAGACAGGCGCTCGAATTCTGGACTCCTCGGAGTTCCCCTGTTCTTCTGTCTATGAAGCTCAATCTCTTTCGACAGTTATGTGCTGTTCCTGCACCCTGGGTCGTGCTTGACGATGAAAGCGAAGTTCAGCTCTTTATGTACCTTCGTACCTTGAAACCTGCATTCCAGTCAAGATCTAGACTTACTTCCCCATACTCACAGTCCACCGGCTGAAATAGTCCTACGCCCAAGATCAGTGCAAACAGCAGCTTACGCAGTCACTTCTCATGGGCCCACTTTACACTAAAGAAAGACATGAGGCCCCGTCCAATAGAAACTGTCAGTAACTGGAGACCAGGGAATTTCTCCATGAGAAAAGACTTCGAATACTGCAGCCCGGTCCTCGTGAAAGTTGGGTCACCGCACATTGACAGCAACCACACTCAGCACCCCACAATGCAACACGTTTTCCGGCACCCTGAATTAGGAGTCTACCTTTTTTGTCTCTCCCTTTTGCGGCTTGATGGGGTCTTCCCATCCTTCGTTTTTTCTACGCGGTCGCCCTTGTACTTCCTGACAGACTTTTGACTGCTTCACATGATGAAGAAGATTAATCGTGTTATGCACCAAACGAGTCCTTCACTAGGCCCCTCCTCTTCTCATTGGAAAGTTTTCACGGTAGGATAGGATGGTGAGGGGATGGATAGTATTGTTGGCTATTCATCTACAGCGTGTATAGTTTTGTACTGCGTGTTCGATTTTGATGCCTTGAGGGTGGCTCTTTGTGGAGAAAGCAAGGAATAGAAGATGTTCTGTTAGTGAGTTTCTAGCAATTGACATACTACGCAAATCATAGACATAGATACATAGACTCTATTGGGGCTTAGTCCCATGTTACCTTTTTGGTCTCTCCCTTGTGCGGCTTGATGGGGTCTTCCCATCCTTCATTTTCCTACGTGGTCACCTTCTCTCCTAGATCCACTTTTTAATTTGTCAAAAGAATATATGTTTGGCGTTTCTCGGGCTTCAAATCACCTGATTGCAATTTGCTTGGTCGTGTTGAAGAGAAGGTAAGTTCGATCGGCTATCAATACTAGAGGATAATATCCCAAATGCCACTTGTGGATCTCCAAGTAGAGGAAGGTCATCCACATGGAGAATTCCACTACAAAAGTAGAATCTAAGAAGCATGTGACAAAATCCTTGGATCTTATTGGCATTCCAAGAATATGTAATCCATATATAGATGTGACATACAATTTTGGAAGCTCAAGGTGTGGAGTGAATCTAAAGGGGACCATGTTATGCACTTTGACACCTTGATTCTCAAGCCTACAAGATGTAGCTCGGTAATCAAGTGATCAAAGACATGCTTAATCTGATCTACGAGGCCCACAATATGTATATTTTTTGCCAAGGAGAGAAATACATAATCTAACAGGGCCAAAGTAGTAGATAAGAGAGCTCTAAATTGAGCCGTGGCAAACAAAGGTCTCCTTAAAGGATCTCCTTGTCTTGTACCAAACACTAACTCCAAGATGGTGACTCTCTCATGTGACCACTCATGTTGGTAGTAAAGGGAAGCAAGAGAGCCATAGAACAACCCTACAAAAGTAATGAGATTTGCCAAAGATCCATCGGCCTCTCTAAGCTCTCTAAAGATATATGCCTAAGAGACACTATTAAAAGTGTTCTCAACATCCACCTATAGGACAACCCACTCCATATGGATATCTAAGAGTGCACTGATGCCTAGAGATATAGCCTTATAACCTCTAAGTGTAGCTACTCCAAACTCATGTGTACTAAGGTGCTCTTGGAAGTGGGGAAAATGCTAAGGACAATGGTGTGGCTAACCAAGTGCAAAAAGATCTCTCCAATAGCAATAAGTCTAATGCCCCTTGTGTTTTTCTCCATCATGAGAAGTCAACTAGCCCTTAACACCCAACTAACTAATGTATGAATATCTCCTCTTGCTATTGATACAACCACCTAAAATAGCTTGATAAATCCACTAGAAAGATCATCTATGTAATAATATGGAGTTTAGCGACGTAGTTAGTAAGAATAACGAAGTAGAGAATAAACCAAATTAGCCCCAAATATTGTAGAAGCATCTAGGAAGCTTCTTGGGAAGCTTCCTTACTAGAGTAACTTACACCCCAAGCATATAGCTTCTAGAAGCTTCGAACTAGCTTAGCTTGCACACCTAGTAGGCGGCTTCTAGAAGGAAGCTTCTTGAGAAACTTCCTGGTTAACTTGGCTTGCATTCTAAGAAAGCGGCTCAAGGAAGCTTCTTGAAAAGTTTCTCAAGGGCCTTATATGCTACCTATAAATACCAAAGCTGAAGCTCATGCTAGGCATTTTGATTTTTCCCTCATTCAAGTGTCCCAATGTGAGCTTCCATTCTCCTATTTCTCTCCTTGGTCTCGGTCTTTTACATTGGTATCAGAGCAAGAATGGGATGGATGGAATTTATGGACCACCAAATCCACTTCCGCCAAACCATTGGGATTTTTGTGTCCAAGTACTACCCAAGCATTGGTTCATACAATTCATCACCTTGCACTTTCGGCAGGATTTTCTACATATTATCATTTTGTTTGAGGAACCATTGATACTTCCGGTTGTAACTTATGGAGAACGGTGGATGTGTTGCATCTATGTGTTAATAAATTAGATAAGTTGGGAGTAGTGGGATAGAGTACTAGCCATGGCGGCAATACCGGATGTTATCATTGTTATGCAACAACAAATCAATCACCTTACTCAATTGTTGGATGAACAAGCCTAGCAACGACAAGAACACATATAGAGAGCATCAGTTCAAGATGGAGAAGATCAAATCTGATTTCCAAAACCCAAGGTGTTTGAAGGCAAGAATCTTTTGGGCATAGTAGAGAATTTTGTGTTTTACTATGAATGTTACTTTGAAGTTACTAATCTTCAAGATGAACAAAAATAGATTATCTTGGCTTCTAGCCAACTGGATGGTATGGCAAAACTTTGGTGGCTATTCCGAGTGGAGTGATTTGAATGATAGATTGTTGCACCCATCTTAACATGGGAAAATTCAAGGATGCAATACTTGGTCAATTTTAAACTATAAATGTCACCCAAATCGCATGAGATAAATTGGCGGAGTTGAAGCAGATTGGCTCTATAAGGAGCTACATCATACAATTTCAGAACATCATCATGCAAATTTCAAATATACAAGAAGGTGAAGTTCTAGATCAATTTGTGAGGGGCTTGAAGTCACAAACCAAATTGGAGATGATCATACGAGAACCACAAAACATGGAAGAAGTCATGCAATTGGCTGAGCGCTTTGATGCCTTGGTTGCAACAACTTGGTCTTGACCTTTACTTACACAAAGCCTACCAATACACTATGCATAGGTGGAGGAACAAGCACCAATGGAGATTGATGCTATCCAATGGAGACCACTTGGTACAATGGATAGAGAAAGATTACGACAAAATGGTGATTTTTTTATTGTTGCCAAGTTGGACATTGCATTGCTGAATGTCCATTTAAGAATAGGTGACCTTGACAAGTTGCCTAGATGGAGTTTGTGGAGCGGAATGATCAAGGAAACGAGGAATCCCAATAAGAGATTGTGAGCCGCCTATTGAGAGCATGATTAGTTCTAATGAGATTGAAGGTTCAACCTATGCAAGTTTGTTTCACTTGCAAGGTACAATATCTAATTGGTGTTGTAGGATTTTGGTTGATTTTGGAAGTTCAGAGAATTGCATGTTTATGCAAGTAGCAAAAGAATTTGATATTCCTATCAAGCCAATAATTGGAAGTAGATTGATGATGGCAGATTGTAAAAGACCAAATCCGAGGAGAGAAATAGGAGAATGGAAACTCAAATTGGGACACTTGAATGAAGGAAAACTCCAAATGCCTAGCATGAGCTTTGGCTTTGGTATTTATAGATAGCATGCATACAAGGTCCTTGACTTGAGAAGCTTCTCAAGAATCTTCCTTGAGCTGCTTTCTTAGAGTGCAAGCCAAGTTAACTAAGAAGCTTCTCAAGAAGCTTCCTTCTAGAAGTCGCCTACTTGGCGTGCAAGCTAAGCTAGTTAGAAGCTTCTAGAAGTTTCCTTCTAGAAGCTACATGCTTGGAGCGCAAGTTAACTAGTCAAGAAGCTTCCAAAGAAGTTTCCTAGATGCTTTTGGAATGTTCTAGGCTAATTTGGCTTATTCTCTACTTCCTTATCCTTACTAGGTACGTCGCTAAACCCATATTGTTACATATTCTCCCACCGCTAGTTGGTGACATCCTCGTCGCCATTGAAGCTTCAAACTCTTGGATGGTCGTTTGTGCATTCTGGAGGTGAGAAAGAGGTTTCCATGTGGCATCATAAAGGGGATACTCTTTCTAAAGGACCTTGTACTCCGTATGTTGGCGGTGTCCTTGTTGGATATGGCAACGTGCAAGGATACGATCAACTTTGTACTCCTCATGATCACTGATAGGGATTGGGAGAGGAGGAGGTTGGACTCAAGAGGAGAAAGAAGAGGGATTATGAACAAAGGGTTTCAACTTGGAAACATGAAAGATAAGATAAATGCGCATATGAGAAAGCAAAGCAAGTCTATAAGCAATAGGAGAGACAATTTGGGTGACATCAAAAGGTCCTATCTAATTAGGTGCAAGTTTACAAACTTGGGTATCAAGTGGGAGGGGTAGATTACTAGAAGATAACATAACTTCATCACCAACTTCAAAGGTGAGATCATGACGATGATGGTCTGCATATTGCTTTTGATGATTCTGAGCAACAAGGAGGTGAGATTTGGCTTGTTGGAGAGATTTGGAGATAGTGGTCAAGAATGTTGAAGTACGGGGGACTTGAGACGGAAGAGGAGCAAGAAGAGAATCTAGGACAAGCGGATCTTGGCCAAAATTGAGAAAGAAAGGAGAGAATCCGGTGCGTGCTTATCTAGAATTATTGTATGCAAACTCCATAGCTGCAAGACATTGATCCCAATTGGTATGGTAAATGTTGACGAAGGCACAAAGCATATTTTCCAAGGTGCAATTTGCACGTTTAGTTTGTCCATCAGTTTGAGGATGATAAGATGTGGACAAAGCAAGCTTGGTGCCAAGTAGTTGGAAGAGTGCTTGCCAAAAATTTCCGATAAAGCAAGGATCACGGTCGGAGATGAATACACATGGCATCCCATGATGTTTGAAGACATTATTGAAGAAGAGTTGTGCCAAGGTTGGAGCATCCACAGTATCAACCGTTGGTGCCAAATGGATTTGTTTACTAAGCTTATCCACAAACACCACAATTGATGTGTGACCTTGTTGTGTCTTGGGTAAGGAAGTGATGAGATCTAAGCTCACATGTTCCCAACAAGTAGCAAGAATGGGAAGTGGCTGAAGGAGTCCACTTGGCTTCTGGTTACTGGCCTTGTTACGTTGACAACTCTCACACAATCAAACAAATTTCCAAACATCTCGTGTCATGTTGGGCCACTACCATTGGCGTTGGAGGGTGCCCAAGGTCTTTTCCACTCACATGTGACTAGCTATTGGTAAATCATAGGCTTATTGAAGGCGCACAAGTCAAAGATCACCTTTGGTTGGAACATAGATTTAGTCTACATGGAATATAAGGCCTTCCTTGAAGGAGAATGTGTTGTACTCCTTGTCACATGCTGTCAGATGACCATGTACCATTTGGAAGAAGGGATCTTGTTATAGAGTTGATCAAAACTCATTATGGACCTTGGGATCAATTGACACCATTGTAATTGCCGCCGTGATGAGAGGAAGAGTCTTCAAATCATGTTGTCGTGATAGAGCATCAAGGATGACGTGGAACCGACCTAGTTTGTACTCAAGTTTGATGTCAAATAATTGGAGTTGCTCTTCCTATCGATGATGTCAACTCTTCATGTGCTCCAAGTGTAGGGTCTGCAACAATGGCTTGTGATCAGTTTGCATGATCACTTGTTTCCCCAAGTGATAATGCCTCCATATCTTGATGGTATATACCATTGCAAGCTGTTCCCCATCTCAAGCAGTGGAATTTCTTTCATTTGTATTTAGTTGGCAAGACACAAAGGCAATGGGATGTAGTCCATCTGGGAATTCTTGTTGCAACACAACTCCAATTGTAAAGTTAGAAGCATCAAAATCAACCACACAAGGTAGTTGAGGATCATATGGTTGAAAATGGGTCTTGAAGACACCATATGCTTTAACTTCTAGAATGCTTCTTCATGCTTGGTGGTCCACTGGAAGCTCAAGTTCTTTCCCAAGAGGTCAGTCAATGGTGCAGCCACATGAGAATAATAGTGGATGAACCGTTGGTAAAAACTGGTCAATCCATTGAATGCCCGTACTTCTGTAACATCCTTTGGGGTAGGCCAATCAGTAATGGCCTTGATCTTCTCTTCTTCCATCTTGATCCCCTCTTATGAGATCTTATGACCCAAGAAGGTAACCTCCTTATGCCAAAAGGCACATTTTGACTTCTTGCAATAAAATTTCCATTGTCATAATTGTCTTAGGACTTCTTGCACATGATTCACATGTTCTATCTCTGTCTTGCTATAGATTAAGATATCATCCAAGAACACCACCACGGACCGATCCAATAGTCCATCCAACATCCAATGCATCTAATCTATGAAGACTGCTAGAGCATTAGTGAGTTTGAAAGGTAGAATTCTCCACTCAAAATGCCCATACCTTGTGCAAAAGGCAGTCTTTTGCACATCCTCTCTATCAATAGGAATTTGCCATTAGCCACTACAAAGATCCAACTTGGAAAAGTAGCGTGCTCCACTTAGTTGATCAAGCAAGTCATTGATCCAAAGCAAGGGGTATGCATTCTTCACGGTTTGCTTATTAAGCCCACGATAATCAATACATAAACAAAGTCCTCCATCCTTCTTTGGAACAAATAGTACCAGTGCTCTCCAAGGGGAGGTACTATGTCATATGAAGTCCTTCTCCAATAGCTCTGTAAGTATTGTTTGTAACTCCTCCAACTCCTTTGCTGAGAGCCGATAGATCGGTCTACTCACTAGAGTACTCCCTGGCAATAACTCAATCTTGAAGGGCATACCTCAATCAAAGGGTAATCCCTTTGGTAGATCATTCGGAAACATGTCCAAAAACTCTTGAACTATCCAATCAACCATTGCTTGATGAGGCTCTTGGCTCTCCGCAGATTGTTCTTGTACAATCGGCTTGATCCACACACGAATACAGACTTATCTTCCTCCAAAGCTTGCTCCATGGCTGCTTTACTAACAAACTTCCCTTCTAGGAACTCATCCCTCTTCCAAGCTTACTCCATGGTTGCCTTCTTGGTAAACTTCCCATCTTGGGACTCATCTCCCTTCCAGGTTTGCTCTATGGCTACCTTCTTGACAAACTTCCCATCTTGAGACTTACTATTCTTAGGTATCTTACTCAGAGGTGCCAAACAACCTAATCGGAAATTCTTACCTTGGTGTTGTACTTGAATTTGGCGTTGGGTCCAATCAAATTGAACCTTATGATGTTCAAGCCAAGGTAGACCCCAAATGATATCATAGTGTAGAGGTGTCACTACAAACCTCATACACTCCAAATACTCCTTCCCAATCTTGAAGGTAACAAGATGCAAGGTGCGGAATGCAAAACCTTTTCTACCATCCGCCATCATCAAACTACTTCCAATCATTGGCTTGATAGGAATACCCGATTCCTTTGCTACTTGCATAGACATACAATTCTCTAAACTTCCAAAATCAACCAAAATCCTACAACCCCGATTAGATATCATACCTTGCAAGTCAAGCAAACTTGCATAGGTTGAGCCTTCAATATCATTGGAACTAATCAAGCTTCCAGTAGGTGGCTCAAAATCTCCTACTAGGATTCCTCATTTCTCTGATCATTCTGCTTCACAACCTCCACTTGGGCAACTTGTCAAGGTCATCCATTCTTGAGTGGACTTTCAGCAATGCGATGCCCCAATTGGCGACAATAAAAACAACCACCATTTTGTTGCAATTTCTCTCTATCTACCATGCCAAGTGGTCTTTGTTGAATGGCATCAATCTCCATTGGTGCTGGCTCCTCCACTATGTGTAGTGTGTTGGTAGGCTCTATGGAGGTCAAGGTCGAGACCAAGTTGTTGTCACCAAGGAATCAAAACGTTTGGCCAACCGCATGGCTTCCTCCAAGTGTTGTGGCTCTCTCATGGTTACCTCTAATTTGGTTCTCGCCTTCAAGCCTCTCACAAATTGATCCAAAGCTTCACCTTCCAATATATCTGGAATTTGCATGATGGTGTTTTGGAACTACATAATGTAACTTCTTATAGAGCCTATCTATTTCAACTTATCTCGTGCAGCTCGTGTGGCATTTATAACTTGGAACCGACTAATTATTGTGATCTTGAATTCTGCCCATGTCAAGATTGGTGGAAAAATTTGTTGTTTAGCTCACTCCACTTGGAATCTCCACCATAGCTTTGCTACTCCATCCAATTGGCTAGAAGCCAAGAGAATCTATTCTTGCTCATCTTGTAGATTGGTAGCTTCAAAATAACATTCACAATCAAACACAAAATTCTCCACTACACCCGGAAGATTCTTGCCTTCAAATACCTTAGGTTTAGGGAATCTGATCCAATCTTCTCCTTCTCAAATTGGTACTCTCTCCACCTGCTCTTGTTATCAAAGATCTTGTTCATCCAACAATCGAGTAAGGTGCTTGATTTGTTGCTACATAGCAAGGATAACATCGGGTATTTCCGTCATGGTTCCTACTCTATCACACCACTCCTAATCTATCTAATTTATTAACACATAGAAACAACACGTCCATTGTTCTTCATAAGTTACAATTGGAAGCACCAAGGGTTCCTCAAATATGGTGATCATATGTAGGAAATCTTGTCCAAAGTGTGAGGTGATGAATTGTGTAAAATGATGCTTGGGTAGTACTTAGATGTGAAAATCCCAATGGTTTGGTGGAAGTGGATTTGGTGGTCCATAAACTCCATTTATCTCATTCTTGCTTTGATACCAATGTAAAAAACTAAATCCGAGGAGAGAAATAGGAGAATGAAACTCACATTGGGACACTTGAATGAAGGAAAACTCCAAATGCCTAGCATGAGCTTTGGCTTTGGAATTTATAGGTAGCATACAAGGTACTTGAGAAGCTTCTCAAGAATCTTCCTTGAGCCGCTTTCTTAGAGTGCAAGCCAAGTTAACTAGGAAGCTTCTCAAGAAGCTTCCTTCTAGAAGCTGCCTACTTGGCGTGCAAGCTAAGCTAGTTAGAAGCTTCTAGAAGTTTCCTTCTAGAAGCTACCTACTTGGGGCGCAAGTTAACTAGTCGAGAAGCTTCCTAAGAAGCTTCCTAGATGCTTTTGGAATATTCTATGCTAATTTGGCTTATTCTCTACTTTGTTAGCCTTACTACATGTGTCGCTAAACTCCATACTATTACACGGATGGTAGAAAGAGTTTTGCATTCTTTACCTCACATCCTGTTACCTTCAAGATTGGGAAGGAGTATTTGGAATGTATGGGGTTTATAGTGGCACTTCTACGCTATGATGTCATTCTAGGATTACCTTGGCTTGAACATCATAAGGTTCAATTTGATTGGAACCAATGATAAATTCAAGTACAACACCAAGGTAGGAATTTTTGACAAGACACCTAAGAATAGTCAGTCTCAAAATGAGAATTTTGTCAAGAAGGTAGCAATAGATCAAACCTTGAAGGGAGATGAGTTCCAAGATGGGAAATTTGTCAGTGAAGCAGCCATAGAGCAAGCTTTGGAGGAAGATAAGTCTATTTTTACGGTGTGGATCAAGCTGATTACACAAGGACAATCTGAGGAGGGCCAAGAGCCTCATCAAGCAATGGTTGATCAGATAGTTCAAGAGTTTGCGGACATGCTCCAGATGATCTATTAGAAGGATTACCCTCCAATCATGGTATGCCCTTCAAGATTGAGTTATTGCCAAGGAGTATTCCAATGAGTAGACCAATCTATCGGCTCTCACCAAAGGAGTTGGAGGAGTTGTGAACAACACTTACGGAGTTGTTGGAGAAGGACTTCATATGACATAGTACCTTTCCTTGGGGAGCACTAGTACTATTCATTCCAAAGAAGGACGTAGGACTTTGTTTCTATATTGATTACCGTGGGCTCAATAAGCAAACAGTGAAGAATGGATATTCCTTGCTTGATCAACTAAGTGGAGCACAATAATTTTCCAAGTTGGATCTTTGCAACGGCTATTGGTAAACCCTTATTGACAGGGAGGATGTGCAAAAGACTACCTTTTGCATAAGGTATGTGCATTTCAAGAGAAGAGTTCTACCTTTCGGGCTCACTAATGCTCCAATAGTCTTCATGGATCAGATGCATCAGGTGTTGGATAGACTATTGGATTGGTACGTGGTGGTGTTCTTGGAAGATATGTTAATCTATAGCAAGACAGAGGCATAACACATGAATCATATGCAATAAGTCCTAAGACAACTATGATAATGGAAATTTTACAACAAGAAGTCAAAGTGACTTTTGGTAGAAGGAGGTTACCTTCTTGAGTCACAAGATCTCATTGGAGGAGATCAAGATGGAAGAGGAGAAAATCAAGGCCATTACCAATTGCCCTACTCCAAAGGATGCTATGGAAGTATGGGCATTCAAATGGATTGGCCAATGTTTACAGATGGTGTATCCACTATTATTCTCATGTGGCTGCACCATTGACTGACCTCTTAGGGAAGAACTTGAGCTTCTAGTGGACCACCAAGCATGAAGAAGCATTCAAGAAGTTGAAACATATGGTGTCTTCAAGACCCATTCTTCAACCATATGATCCTCAACTACCTTGTGTGGTTGATTTTGATGCTTCTAACTTTGCAATTGGAGCCGTGTTGCAATAGGAATTCCCAAATGGACCATCCCATTGCCTTTGTGTCTTGCCAACTAAATATAGCTAAAAGAAATTACTCTGCTCAAGATGGGGAACAACTTGCGATGGTATATGCCACCAAGGTATGGAGGCATTATCTCTTAGGGAAACAAGTGATCATGCAAACTGATCACAAGCCATTGTGGCAGACCCTACACTTGGAACACATGAAGAGTTGACATCATTGATGGGAGAAGTAATTCCAATTGTTTGACATCAAAATTAAGTACAAACCAGGTCAGTTCCATGTCATCCCTGATGCTCTATCACAATGACCTGATTTGAAGTCTCTTCCTCTCATCACGGCGGCCATTATGATGGTGTCAATTGATTCCAAGGTCCATAATGAGTTTTGGTTAGCTCTACAACAAGATCCCTTCTTCCAAATGGTACATGGTCGTTTGACAGCATGTGACAAGGAGTACAACACCTTCTCCTTCAAGGAAGACCTTCTATTCCATGAGGAGCGGATCTATGTTCTAGCCAAAGGTGATCTCCGACTTGTGTGCCTTCAAGAAGCCCATGATTTACCAATAGTTGGTCACATGGGTGTGGACAAGAGTTTGGGAACCCTCCAACACCAATGGTGGTGGCCCAACATGGCACAAGATGTTTGGGAGTTTGTCCGATTGTGTGAGAGTTGTCAACGTAACAAGTCTAGTAACCAAAAGCCGAGTGTGCTCCTTCAACCACTCCCCATCCCAACTACTCACTGGGAACATGTGAACTCAGGTCTCATCACCTCCTTGCCCAAGACAAAGCAAGGTCACACATCAATTGTGGTGTTTGTGGATAAGCTTAGTAAGAAAATCCATTTGGCACCAATGGTTGATACTATGGATGCTCCAACCTTAGACAAACTGAACGTGCAAATTGTACCTTGGAAGATATGCTTTGTGCCTTTGTCAATATTTATTATACTAATTGGGATGAATGTTTTGCAATTGCGGAGTTTGCATACAATAATTCTAAACAGGCAAGCACCGGATTCTCTCCTTTCTTTCTTAATTTTGGCCAAGATCCACTTGTTCCAGATTCCCTTCTTGCTCCTCTCCCATCTCATGTCCCTCATACTTCCTCCTTCTTGACCACCATCTCCCAATTCCTCAAACAAGCCAAATCTCATCTCCTTGTTGCTCAAAATCAGCAAAAACAATATGCGGATCACCATCGTTGCGATCTTAGCTTTCAAGTTGGTGATAAGGTCATGCTCTCATCCAATAACCTCCCTCTCCCACTTGATACCCAAGTTTGTAAACTCGTCCCTAATTGGATAGGACCCTTTGATATCACCCAAATTGTCTCTCTTGTTGCTTATCAACCTGTCTTGCCTTGTCATATGCACATCCATCTTGTCTTTCATGTATCCAAGTTGAAACCCTTTGTTCCTAATCCTTCTTTTTCCTCTTGAGTCCAACTCCCCCTCCTTCTATCTCTATCAATGATCATGATGAGAAGAGTTGATTGTATCCTTGCACATCACCATATTCAACGAGGCCGTTGACAACATACGGAGTACAAGGTCCTTTGGAAAGAGTATCCCCTTCATGATGCCACATGGGAACCTCTTTCTCATCTCCAAAATGCACAATTGGCCATCCAAGAGTTTGAAGCTTCATTGGTGACAAGGACGTCACCAACTAGCGGTGAGGGAATATGTAACAATATGGAGTTTAGTGATGTAGTTAATAAGGCTAACGAAGTAGAGAATAAACCAAATTAAACCAAAATATTCCAGAAGCATCTAGGAAGCTTCTTGGGAGGCTTTGTTACTAGATTAACCCCAAGCAGGTGTAATACTCCGAGGACAAGAGAAGAGAGAAAACACAGATTGCACACTCAAACATTCGATACCCCAAAGGAGCACCTTCTCTTTATTATATAGACAAAGAGGATCTCCTCCAAGGAAGCTCCACCATAGGATTAGGGACATAGATAGGTGACATGTCAGCAAGCTCCACCCTTGGATTACTTACTTGGATGGGTGACATGTTTGGTATAAGTCATATCTGGTTTATCAAACAAGCTTTGACCGGAGGGAATCTTTTAGAGAATCTTCCTATAGGAATCTCATAATCACGTAAGGTACCGTTGGAAAGCTCTCGACAAGATAAAGTGGAGGGGAGGGAAGGCCAGCCTTTCCTCTATTTGGGGGGGTCAGCACATTTTTGAGGCCTAATTCATCCATTTAGGCCTCCGAAATTGCCTTCAAAGATTTTAGGCATATTTCGGTTCCTACTCTATTAGTAGAAGTCCCCTTTTGGTGATACCTCTTTCTGATCTGTTTAGTCCATCATGTGTAACATCCTTCCAGATGTTACCAAACCAATTCTCACCTTTAAATCATATGTCTAGATATTGGTTCTACAGTTCTCAAGTCTATTTTGGTTTCTGCCCTATTAGTAGAAGTACTCTTTTGGTGATACTTCTATCTTATCTATTTTGACCATCATGTATAACATCATTCTAGATGTTACCAAACCAAATTTCACATCTAGATCATATGGCTAGCTCTTGGTATTATAGACCTCCCTCCTTTTAAGACGCAACGTCCTCGTTGTGCAATTTTTGCTCAAATGCTTGCACCAACACCGTTGCATGTGCCAAATTGGCAACGGGCTCCCAGGTTGCTTTATAGAGGGGGTAACCTTTCCATTGTACTAGATAGTCCATCCACGGATGGCGAGTACCACGCATGCGTTTTGGAGAATCCACTCCACTTCATATTCCTTTGTGCCATCAATGAGTGTTGGACAAGGTCAAATGTCTTGTGTGGAATGACCCTGGCCTAATCGGGTAGCATATCTGTGTAGTAGGGAGACATGGAACACTAGATGGATCTTCATGTGTGGTGGTAGCTCAAGGTGATAGGCCATAGCGTCAATGTGATGAAGAATTGAGAAAGGCCCAATAAAACAAGGTTTGAGCTTACGAGGTCCAACTAATGTGAGGTTGGTTGTTGATAGCCACACTTGATCCCCCAACATTGAACTCCATGTGCCTACAGTGTGCATCAGCATACTACTTTTGTCGATTTTGCGCAATCTGTAATCTATGATTGGCGCTCTCCACACCTTGTTGGATTCTAGAAACAAATGTGTTGACTGCATCGACCTTAGTAGCCACTGGACGAATCTTCATCAAGCTAGAAGGTGTGAAGGGATGCTCACCATACATGACGAAGAACGGAGTAACCTGGGTGTATGCATTCACTGAATTGTTGTAAGCAAATTCCACCAACTGGAGTAGGGTGTCCCACCTCTCTTGCTCTTCTAAGGTGAAGCCGCGTAATATGTCTTCAATCGTGCAATTAGCCCACTCTGTTTGGCCATCTGTTTGTGGGTGGTAAGTTGTGGACATGGTCAACTTGGTTTTGAAGAAACCAAAGAGTGTTTGCCAAAACAAACTAGTGAATTGGGTGCCTCTATCGGTGATGAATACTCTAAACAAGCCATGGTGAGCAAAGACTGCATCTAAGTATAATTGAGCTAGTTGTGGAGCGGTCATCTCCTTGGTGGTAGGGCGTACATGAATCATTTTGCTGAGCCGGTCCACAAAGACCACAATGGAATCAAACCATGAGGTGGTCTTGGGTAATTCACAGACGAGATCCATACTCACTTGTTCCCAACGTTGGGTAGGAGTGGGGAGAGGTTGAAGGAGCCCTACAAGAGCTTGATTAGAAGCTTTGTTCTATTGAAAAAGTAGGCAGCTACACACATAGTCCATCATTTCGTTGCTCATCTTGGGCCAATAGTAATGGCGCTTAACTACATCCAAGGTCTTGTCCACTCCGACATGAGCTGCAATGGCCAAATCATGACATTCTGCTAGAATGGTGATGCGTAATTTTGGGACATTTGGGATCCATAATCTCCCATCCCGAAAGGTGAGTCCTTGGGTGCTGGTGACACCTTTGGATGATTGTGCTTCTACAATCTGTGGATTAGTTTTTGTAGTAACCAAAATCTCTTGCCAGAATTTAGCGTTAATCTTAACCTCTACAACCAAGTTGTTTGCCATTGGCATGCGGGTGAATGCATTTGCAAGTTGCTTCTTACCTCCACGTAGGTGATTGTCATGTTGAAGCATTGTCGCCAATTTGCCCACCAAATTTGGCAACAAGATAGATCTTTTTGCGTCTTGAGGTAGACTAGAGGTTTTTGGTCTCTCTCTACTACAAATGCCTTCTTGCCTAGGTAGTGCTTCCAATGCTTGGTTGCTAGAACAATGGCCAACTCTTCTCTTTCCGTGGTGTGGTAGTTGCACTCTGCCGGTAACAACTTTCAAGAGAAATATGCAATTGGATGCCATCTGTCATGCCACTCTTGTTGTAGGACTGCTCCTATTGCTACGTCTGATGCATCTGTAGCCAACTTGATTGGTTGTTTTGGGTCATACCACTTCAAGATTGGTGCATGTAGCAAGGCGGCCTTCAATTCTTGAAAGGCCAACTCTTGTGCAATTCCCCATGTCCACTTCTTCCCCTTGCCAAGTAGTTCCGTTAAAGGTTGTGCAACCTTGGAGAAGTCCTTGACAAATCTATGATAGAATCCCGTCAACCCCAAGAAGCTCTTAAGTTGAGTCTGATCTTCTGGGGCATTCTATTTTTGAATGACCTCTATTTTATCTGTCAATACTTGAATGCCATTTGCACTTACTCTATGCCCTAAGTAGTCTACTTCAGACTTGCAAAACTCACACTTTGAGATTTTGGCATACAATTGATTCTGTCTTAGAATCTGGAGGACCTCTCGTAGATGTTGTTTATGTTCTGTCATCGTGCTACTATATACTAAGATATCATCCAAGAAGACGATAACAGACTTATCCAAGTATGGACAAAATATGTCATTCATTAGACTCATGAAAGTGGCAGGTGCATTGGTGAGGCCAAAAGGCATCACAAGATACTCAAAGTGGCCATACTTGGTTCAAAAGGCAATTTTGTACACATCCTCCTCTGCAAATTGGATTTGATTGTAACCGCTCCGCAAGTTCAGTTTGATGAAGTATCTTGCTCCGTGGAGTTGATCAAACAGTTCATCCATGTGAGGTAAGGAGTATTTGTTCTTCATTGTTTGCTGATTGAGACCCCAATAGTCAATGCACATGCGCATTATACCATCCTTCTTCTTCACAAACAAGACAGGGGCCCCATATGGTGATACGCTAGGTTGGATGAACCCTTTCTGCAGCATCTCCTCAATTTGAGTCTTATACTCTTCCAACTCATGAGGTGATAGGCAATATGGGGCCTTACAAGGAGGTGTCTTCCACGAGAGTGTCTCAATTTTGTGATCTACTCACTTTTTTGGTGATAATTCTGAAGGTAGATCATCAAGAAAGACATTTTGAAACTCATCCACCACATCCTTTAATTTCTCAAGAATTTTTCCATCGAGTTGTGCACTCTCGACTTCTCTTATTAGACCCATAAAACATCTATCGATCTTACAGACAATTGCCATCCCTATGACATATAGAGACAGTTTTTGCATGTGTGACTTTTCTTTAACCCCAATGATTGACCATTGGTGGGTTCTCACTACTTTCTTCCTCCAATCCACCATAGGGTTGTATTGCTCCATCCATGGCATGCCTAAAATTGCATCATAACAAGCTAACTATATCACTTGCCACTCAATTGCTTCTTGATATTCTCCTACAGAGAGGGTTATCCGTCTAGGTAATGATTCAATCTTCTCTGTTTGCCCATTTGGTAACTCTACTTCTTCACTCCCATCTCTCTCTAGATCCATTCCCAATCTTATTGCAACAAAGCAAGACAAGAAATTCTCTTATGCTCCCGCATCTCTTAATACTCTCACTTGATTACCTTCAAGGATTCCATTCATGATAATCAATTGTGAGGTTGCCTTTCGGGATCTTTGCACATTATTCTTCTTCCTTCCCTTGCTTCTTTGCTTCCTTATTGAGCCAGTAAGGCCGTGAGGTACATTTACTGGTGATCTTCATTTTCCAAAGTGATTTCTACCTCTTCCTCTTCAATGTGCCTCTCCATGTTGTTCAAAGATCGCCTATAAGAAGGCCAAGGGCCTCTAGGGAAACGAGTGTGACAATTGGTAGATATGTGCCCAATACGGCCACAATTGTAACAATGGCGTTGTTCTCCTCGAATCCCTTCTCCTCGTGGGACTCCATCTCTTTGTTCTTCTACCCGTCTTTGCTCCCCGTGAAGCGGTCATGCTCCTTGATCCCGGAATTGAAGGTTGCCCAATTCCATTGGTACTGGTCCACCTATGTGTGGCATTTCTGCCCAATAATGTTGAGGTGGAACTACTCCTTCACCTCCACCTAATGCTCTTGTTATTCTCTGTGCACAAGCAATGGCTTCAAATACCGTGTGAGGATTTTGCATTATGACTTCTTGGCGAATCCGCTCTTTCAACCCTTGTTTGAAATTGTCGAGAGCCTTTGCTTGACTCATGTCGGTAATTGCGACTTGTAGATCCAAAAATACCTCCACATACTCTTGTATGCTATTCTTCTGTCTCAATCCCCATAGTTGAGTTCGAGCCATCTACACAACATTCACCAATTGGACATTCTTCAGCAATCCTTCTTGCATTGCTGTCCATGTGACCTCCCTTCTCTCTGCCAACATGGATCGTTCCCAAGCATCATACCATGTGAGGGCTTTATCAGTCAAGTACCCACATGCAAACATGCTTGCAACATGCTCTGTGATCTCTGTTGAGAACAATCGGAAATATTGATTCATTCTCAAGATCCAATTTTCCACTACTCCCATCGTACACTACCCCTTGTAATGCTCAATGTTACAGGTCTTCTTCATCTGGAGTAGCAATGTGGCTTCATCATTGATAGGGTTCATAGGCACGGGTGCCTCTCCAAGTACTTCAGGCACAAGTACTAGGTTTTGAGATGGCTCTTCTTCTTGCATGGCTATATCGTTCCTGAGGATTTGCACTTGACTTTGTAATGTCTCCATGGTCATCTTAATCTCTTGAAATTCATTCAACATCCTTTGCATTCCTTGCACCAGCTCTTGCAATTACGGATCCATGGTTCCTGCAACACTCAATTGCTAATGTCTACTTCAATACAAAGTCAATATAATCACTTTGGAAGGTGCACAAACTATTGGAACTACCATTGGAACCTCAGAAGCTATCACTCGTTGATAATACTCCTCACCAAAATTCCTAACCACAAAATCTCTAAACATCACTTTTGGCCTCACTACATAACGGATTTCTACTTGAGTGTTGAAAGGGAGAGGATTTGGGACATTCATATCCATATTATCATAATAAAATGTAGATTGTCAAATCCCACTCTCTATCATATATCACCATAGGTAGAATCATCGTGTTTGGTGAGTTCATCATTCTATCCATGAATTCTGCACCAAAGTGATAAACTAGCGATACCCTCATCTGCTCATGCTGGATGTACATAACCTTGATGTGGAATGGGTTTGAGAATGGAAAGCTAGGTGCGGGAAATTGTCCTCCCGGTGTATCCATCCCATCCGCTCTCTAAAGTCCTTCCTAAGTCTAGTGATTACTCTATGTTCTCCACCTCAAATTACTCAGTTTCAGTAGTTCGTGTTATTCCAAGAGGGGTGATCCACTCTCTTGGACTAAAACACTCGCTCTGATACCATTGAAATACTCCAAGGACAAGAGAAGAGAGAAAACACAGATTGCACACTCAAACATTTGATGCCCCAAAGGAGCATCTTCTCTTTATTATATAGACAAAGAGGATCTCTTCCAAGGAAGCTCCACCATAGGATTAGGGATATAGATAGGTGACATGTCAGCAAGCTCCACCCTTGGATTACTTACTTAGATGGGTGACATGTTTGGTCTAGGTCCTATCTGGTTGGTCAAACAAGCTTTGACCGGAGGGAATCTTTTAGGGAATCTTCCTATAGGAATCTAAGAATCACGTGAATAAGGTATGGTTGGAAATCTCTTGATGAAACAAAGCAAGGGGGAAGGAAGGCAAGCTTTTCCTCCATTGGGGGGAGAATGTGCACATTTTCAAGGCCTAATTCATCCATTTAGGCCTCCAAAATTGCCTTCAAAGATTTAAAGCATATTTTGGTTCCTACTCTATTAATAGAAGTCCCCTTTTGGTGATATCTCTTTCTGATCTGTTTAGTCCATCCTGTGTAACATCATTCCAGATGTTACCAAACCAAATTTCTCACCTAGATCATATGGCTAGCTCTTGGTATTACAACAGGTAGCTTCTACTTGTTGTAGTTCTCACCTTTAAATCATATGTCTAGCTATTGGTTCTAAAGTTCTCAAGTCTATTTTGGTTTTTGACTTATTAGTAGAAGTATTCTTTTGGTGATACTTCTATCTTATCTATTTTGACCATCATGTATAACATCATTCTAGATGTTACCAAACCGAATTTCACATCTAGATCATATGGCTAGCTCTTGGTATTACAGCAGGTAGCTTCTAGAAGCTTGCTTGCTTGCACCCCAAGCAGGTAGCTTCTAGAAGGAAGCTTCTGGAAGCTTCTAACTAGCTTAGCTTGCACGCCAAGTAGACAGCTCTAGAAGGAAGCTTCTTGAGAAGCTTCTTGGTTAAGTTGGCTTGCACTCTAAGAAAATGGCTCAAGGAAACTTCTTGAGAAGCTTCTCAAGGGTCTTGTATGCTACCTATAAATACCAAGGCCGAAGCTCATGCTAGGCATTTGGAGTTTTCCCTCATTCCAATGTCCCAATGTGAGCTTCCAATTCTCTTATTTCTCTCCTTGGTCTTGGTCTTTTACAATCTGCCTAAAAGCAATCTCTAAGATGCTCATATACCATCCTTACCAAGCCTCCAAAAGAGAAGCAAGGGTAGTGCACAATGCTTGTGCAAAGGGCGACCTATCAAGACATAAAATTTGCTCAAACAAATAATCTAAGACCTCTAATGGTACTTTGTCTCTTGTCATTGGATGTAGTGAGCGTAGGGAAGAGATAGTCTCATCAGTGGAACTAGCCATAGACAAAAGGTGCAACACTTTTGTGTTAGAAAATACATTCTTGAGGACCTCTTGCAATAGCACATCATAAACCCCATTAAGCAAATAATGTAAGAACAACAAGAAATAGCGTGGTTCACTTCCTATCCCGAAATCTACCTCCATGGCTGAAACATGCTCATATCCAACACTTTATTACATGTTGCACATATATATGTATGTATGTGTGTGTGTATATATATAGAGAGAGAGTTCCTCATCACTATCATCTGGTTGAACTCCTGAAATACTTACTTGCATGACTTCTTGAATATTGACCACTCAAGGTATCTAGTCACTTTAGTAATTTGCCGTAGTAGTGATTGAATATAGCTAGACAAGGTCCAGTCCCGCACCATATGAAACAGCAAGGTTTTTCATCAGTTACAATTGCTCTTGATTGTCATAGTCTTCAATAATTAGTCAAGTCATAGATAACAAGCCAAACATAACAGTCTCCACCTTTTGCTTGTATCCACCATATCATCCCAAAGAGCAACATTGAAAATTGAGCAAGTTCATACATAACTTGAACTTCTCAACATGAATAGTTTTATTCAATATATCAGTTGTGTTTACCTCTATGCCAATCTTTCACAAATTGATCTCACCATTTGTCACAGCTTCCTTGATAAAATGATATCTCACATCAATATGCTTTGTCCTTGAATAATATACTTGATTCTTGGCCAAGTGAATAGTGCTTTGGCTATCACAAAAAAAGTTTGGACTTTGTGTTAGAGATCTTGCATCCTTGGCTAATCTTTGTAGCCATATTGCCTCTTTGGCAGCCTCAATTGTTGCAATATATTCCATCTTTGTAGTAGAAAGAGAAATATTAGATTGGGGAGTAGACTTCCAACTTATTGCACCACCAATAAGTGTAAAAATAAATCATGTTGTAGACCTTCTCTTATCCAAGTCTCCAGCAAAATCAGAATCTACATACCTTGTAATTCCTCCTTCTTGGTCCTTCTCCACATCAAAGACAATGCCAATATTTATAGTTCCTTTCAAGTGATGAAGTATCCACTTCAAAGCTTCCCAATGTTTTTTCCGTGGATTTTCCATGTATCTACTCAACATACTCACAGCATATGAGATGTTTGGTCTAGTGCAGACCATAGCATACATTAAAATCCCAACAGTACAAGCATAAGGAATATTTTACATTACTTTTAATAGACATTGCTTTAATGATATCCTAAAATGACTTGCCATTGGAGTGCTCACTTTGCATTCTCCATGCCAAAATGATCAAGTAATTTTTCCAAATATCTCTTTGAGCTATTCATAACTTTCTCTTGCTCTTTTCTTGGTGAATTTCGGTCCCAAGCACCATCTTTGAAGGACCCAAGTCCTTCAAATCAAACTCCTTACCAAGTTGTGCTATCAATTTCTCCACCTCAATCATATCCTCCTCATCAATTAACATATCATCCACATATAGTACCAAGATGATTAAATCAAATGCTCTAGGTCCATGTAGCTTCTTGAGGTACACACAACAATCTAACTCACTTTTGTTATATCCATGCTTCAACATGAAAGCACTAAATTTCATGTACCAAAGTCTTGGACTTTGCTTTAGTCCATATAGACTTTTGTGACCTATAAACTAGGTTTTGGTTCCTTGGTACCACAAAACCTTTAGATTGATGCATGTAAATGTCCTCCTCCAATTCTCCATGTAAAATAGCAATTTGTAACATCTAGTTGCTCCAATGCCAAGTTATGCAATGCAACTTTTGCTAATAGTGCACAAATTGAAGAGATTTTTACCACTGGTGAAAGATATCATTGAAGTCAATACCTTCTTTTGGCTATAACCTTTTGCTACAAGCCTTGCTTTGTATTGATCTCCACCGGATTTTGAAGTCCTTCCTTCTTATGAATATCCATCTACAAACAATTGCCTTCTTCTCATAGGCAATTTTTGAAGTCGCCAAGTTTGGTTTTTGGCCAAAGACTTCATCTCCTCTTCCATTGCACCATGCCTATAAAAGACCAAGACCAAGGAGAAATGGAAGAGAGAATGGAAGAATATGAAATAGGAGAAAGGAAGATCACATTGAGACACTTGGGTGTGTGAAACTCCAAATTTTTAGCATGAGATTCAACTTTAGTATTTATAGGGAGCATACAAGGCTCTTCAGAAGCTTCTCAAGAAGCTTTTTTGAGTCATTTTCTTGGAGTGCAAGCCAAGTTAACTAAGAATTTTCAAGAAGCTTCCTTCTAGAATCCGCCTACTTGGCATGAAGCTAAGCTAGTTGGAAGCTTCTAGAAGCTACCTACTTGGGATGCAAGCTAAGCTAGCCGGGAAGCTTCCCAAGAAGCTCCTTAGATACTTTTGGAATATTCTAGGTTAATTTGGTATATTTTCTACTTTGTTAGCCCTAACTAACTTTGTTGTTAAATTCCATATTGTTACATGTTCTTCCTCCACTAGTTGGTGATGTCTTTGTTGCCATTGAAGCCTTAAACTCTTGGATGGCCATTTGTGAATTCTAGAGATGAGAAAAGGGTTCCCATTTGACATCATGAAGGAGATACACTTTCCAAAGGACCTTGTACTCAAAATGTTGTTGGTGGCTTCATTGGATGTGGCAACGTACAAGGATATGATCAACTTTGTACTCCTCATGATCATTAATAGGGACAGGAGGAGGAGGTTGAACATGAGAAGAAAAAGAAGATCGGTTAGAAACAAAGGGTTTCAACTTGGAAATGTGAAAGACAAGGCGGATGCACATATGACAAGGTAAGGCAAGTTGAAAAGCAATAAGAGAGATGATTTGGGTGACATCATAGGGTCCTATCCAATTAAGGGTAAGTTTACAAACTTGGGTATCAAGTGGGAGGGGTAGGTTACTAGAGGAGAGCATGATCTTATCACCAACTTGAAAAGTGAGATCACAACGATGGTTGTCCGCATATTGTTTCTAATGATTCTAAGCAACAAGGAAATGAGATTTGGCTTGTTTGAGAGTTTGGGATATGGTGGTCAAGAAGGTAGAAGTATGAAGGATATGAGTGGAGGAGGTGAAAGAAGGGAATCTGTAACAAGTGGATCTTTGCCAAAATTGAAGAAGAAAGAAGATAATCCGGTCCTTGTCTATTTGGAATTATTGTATGCAAACTCCGCAACTGCAAGATATTCATCCCAATTGGTATAGTGGATGTTGACAAAGGCATGAAACATATCCTTCAAGGTGCAATTTGCAAGTTTAGTTGGTCCATCAAGTTAAGGATGATAGGCCGTGGACAAAGCAAGCTTGGTGTTGAGTATCTAGAGAAATGCTTGTCAAAATTTCCCAATGAATCAAGGATCACAATCAAAGATGAGTACATGAGGCATCCCATGATGCTTGAAGACAGTGCCAAAGTAGATCTATGCCAGTGTTGGAGTATCCATGGTATCAATAGTTGGTGCTAAATGGATTTGCTTACCACAAACACCACAATCATCATGTGACCTTGCTTTGTCTTGGGCAAGGATGTGATGAGATCCAAGCTCTTGTGTTCCCATCAAGTAGATGGAATGGGAAGTGGTTGAAAGAGTCCACTTAGTTTCTAGTTGCTAGCCTTGTTGCATTGGCAACTCTCATACAATTGGATAAATTGTTAACATCTTGTAACAATATGGAGTTTAGTGACGAAGTTAGTCGGCTTACGAAGTAGAGAACAAGACAAAATAGCCTAGAATACTCTAGAAGTATCTAAAAAGCTTCTTAGTAAGCTTCCCGACTAGTTAACTTGCGCCCTAAGCAGGTAGCTTCTAGAAGGAAGCTTCTAGAAGCTTCTAACTAGCTTAGCTTGCACGCCAAGTAGGCGGCTTCTAGAAGGAAGCTTCTTGAGAATCTTCCTAGTTAACTTGGCTTGCACTCCAAGAAAGCGGCTCAAGGAAGCTTCTTGAGAAGCTTCAAGGGTCTTGTATGCTACCTATAAATACCAAGGCCAAAGCTCATGCTAGGCATTGGGAGTTTTCCCTCATTCAAGTGTCCCAATGTGAGTTTCCATTCTCCTATTTCTCTCCTCGGTTTTGGTCTTTTACATTGGTATCAAAGCAGGAATGGGATGGATGGAATTTATGGACCACCAAATCCACTTCTACCAAACCGTTGGGACTTTCATGTCCAAATATTACCAAAGCATCGTTTCACACAATTCATCACCTCGCGCTTTGGGCAGGATTTTCTACACATGATCACCGTGTCAAAGGAACCCTTGATACTTCCAATTGTAACTTATGGAGAACGGTGGACGTGTTGTATTTATGTTTTAATCAACTAGATAAATTGAGTGTAGTAGAATAGAGTAGTAACAATGGCAGCAATACCGGATGTTATCCTTGCAATGCAACAACAAATCGAGCATCTTACTCGATTGTTGGATGAACAAGACCAACAACGACAAGAACAGATAGATAGAGCGCCAGTTCGAGATGGAGAAGATCACATTTGATTTCAAAACCCAAGGTGTTTGAAGGCAAGAATCTTCCCAGCACAGTGGAGAATTTTGTGTTTGACTGTGAACGTTACTTTGAAGCCACCAATCTTCAAGATGAGCGGAAACAAATTCTCTTGGCTTCTAGCCAATTGGATGGCGTGGCAAAACTTTGGTGGAGATTCCGAGTAGAAAGAGCTGAACGACAAATTGCTACACCAATTTCGACATGGGTAGAATTCAAGGATGCAATTCTTGGTCGATTTCAAACTATAAATGCCACCCAAGCCGCACGAGATAAATTGGCGGAGTTGAGGCAAATTGGCTCAGTGAGAAGCTACATCACACAATTTCAGAACATCATCATGCAAATTCCAGATATCCAAGAAGGTGAAGTTCTGGATCGATTTGTGCGAGGATTGAAGTCACGAACCAAATTGGAGGTGACCATGCGGGAGCCACAAAACGTAGAAGAAGCCATGCAATTGGCTGAGCGTTTTGATTCCTTGGTTGCGACAACTTGGTCTCGACCTCGACCTACACAAAGCCTACTAGTACCACGAGTGGAAGAACCAGTACCAATGGAGATTGATGCTATCCAACGAAGACCACTTGGCACAGCAGATAAAGAAAGATTACGACAAAATGGAGGTTGCTTTTATTGTCGCCAAGTTGGACATCACATTGCTGAATGTCCACTTAGGAATGGGCGACCTCGACAAGTTGCCCAGATGGAGTTTGTGGAACAGAATGTTCAAGGAAACGAAGAATCCCAGTAGGAGATTTGAGCCGCCTATTGGGAGCTTGATTAGTTCCAATGGGATTGAAGGCTTGATCTATGCAAGTTTGCTTCACTTGCAAGGTACGATATCTAATCGGGGTTGTAGGATTTTGGTTGATTTTGGAAGTTCAGAAAATTGCATGTCTATGCAAGTAGCAAAGGAATTGGGTATTCCTATCAAGCCAGTGTTTGGAAGTAGTTTGATGATGGCGGATGGTAGAAAAGGTTCTGCATTCCGCACCTCACATCCTGTTACCTTCAAGATTGGGAAGGAGTATATGGAGTGTATGAGGTTTGTAGTGGCACCTCTACACTATGATATCATTCTGGGTCTACCTTGGCTTGAACGTCATAAGGTTCAATTTGATTGGACCCGACGACAAATTCAAGTACAACACCAAGGTAGAAATTTCCAATTAGGTTGTCTGGCACCTCTGAGTAAGACGCCTAAGAATAGTCAGTCCCAAGATGGGAAGTTTGTCGAGAAGGTAGCCATAGAGCGAATCTGGAAGGGGGATGAGTCCCAAGATGGGGAGTTTGCCAAGAAGGCAACCATAGAGCAAGCTTGGAAGAGAGATGAGTCACTGGAAGGGAAGTTCGTTAATGAAGCGGCCATAGAGAAAGCTTTGGAGGAAGATAAGTCTGTATTTGCGGTGTGGGTCAAGCCGATTGCACAAGAACAATCTGAGGAGGGCCAAGAGCCTCATCAAGCAATGGTGGATCGGATAGTTCAGGAGTTTGCAGATGTGTTTCCGGATGATCTTCCAAAGGGATTACCCTCCGATCGAGGTATGCCCTTCAAGATCGAGTTATTGCCAGGGAGTACTCCAGTGAGTAGACCAATCTATCGGCTCTCACCAAAGGAATTGGAGGAGTTGCGAACAACACTTACAGAGTTGTTGGAGAAGGATTTCATACCACATAGTACCTCTCCTTGGGGAGCACCGGTACTATTTGTTCCAAAGAAGGATGGAGGACTTCGTTTCTATATTGATTACCGTGGACTCAATAAGCAAACCGTGAAGAATGCATATCCCTTGCCTTGGATCGATGACCTGCTTGATCAACTAAGTGGAGCACGCTACTTTTCCAAGTTGGATCTTCATAGCGGCTATTGGCAAATTCCTATTGAAGGAGAGTATGTGCAAAAGACTGCCTTTCGCACAAGGTATGGACATTTCGAGTGGAGAGTTCTACCTTTTGGACTCACTAATGCTCCAGTAGTCTTCATGGATCAGATGCATCGGGTGTTGGAGGGACTATTGGATCGGTCCGTGGTGGTGTTCTTAGATGATATTCTAATCTATAGCAGGACAGAGGCAGAACACGTGAATCATGTGCAAGAAGTCCTAAAACGACTACGACAATGGAATTTCTACTGCAAGAAGTCAAAGTGTGCTCTTTGGCAGAAGGAGGTTACCTTCTTGGGTCATAAGATCTCATCAGAGGGGATCAAGATAGAAGAAGAGAAGATCAAGGCCATTACTGATTGGCCTATTCCGAAGGATGCTACAGAAGTACAAGCATTCAATGGATTGGCCAGTTTTTACTGACGGTTCATCCACTATTATGCTCACGTGGTTGCACCATTGACTGACCTCTTGGGAAGGAACTTGAGCTTCCAGTGGACCACCAAGCATGAAGAAGCATTCCAGAAGTTAAAGCATATGGTGTCTTCAAGACCCATTCTTCAACCATATGATCCTCAACTACCTTGTGTGGTTGATTTTGATGCTTCTAACTTTGCGATTGGAGCTGTGTTGCAACAAGAATTTCCAGATGGACTACATCCTATTGCCTTTGTGTCTCGCCGACTAAAAACAGCTGAAAGAAATTACTCTGCTCGAGATCGGGAACAACTTGCAATGGTATATGCCACCAAGGTATGGAGGCATTATCTCTTGGGGAAACAAGTGATCATGCAAACTGATCACAAACCATTGTTGCAGACCTTACACTTGGAGCACATGAAGAGTTGCATCATCGATGGGAAGAGCAACTCCATTTGTTTGACATCAAACTTGAGTACAAACCAGGTCGGTTCCATGTCATCCCCGATGCTCTATCACGACGACCTGATTTGAAGGATTTTCCTCTCATCACGGCGGCAATTACAACGGTGTCCATTGACCCTAAGGTCCATAATGAGTTTCAATCAGCTCTACAACAAGATCCCTTCTTCCAAATGGTACACGGTCGTCTGACAGCACGCGACAAGGAATACAACACCTTCTCCTTCAAGGAAGGCCTTTTATTCCATGGAGACCAGATCTATGTTCCAGCCAAATGTGATCTTTGACTTGTGCGCCTTCAAGAAGCCCATGATTTACCAATAGCTGGTCACATGGGAGTGGACAAGACCTTGGGCACCCTCCAACGTCAATAGTGGTGGCCCAACATGACACAAGATGTTTGAGACTTTGTCCGATCATGTGAGAGTTGCCAACGGAACAAGGCCAGCAACCAGAAGCCGAGTGGACTCCTTCAACCACTCGCCATTCCATCCGCTTGTTGGGAGCATGTGAGCTTGGATCTCATCACATCCTTGCCAAAGACAAAACAAGGACACACCGCAATTGTGGTGTTTGTGGATAAGCTTAGTAAGCAAATCCACTTGGCACCAACCTGTGATACCGTGGATGCTCCAACCTTAGCGCAAATCTACTTCGACAATGTCTTCAAGCATCATGGGATGCCACGTGTACTCATCTCCGACCGTGATCCTCGATTTACCGGGAAGTTTTGGCAAGCACTCTTCCAGATACTCGGCACCAAGCTTGCTTTGTCCACGGCCTATCATCCTCAAACTGATGGACAAACCGAACGCGCCAATCGTACATTGGAGGATATGTTGCGGGCCTTTGTCAATGTCCACCATACCAATTGGGATGAATGTCTTGTAGCTGCAGAATTTGCCTACAACAATTCCAAACAGGCAAGCACTGGATTTTCTCCCTTCTTTCTCAATTTTAGCCAAGATCCGCTTGTTCCAGATTCTCTTCTTGCTCCCCCTCCCTCTCAGGTTCCTCATACTTCTACATTCTTGACCACTATATCCCAATCTCTCCAACAAGCCAAATCTCACCTCCTTGTTGCTCAGAATCGCCAAAAACAATATGCAGACCATCATCGTCGTGATCTCACCTTTGAAGTTGGTGATAAAGTCATGCTATCCTCTAGTAACCTCCCTCTCCCACTTGATACCCAAGTTCGTAAACTTGCTCCTAATTGGATAGGACCCTTTGATATCACCCACATTATCTCTCCTGTTGCTTATCGTCTTGCCTTACCTTGTCACATGCGTATCCATCATGTCTTTCATGTTTCCAAGTTGAAACCCTTTGTTCCTAACCCTTCTTCCTTTTCCTCTCGAGTCCAACCTCCCCCTCTTCCTGTCCCTATCAATGATCATGAGGAGTACGAAGTTGATCGTATCCTTGCGCGTCGCCATATTCAACGAGGCCATCGCCAACATACGGAGTACAAGGTCCTTTGGAAAGGGTATCCCCTTCATGATACCACATGGGAACCTCTTTCTCACCTCCAGAATGCACAGATGGCCATCAAGGAATTTGAAGCTTCACTAGCAACGAGGATATCACCAACTAGCAGCGGGGGAATATGTAACAATATGGAGTTTAGTGACGAAGTTAGTCGGCTTATGAAGTAGAGAACAAGACAAAATAGCCTAGAATATTCTAGAAGTATCTAAGAAGCTTCTTAGTAAGCTTCCCGACTAGTTAACTTGCACCCTAAGCAGGTAGCTTCTAGAAGGAAGCTTCTAGAAGCTTCTAACTAGCTTAGCTTGCACGCCAAGTAGGCGGCTTCTAGAAGGAAGCTTCTTGAGAAGCTTCCTAGTTAACTTGGCTTGCACTCCAAGAAAGCGGCTCAAGGAAGCTTCTTGAGAAGCTTCAAGAGTCTTGTATGCTACCTATAAATACCAAGGCCAAAGCTCATGCTAGGCATTGGGAGTTTTCCCTCATTCAAGTGTCCCAATGTGAGTTTCCATTCTCCTATTTCTCTCCTTGGTTTCGGTCTTTTACACATCTTGTGTCATATTGCACCACCACCATTGGCATTGGGAGTACCCAAGGTCTTGTCCACACCCCTATGACCAAAGATTGGTAAATCACGGGCTTCTAAGAGGCACACAAGTCAGAGATCACCCTTGGCTAGAAAATAAATCCAATTCTCACAAAATAGAAGGCCTTCCTTGTAGGAGAAGGTGTTGTACTCCTTGTTGCATGTAGCAAGATAACCTTATACTATCTGAAAGAAAGGATCTTGTTGTAGAGTTGTCTTAAACTCAATTTGGACTTTGGAGTCAGTTGATACCATTGTAGTTGCAACTGTGATGAGAAGAAGAGACTTCAAATCAAGTCATCGTGATAGGGCATTGGGGATGATATGGAATCAACCCGGTTTCTACTTGAGTTTGATGGTAAAAATTGTAGTTGTTCCTCCCATCAATGATGTCTACTCTTCATGTGTTCCAAGTGTAATGTCTACAAAAATGGTTTGTGATCATTTTGGATGATCACTTGTTTCCCCAAGAGATAATGCCTCCATACCTTGGTGTCATATACCATTGTGAGTCATTCTCGATCTCAAGTAGAGTAATTCCTTTTAGCCATATTTAGTTGGCAAGACATAATGGCAATGGGATGTAATCCATCTTGGAATTATTGCTACAACATGGCTCCAATCACAAAGTTTGAAGCATCAAAATCAACCACACAATGTAGTTGAGGATCATATGGTTGAAGAATAGGTTTTAAAGACACCATATGTTTTAGCTTCTAGAATACTTCTTTGTGCTTGGTGGTCCACTAAAAGCTTGAGTTCTTTCCCAAGAGATCAGTCAATGGTGCGGCCACATGAGCATAATAGTGGATGAACCATCAGTAAAAACTAGCCAATCCATTAAATGCCCATATATCTATAGTATCCTTTGGAGTAGGCCAATCAGTAATGTCCTTGATTTTCTCCTCTTCCATCTTGATCTCCTTTGAGGAGATCTTGTGGCCCAAGAAGGTAACTTCCTTTTGCCAAAGGTACACTTCAACTTCTTGTAGTAACATTTCCATTGTTGTAGTTGTCTTCGGAATTCTTGCATATGATTCATGTGTTCTACCTTTGTTTTGCTATAAATGAAGATATCATCCAAGAATATCACCACGTACCGCTCTAATAATCCATCCAACACCCAATGGATTTGATCCATGATAATTGTTGGAGCATTAGTGAGCCCAAAAGGTAGAACTTGCCACTCAAAATGCCCATACCTTATGTGAAAGGTAGTCTTTTGCACATCCTCCCTATCAATGAGGATTTGCTAATAGTCGTTGCAAAGATCCAACTTGGAGAAGAACCATGCTCCGCTCAATTGATCAAGCAAGTCATCAATTTGAGGCAAGAGATATGTATTCTTCACAATTTTTTTATTGAGCCCACGGTAGTCAATATAGAAACAAAGTCTTCCATTGTTCTTTGGAATGAATAGTATCGGTGCTCCCCAAGAAGCTGTACTAATTTGTATGAAATCCTTCTCCAACAACTCCATAAGTGTTGTTTGCAACTCTTCCAACTCCTTTGGTGAGAGCCAATAGATTGGTCTACTCATTGGAGTACTCCTTGACAATAACTAAATCTTGAAGGGCATACCACGATCGGACGGTCATCTCTTTAGTAGATCATCCAAAAAAATATCTACAAACTCCTAAACTATTTGATCAACCATTGCTTGATGAGATTCCTTACTCTTCTCAGACTTATCCTCCTCCAAAGCTTGCTCTATGCTTGCTTGGCTAACAAACTTCCCATCTTGGGACTCATCTCTCTTCAATGCTTGCTCTATGGCTATCTTCTCCACAAACTTCCCATCTTGGGGCTGACTATTCTTAGGTGTCTTTCTCAGAGGTGCTAGACAACCTATTCAAAAATTCCTACCTTGGTGTTGTACTTGAATTTGTCATCGGTTCCAATCAAATTGAACCTTATGACGTGCAAGCTAAGGTAGACCTAGAATGACATCATAGTATAGAGGTGTCATTACAAACCTCATACACTCCAAATACTCTTTCCCGATCTTGAAGGTAATAGGATGCAAGATTCAAAAAGCAAAACCCTTTCTACCACCCGCCATCATCAATCTACTTCTAATTATTGATAGGAATACAAAATTCCTTTGCTAATTGCATGGACAAACAATTTTATGAACTTCTCAAATCAACCAAAATCTTACAATCACGATCAGGTATCATACCTTGCAAGTGAAGCAAACTTGCATAAGTTGAGCCTATCAATTCATTAGAACTAATCAAGTTCCCAACTGGTAGCTCAAAATCTCCTATTGTGATTCCTGATTTCCTTGATCATTTTTCTCCATAAACTCTATTTGGGTGACTGGTCAAGGTCATGCATTCTTGAGTGGACATTCAGTAATACATTGTCCAATTTGGTGACAATAGAAACAACCATCATTTTGTTGTAGCATTTTTTTATCCACAATGCCAAGTCGTCTTTGTTGAATGGCATCAATCTTAATTGGTGTTGGCTCCTCCAATCGTGTGTAGTGTATTGGTAGGTTTTGTGGAGGTCAAGGTTGAGACCAAGTTGCTACAACCAAGGGATCAAAGCATTCTGCCAATTGTATGGCTTCCTCCAAGTGTTGTGGCTCTTGCATAGTTATCTTTAATTTGGTTTGTGACTTCAAGCCCCTCACAAATCGATGCATAGCTTCACCTTCCAGTATATTTAGAATTTGCATGATGGTGTTTTAGAATTGTGTGATGTAACTTCTTATAGAGCCAATCTACTTCAACTCTACTAACCTATCTTGTGCAGCTTGTGTGGTATTTATAACTTGGAATCAACCAATTATTGCACTCTTGAGTTCTGCCCATGTCAGTATTTGTGCAACAATTTGTTATTCAGCTCACTTCACTCGGAATCGCCACCATAGCTTTGCTACTCCATCTAGTTGGCTAGAAGCCAAGAGAATCTATTTCCATTCATCTTGAAGATTGGTAGCTTTGAAATAACATTCACAATCAAACATAAAATTCTCCATTGCACTTGGGAGATTCTTGCCTTCAAGGTGATTGTATTCAAAAAATCTTGCCCAAAGCATGAGGTGATGAACTATGTAAAACTATGCTTGGGTAGTACCCGGACACAAAAATCCCAATGGTTTGGTGGAAATAGATTTGGTGGTCCATAGATTCCATCCATCCCATTCCTACTTTGATACCAATGTAAAAGATCAAGACCAAGGAGAGAAATAGGAGAATGAAATATCACTTTGGGACACTTGAGTGTGGGAACTCCAAATGCCTAGCATGAGCTTTGGCTTTGCTATTTACAGGGAGTATACAAGGCTCTTGAGAAGCTTCTCAAGAAGCTTCTTTGAGCCATTTTCTTGGAGTGCAAGCCAAGTTAACTAGGAAGCTTCAAGAAGCTTCTTTCTAGAAACCGCCTACTTGGCATGCAAGCTAAGCTAGTTGAAAGCTTCTAAAAGCTTCCTTCTAGAAACTTTCTACTTGGGATGCAAGGTAAGCTCGTCAAGAAGCTTCCCAAGAAGCTTCCTAGATACTTTGGAATATTCTAGGCTAATTTGGCCTATTTGCTACTTTGTTAGCCCTAACTAACTTTGTTGCTAAATTTTGTATTGTTACAATGCCACTTTTGACACTCTTGATCTTGCATTGCCTCTTCATATGAAGAAGGCTCACCATTCTAAGAGCATAAGCTACAAATGAATCACCAAATCTCTTTGGAGGCCCTCTATCCCTATTTGGATACCTACGTTCATGAATCACTTTTGGACTTTGCTCTTCTAATGGTTCACTTAGTAGATCTACAAGAGATGAGATGTCTTCATTTCCAAGATCAATATATTTCTTAACAAAATCTGATGGAATCTTTCTTTTCTATTCTTTTGCTATAGTTATAGTCTCTATCGTACTAGTCTCATCAAAACTATATCCTTACTCATAACACCTTTTTGGATCCCATAATCTATATCCCTTTGTATCCTTCTCATATCCCAAGAATATACATTTTCTAGATTTAGGATCTAACTTTGTCCTTTGTTCTTGGTGAATATGAACATAAGCTATGCATCCAAACACTCTAAGTGAAGAGTAATCAACATGCAAACTTGTCCCTTTTTCCATAGGTGTCTTACAATCAATAGGGACAGAGGAAGAAATGTTTACCAAATGACAAGTTGTATTTATTGCTTCTGCCCAAAAACTCTTCTCCAATCCGGCATTGCTTAACATACTTCTTGCTTTCTCCAAGAGTATACAATTTATTTGCTATGTCACACCATTTTGTTGAGGAGTGCTTGGTATGGTAAAGTGATGAATTATTCCTTCATTCTTATAAAGTCTATCAAACTCTCCAGATTTTTATTCTCTACCACTATCAGGTCTCAAACACTTCACTTTCCTTCCATTTTGTTTCTCCATCATCACTTTCCCTTTTTTAAAGATAGGGAAGACCTCTTATTTGTGCTTCATAGTGTAGATCCATACTCTCCTAGAGTAATCATCAACCAAAGATACAAAATATAATGCTCTAGATTTTGAAGCTATAGGTGCAAGGCTCCAAACATCAAATGAACACAGTCTAAAATTCCCTTTGTGCATTGAACTCCTATGGAAAAGCTTACACTCATTTCTTTCCTATTACACGATGCTCATAGAATTTTAACTTACAACTTTTAAGGCCCTTCAAAAGTTGTTTTTTTCACAATTCACTTAGACCTCTTTCACTCATATGACCCAAACTTAGGTGCCATAAGTGAGTAAGGTATTTAGGATCTTCATTTTCAGAAATAGTACTTGCCACTCCTCCAATAATAGTATCTTCAACAAGCTCATAAAGATTTCCTATCTTCTTGCTCTTCATTACAACCAATGCTCCTTTTGATACCTTGAGTATTCTATTTTTTGCTCCCCATCTCAAACCATTTGAGTCCAAATTTCCTAGCAATATCAAATTCTTCCTTAACTCAAGAACACGCCTCACATCAGCAAGAGTCCTCATGACACCATCAAACATCTTAATGTGTATTGTACCAATGCCAATAGCTTTACAAGCCATGTTGTTCCCTATTATTACAAATCTTCCATTGAATGGTTTGTACTCATGAAACCACTCCTTATTTGGACACATATGGTAAGAGCAACCTGAGTCTAATATCCATGACTCCTCAAATTTTTCTTTGTCTTGGGTAAGACATAGAACATCATCCACAAAACTAGATGACTCATCAATTCTTGCTTGATCTGAAAGTTGACCTTTATCCTTGTTGGACTCAAGCCTCTTGTTTGTTACAATCCTTCTTGAGATGTCCAACCTTCCTACAAATCCAGCACATGCCTTTGAAACCTCCTATTCTAGACTTGGATCTTAATTTACTCTTGATGTGATATCTCTTTCTTGTCCTTCTTTGATAAATAGAGCCTTAGATTTGTCTTTTCTTAGTTGGGTCTTTTCTACATCTTATTGGATACTATTGCTAAAGTGACCTCCTCAAATTTTATATCAGCCTTCCCATATAGAAGAGTTATGACAAGATGCTCATGCAATGGAGAAAGTGAAGTCAATAACAGTTATGCCTTATCCTCCTCTTCGAACTTAACCTCTATGCTCATCAACTCACAAATGATTTTGTTGAAAGCATTGAGGTATTTCATAATAATTTAGTACTTTACTTCAAGATACTTTAATACTTTTCATAATACCTTCATCTGCAGTATATACTTTTCATGTTTTTACGATACAGTCTATCTGTCAATGACTTGGTTATATAAAGATTCTCTACTTTGGCCTATAGTTTTGATGTAGACTCCTCATTCATAACATTGTATAGCACTTCATCAACAAGGTTCAATTAAATAGTGCTAATAGCTCTAAGTTCTGCATCTTCATCTTTCACATCCTCATCACTTTGTCCTCATCTCTTTTTCTTAGTGCTCTATGCAGTCCTTGTTGGACAAGAAGGTCCTTCATCTTCAATTGCCAAAGTCCGAAAAAAAATTTCATCAAACTTCTCCACTGCAAATTTAGCTTTGATATGGATATCATCCCTGCCATTGCTTTGCTATGGACTTGCTTCTAGACCCACTTCATTGTACTCTCAGATTTCAAGAACATCTTTAGGACCAAATAAGCTCTGATACCAATTGTTAGGAAACACAATCTTGAGGAACTCTTGGTAAAAGCACATCATAGCAAATAATGTAAGGACAATAGGAAATAATGTGGTTCACTTCTTGTCCCATAAGCTACCTCCACGGCTGAAACAGGCTCACATCTGACACTTCATTAATCATTGCACATTTATTTTAATATTTTAATATTTTTTCAATATTTTTTATATATAGGGATAGTTCCTCATCATTGTCATCCAGCTGAACTCCAAAATACCTACTTTTGGGACTTCCTAAATATTGACCACTCAAGGTATCTAGTCACTTTGATCCTTTGCCATAGTAGTGACTTAATATATTTAGACAAGGGCCTGTCTAGCACCACATGAAATAGCAAGGCATTTCACCAATCACAATTGCTCTTGATTGTCATAATCTTCAATAATCAGTCAAGTCACAAATAACAAGCCAAACATAACACTCATGTTGCTCTACTAAACTCTCTTGCCTAATTCAATGTCCTACACCATCATAATAGAGTGGACTCTATGGTATCATATTGTAGAACTTGTCTTCTATAATAGCCTTAATTGACTCCTCTTGTAGGGCAACTCAACCCGCCCCTCAAAATTGATGAAATCTAACAGCCACCTCTCTATGCTCTGTATGTCTCCCTCTAGCATAATGAAGTCACCATCAAGGGAGTAAGAGGAATAAGAACCATGCTAAAATATCACATGACAAACAATCGAATGGTAGGCTAAAGCTTGTCTAGCCTCATCATGGAGTGTACAGGGTAGCCTATAGAATAGATGTGGACATGGAAAACTAGTCACAAATAACACCAAGGTACAACCCACCTGAGATGCTAATCACTCCCATAACTCAATTGATATCCCTAAAATGGTCAATGAAGGGATAGAGGAAGCGTGCATAATCCTAGATATCACTACTATCAATGTGATTGCTTGCATCACATGAGCATCCCAAGTGATCCAGTCATAGTCCTTGTGCGTCCTTTCCACATGGGTCTGTACCCCTTGTGAGGTAAACCGTCAATGACACACCGTGCATGGTGTATCCCAAACCGCTTTGGGTAGCCCCACATGGGGATGTGTAGCCATGGCTAGTATAAGAATAAAGATATTAACACACAATGCTCTTGTCCATATCTCCTCATACTTGCAAGACCGCAGGGCCTCACATCCCAACTCACATGAGTAAATGTTATCTCTCTAAACCCTAAAAACTATAAATGCTCATAACTTTCAATTTCTAGCTCAAAAATTTTCAAACTAAGTTTCCATGGAAATCAAGCATGAATACTAAGAGATTAGAGATACAAAAATTTCCAACCTATCACTTTCAATGTGAAGTAATCACTCTAAACCCTAAAAAACTAAAATTATTCATAACTTTCTGCTCATTTCTACATAGCCTTCAATCCAAGTACCAATGGAACCAAAATTGAAAAATAAATAGAATCCACTATTCACTCATGTGATGTATGTAGGTGAGCTTTCCAAAACTTGATGATGTCTTTTCACTAAGTATAAGAGTAACATCATGTACATGAGAGACAAGAACTACAATCCTCTTGAGATGTGCAAAGCAAAATGCATTTCCGTTATTAAATATGAAGAATATCTTCACCATTAAGACACCACAATATTGTATTAAAGTACTTGATGGAAAAGAAGAAAATTGTATTGGAGACCATTTCTTATAATGGTGAAATTTGGCAAAAAAAGTGTAGATAGTATTCAAATTTTATATGATTTAATTAAGCTAATGAGATATAAAATTATGACTATATCTAAATTTAATGTAATTTTATTTGATTTAAATAATTAAATTAAATTAAATATTTAATTAAATATTAATACATGATGTAAAAATTATTCTACTATTGTGCAAGAGAGGAAATTGATGATATGATGGACAATTTGCAAATTCTGAATATTTCCCCCCTTTAGAACTTTGTCCTCAGGTTCTGGCTTCACAACACTCTTGCTGGATAATAGAATATCCAAATTTCAGACTACAATTCTTGGGAACCTTTGTGATCATGATCAAATGCTCCTTTGTATGAAGATGATCTCAATTTCTATAGCTTGAATTCCAGATTTTTAATCGGTCACATTTTTCATCTATAAGAATTCGAAAACTTGGGGTTAGGGAGGTAGCAAGTAAGTAAGTACCTAATGCTTCCTCACAATAAGTGCATTATTGTACTTTCTGATCATTCAGCATTTGGTCTTGGATCTCCTACTGTAGAGCAACAATCATGTTTTAAAGGCAAGTAAGATCTCAAAATGAACTAGAGAGATAGAGAGATTTGCATTTGTACAAGTAATAAAACATCTTACTGGTTATAAAAAAGAAGTTATAAATAAATAAATAAAATTTATATTGAACCCCTCAAGAGAAAAATGTATGAACCATGTTGCCCAAGCAAAGAAGAAACTACACTCATCTCAAACATTGAAACCTAAATACCAATGGGAGAAGGAAAAGAAGGCAACTTTCATCATAAAGTCTAAAGACACAATTACTTACCTCATACAATGAAAGAAACTTACAATGCTTCAATGTGTGAAGACATTCTCCACAAGTAGAAAATGACACCATGGTCATCAAACAAAATGGAGAATGTGGAGTTTAAAAGTTAAAGGGGCGAAGTTAAGATGGAAAGTTAAGAAGGCAAAATGAGTGAAGATAATTGATAAAAATATCTGACAGATGTTGATAAAAAGCAGCTTGAACACTAGAGAGAGTACTAGACATACAAGAGTGACATGATTTCAAGGAAAGCAACACAAGGAGCTTTGGGCTAAATCTAAATTGTACAATCTATTCCAGAAGGGCGCCATGTGCCGGGGTACTATTCTCACTCTCATACTTTGTAGCATATTTTAGATAGCATGTGTTCATTGCTCTACCGAGGGCAGTGGCTGGTGCAATGCATAGGAGAACAATCACACTAGATGCTTCTTTGGATGCTCCAATTATTTGTAGACTGTACGACTTGCATAGCTCTGATATCTTAGGTGCAATAGAGCCAATTTTTCATCTGGAGTCTATGGGAGCTTGGCCCTATTTTACCTATTTTGTTTCATCCTTGTACGGCTTGAAGGGTTCTACCCATCCTTCGTGTTTTCTACGCGGTTTCCCTTTCTGTTCCAAAAGAGGAAAATTGCTAACATGGAATTCAAGTTTTCTTTCTAGTCTAAAGAAGAAGCAATATATCATTGTTATATCTTAAAATCATTGATATTATCAGATGTCAATACATGTCTTTACACCCAACTACTATAATTGTTATTATACATTCCTTTATCTCTTACATGAATTCAACTCGGCATATCTTTGTATTTATTACTAAGCTTATATATTTTTGGGTATATTTTCCTCTTCTTCTTCTTTTCCCTTACTTAACTGAAACAGATCTAGCTAAATTCTTTTTATACATGGTTACCAAACTTTACATGCTTTCAATTACATATTGGCATACATATTAATTTACTTTTTGAGTTTTTCTGTTCTTATATTTGTTTTATGTAAATTTAGTCAGACACACAAAAATTTAAAAAAATTATATCATTATATCTATTTGGTTATGTATGTTCATGTATTTTTATTTTTTATTATAACAGTCAGACCATATTGAACGTGAGAACGAATTCACTCGTTATAATGCATTCTTTATGAAGAACGATAATGACTTATAATAACAATACTCTACCTCGTAATATTCTACATTTTGAACTACGAAGAAATGTTGAGAGGGATTGCCTCATATTATACTACCTCGAATTTGTGAAGTAACTTTTTGGACAGAAGGTCACGTTTATCAGCAGTCTTGTCTATCAGTAATGACTGTTTCGATTGATACGTGGTATTATACGAGAGACTTCATATCGATTGTGATTTTTTAGAAATCTCTGGTACACGTTGCTTGAAGGTTTATCGATAATTTTATGGCCATAAAGACACGTTTAATTAAAATTAATCATAAATGAGTTATTTATAGTAAAACATATTATCTTTGAAGAAATTTATCATATAAATAATTTAATATTATCATTATTTAATTTTAGTTTTAAAATTACAATTCATAATTAAATTATATATATAATGGGTATTAAAGATAACTTCAATTTCTAGAGTTTATGTGCTCATTTAAGTATGGATGTTAATATATAATATTTTACAAATAAATTTTATCATAATGTTAAAAATAATAAAAAATTCAAATGTATAAATATAACAAGAATTAAATAGAACTTAAATTCATGGAATTAATTTTCTCATTTAAATATTGATGTAAATATTGATGTTAATGTTGATGTTAATGTAGAATAGTTTTCAATTAATTCAAAAATAATTGAAAACTTAATAAACAAGGTAATAGCTAATAAAGATTTATACGCGTTTGGCTAAAACAACCAAGCCAGGCGCATAGCGCTGCTACTTCGTTAAAAAGGTTAAAAGAGAAAAGGAACCGAGGATATTTTATTTATTTCTCTAAAAGTCCCCCTAGGGCCCCTGTTTTTGGTGTTTTCCTGTCAAATAAAAGTTCCTCCTCGGAAAAAAGGTCCCCCTAAACCGTCGGCTTCTGCCGCAGCCTTTGTATCTTACCTGTTGCTCAATTGGATGGACTATTAAAGGTCATTATATACAAATATCTCTTGATAATTCAATGCAAGGTATCAACTTATTGATCAGGTGGATGACTAGTAAATGTATTATACTCAAGTATACCTTGATATTTCAATGCAAGTATTCAACTTATAGATCTAGGGCATGACGTAATAACTTCGCTTGAAGGGGTTGTAAAGGTAACATCTTTATTAGTTATTGCAATCATGATATAAGATTAAGCACTTTGTGGAAGCGCTAGAGAAGAGTTTGATATATTATTATGCAGCACTGGCATAGATTTTTATATAGATTCATTTTAATTCTTTTGTTAGTGTTTTAGTATAATAGTATTAAGCTCATAACGTTATGTAAGTACTGGATATATAACTGGACGAAGAGAAAGATATTTTGGTCGGAAATTCGGGAATATTTCAATGCATCATGAGATTGTTACGACCGATTTTATGCTTCCAAGTTTATGGCAGCAGTGGCTATTAATCTTATTATCAACCACAGGAAGGATGCGATTGTATATATATTAGACATGGAATTTTGAAGTTCTTTTATGGAGAGTTATTCTTTTTCCTAAAGAGTGTATTTACATTTTCACTTTGTTAGAGTTCCTCTTTAAGAGAATGTATGTTACCTCGATTAGAGCTTTCATCAAAGAAAATCTATAAATTTTAGCTTTAGTGGTGGATAAAAACATTAGAAAGACTTCGAACCATTAATGCCACTTTAGAGGTGCTGACTTTCCGACAATGGAGGATTTCTCCCCATTTGATTTCTTTCCAAAATTGATTGACGTGATATTTGAGAAATGATAGCAGAAGCCGTTGGAAAAAGGGGATCCAGAACCCACTAAATGCATGTGAATTGCAAGCATGAAAGTGTGAAAAATGAAATGAATTACATCTAAGGAGATGGAAATTTACTTGAATCTGACAATGCGAAAATAAGCCGAAGCAAAAACATTCATATTGATACATATAGTTAGTAGCAAAGACATACATACATATAGCAAGTAGCGACTAGCATACATCATGTAAATAAGCAAGACATATAGAGATATTGATACATATAAGTAAGCAAAGACAAACATACATATTGATAGATATAAATAGCGACTAGTATACATCATGTATAATTGGCAAGACACAATCGATTTAAGCATCTGAAACATCGAGCAAGGAGCAAGCTTTAGCTGAAGATGGGTGGTGTCTTGGCTGGGTCGGAGAGAAGCGTGAAAGGATTGGATAACGTATATCGCAGCATGCTCTATAAACACATCAATCTTAGAACATTAAACACTAAAGAAAGCAGCCACACGGTCATAGTGAAGCTTCACGACGAAAGCACTAACCACTTCATCGGTGCCTAACGCAGTGTCGAAGTAGCTGGGCGAATGCCAAGAACCCTGGTATCGAGTTTCTGTTCAAAGCTCATGAGTGCTCATAAATCATCATTGTTTTGTTCAGTACATGTGACTTTTCTCGTTTGGGCTGATGAATTTATATTTGGGAATGCCAGGACGAGATATATTCCACAAAGTCAGATACCCTCCTCCTAGCACGAACCTTTCAAAATTTGAAGAACTTTTTGTATTTTGAAAACACATGTTAAATGTTTACAATTCTCAACAGTGAGGCAGTTTTCTTATTATAGGACCTGACCGAGACTAAACAATAAAGGAAATAGGTCATTAGCTAATTGGAAAGGCGACCGCGTAGAAAACACGAAGGATGGGAATACCCCATCAAGCCGCACAAGGGTGGCACAAAAATATGTAACATGGGGCTGAGCCCCAAATTAGCTAATTAGGGCAGAGGCCATAATCACGTGAACCTTTTCGTATCTTCTGACTCACATGCCATAGGTATACCCTTATAAGTATCTGCAGTAAATTGGTGGAACTTTGTGTATTTCCTGGGTGTTGTATCTTGTGAAGCGGAATGGGTAAACTCGAATTATCCAGTTGGTCGGGTCATAGTTTGGATGTGGGCTTGAGGTAAATTGCTCCAGAGTTGCTTTCGTCTGGGGTTCATTCACCCATCTCAAAAGGTGTGTGCCTTCTCTCTCACAAAATATCTCTTCAAGTTCACATAGTTCTCTATCTTAATTAAGCATTTCTAATGTGTAGTATAGAGTTCTCAGCAAATCTCCGGCCCACTGCAAAATCAAACTACATTTGAAGCTGGTTGCTGGAGACAACATGCAGCGCGTCAAGAGAGTGGCACTATTGAGATGGAGACACGCAGGTGTGACTGACCGCTCAGAAGTAAATCATTCCTGTCCTTGTGCCAAAAGATGGACACAAATGCTAATTACAAGAAAGCAAACTCGCTCTATCTCTGCACTGACAACACTTCATGGAATCTGCTCATAAGGTAGAATCTGGTGAGTCCACGACAAGCATCTCGGTTCTCCATTTACTTCCTTGATAAACAAGGATTGCCTTGCAGGCAGGTACATACACTTGGACAAAACTTTTGTTCAAAGAAGAACATTCTCACTAGTCCCAGAGGGTTGGTTCAACTAGTATACATGAATATGCCAGTTACAGAGGCCGTAAAGTAGTGGCCGAAAATTTGCTTGCCCGTTATCCAGGGTAATTCAACACAGATGTACAACAACATTCCTGACAGATCCTTTTGACGGACAAATCCAAGATGGTTGCTATAATCCCTAAAGAACTGATTCGGCAGGACCGGACCGTGATCAGTTGTTCTGGAAGTTTGTGACATGAACCGGAAACTCTTGTAAAAGCCAAGACTTACTGGCACTCAAAAGACATCTCAAGAACTGGCACTCAAAAAGTATCTCACTGTAATTCGGCAAACTAGGCTGGCCCTCTAGATCTTGAGAGTTGGATATCTTTACAGGTTCAGGAGACAGGGGGGCTACCTACATAGTTGTCACCTTCTGTACTAGTGACTATGTTATCGATGATTGCTATGCCTAGAGTCAAATTCAAATTCAAATAGTGGCGAAGCAATTCCTGGACCTACTTCATGTACTTGTTCAGAAACTTTCGATGAAAATCATTCCTAATCGTATCGTTGATAAAACGTTTGGCAATCTTTTGCTCGCCTCGTGCTTGATTCTTGAAGACCACATCGTCATCCCACCTGACCAAACAAGAATACAAACGTAAGTCCCTTGCAACTGATCTCCTTCAGTTACAGTAAAATCTACAATTTGATCTATTTGCAGTTCGGTCAGCATCTCGAAGTTCAGGAACAAATAAATTCCTCTCCATCTGCATCAAAAGCTTAATAAAACAATGTCTTGTCTGGCAAGACAAGTACCTTCGCTTCACTGCAAACGACGTAGGATTCAGCAGCGGGTTGCCCCTAACGAGCTCTGATTCTTTGACTCTCAACTCTTCCTCTTGAAGCTGACGTTCCTGAAATTCACACGATCGAAGGTGATGTTACAATTGATTCCTATTCTCCATTATAGCGGACTTTCAGCAGGAACTGTTTCCTAATCGCTCAGGTTCTAGCTGAAGCTCATAGTGCAGAAGGCAACAAAGTGGATTCCCATCACATATAGAAGCCTTTCGTTTCAACCTCTGACAACAAATGGGGGGACCCCAGCACCATCTTAGAAAACAATACCCTTTAAGAAGACAACTTCTAAGACAAAGAGGAAACAGAAAGGATGAAGAATTAGAGTGACATACCTTCCGCACCTTCTCCTCCGCTCTCTCCTTCTTTATTCGTTCTAATTCAGCTAAAAGTTCAGCTGTGTCATCCTCGTCGTCATCACTAGGAAATGTTAACGAAGAGATGTCAATCACAGAAGCTCTATCACGACTATACAAGCGTCTACGAGTGATTTATGGAGGAATAAGCGACAAATCATGAAAATACGTGACAAAAGTCCTCGCAAAACTGAAAGTCCAGATCTGACGTCTCCCTTTACCTCTCATCTGACTCACTCTCAGCCTCTACGTCTGAATCGTCTGCATCTATATTCTTCGGGGCATGTTTCTCCTCGTGATCTCTCTTGGAACCTGCTGAGAAACGGATAACGTTAGCATCTTTTAAAAGGCAATCGAGAGACCAGTTAGAAACCTCTTCCGAGATGGCGAACATGGACATCATGCATCAATAGAAGGACAGAAAGGTGAACTTTGCTGAGGATGACAGAGCTAACCTACAATCCAGATTAGACTATCCGGCTCACAGATTGCTGTACATACCCTCAAGATATCCTGCAGTAGCTGACCCCTTCCTGTGGTCTCGGTCATCTGGAAAGAATTAAAGTCAATGCACATTCAGATGGTGATCATGTTACACCCTGGCACATGTGAGATTGTTTGCACCATTTGAAAGAACGAAATCCAACCTTCGTTATTCATGCAGGAGTTTAGCATATTTATTTCGCTAAAAGCACAAACACACAGATGTGGTGAACTGAAATGTAGAGCATATATATATGTATAGAAAAACGCTCAAAATTCGAGGATAAGTGATCATGATACGATTAATATGGAAACTCACCGTAACCTCTGTCCTTATCTTTCGAGGAGAAATGCCGACGCTCTCGGTCCTCGAGCTCGTCCCTCAGACTGCGCTTGCGCAAGTCGTCTGCAGTATCTTGACCATCTTTCCTGCAAGTCCCGACACCAGAGCAAACGTTAGACCAACATGAATGCTTCAACGTTATATCCATGCACATAGGAAACACTCGCACAACTAAAAGCAGATAAGCTCAAGGATCAAAAAGACGCTTATTATTGAATACAAAATAACGAACAAGATAAAAGAGCTACTCCTTACTGACGATACTTCTACCTAGAAAGGTAAAAATCCCAACTGATACAAAGGTGTCGTCAAGTCTTCTCAATAAACACCGTAACCAGCGACTAAAAACTTCAGAACATAAATCTCGAGAAAGATTTCAGCAAATCGACTTCACCGTGACAAGATTTCACTCCAACGGAAGCTTTCTAAAACCCTAATTGCAAATAACAGCGTGTCAAAAGACTACCTGAGCTTCAACGTGGTATGGGAGGCAAGATCACGCGACGAGTACTTCTGCGACGCACCGAACATGCGCACTCCACCCTGCTCATGACCTCCCTTCGCCGGGGCCCAAGTTGGCCGCGCAGCGGTCGTCATGACTCTTACTTCTCCTGATCGATCTACCTCCCAGCACCAATTTCCTTGCTTCCCCGAGTTCTTATTACCCAAAGTCAGTTCGACATCGTCGCTCTAGTGAACAATACCAAAATCGAGAAAACGGAACGACCTGCGGAATGTAATTCAAGGTCCCGAAAATCTCGAGCTCTCGCGATCTGTCTGTCAACGCTTTGAGAACCAAATTCCAGGAATGCTTCGACAGCGTTGTGAACGTGGTTGAACTTTGGTAACTTCTGAGCATCTCAAAAGGAAAAATAGTCCCCTCGAAACTTTACCGCAAAGTTGGCGTAAACTGCAGGGTGTAGAAACGGAAACACAAAATCCAGACGCCCGTCTGCTGGAAGCTTCGTCCTACGGCAGACGCTAATCCACTACCAATACCAATATCGGAGAAAATATCTGAGGTGATGTTTCTTTTATTGAAAAGACGACCGCGTAGAAAAAATGAAGGAGGGGAAGACCCCTATCAAGCCGAACAAGAAAGAGATGAAAAAAGTAAATTGGGAGCTAAGCCCCATGAGGTGATGTTTCCAGAAATTGACATATGAGCATCCGGTAACTATCTAACGTTACGATTTTTTTTTCCTTAAAATAATCTTATACGATGAAATGCATAAATTTTATGATGAAAATCCCTTTGTTTTACTCTCATAATACAAAAATTATTCAATTAAAATATCCAATTTTGACTCGACTCTCTAGAGAAAGACTAGGCGATATAATAAAATTGTCGTTAGAGTTTGTAAAAGTCAATCACTATGCGTTAAAGCCCAAGTCGTGCAAAAGATTGGTATTAAAATTTTATAAATTCAAACAGCCTGATAAATACAAAATTGAAATTGCTAGTCATGCATTCGGGATTTGGAAAATTAGAATTATAAGAAAGTAACTAAAATTTAACATTTGAAGGTAAAAAAGGAGAAGCATAAGTATCTTGGATTTTAAGGTGAGAAATATATATCAATTAAGAAAATAATTACATTTCATCCAATAAAACGGAAATTATTTCTAAATACTTAACAAGATAGCTTTAAGCACCCTTAGGTTAAAGAGTTTTGTTTGAAATTCTCGTCTCACATCAATTGTATGACTAGTAATTTATCTTGATTCTTCATTTCTACGTGATCTTGATTCTTCACTCCATGATGCTATTAGGGACATAGTGTTTGCTATGGCACAAGAGAGTGTATACTTGGATCTTGATTCTTCACTCCATGATGCTATTAGGGACATAGTGTTTGCTATGGCACAAGAGAGTGTATACTTGGTTTGGAGGGAGCGTTTGTATGCTTTACGCACGATAAGTTGTCATGGCAGACTTATACTTGGTCCAAGATGATAGTTGACAATAGCAGATGTCGTGGTTATGGATGTTTTGCTGGATACAATTTCGGAGGGAGTGATTACCCATCCCCTTGGATGGGCGACGAGTGTAGCAATAGGTCGTAAGGTCTCCAAGTATAGGGGCATTGTAAAACTCCGAGGACAAGAGAAGAGAGAAAACACAGATTGCACACTCAAACATTCGATGCCCCAAGGGAGCACCTTCTCTTTATTATATAGACAAAGAGGATCTCCTCCAAGGAAGCTCCACCATAGGATTAGGGACACAGATAGGTGACATGTCAGCAAGCTCCACCCTTGGATTACTTACTTGGATGGATGACCTGTCTGGTCTAGGTCCTATTTGGTTGGTCAAACGAGCTTTGACCGGAGGGAATCTTTTAGGGAATCTTCCTGTATGAATCTCAAAATCACATGAGTAAGGTACCATTGGAAAGCTCTCGACGAGACAAAGCAAGGGGGAGGGAAGGCCAACCTTTCTTTTGTTGGGGGGGAATCTGCACATTTTCGAGGCCTAATTCATCCATTTAGGCCTCCAAAATTGCCTTCAAAGATTTCAGGCATATTTCGGTTCCTACTCTATTAGTAGAAGTCCCCTTTTGGTGATACCTCTTTCTGATCTGTTTAGTCCATCATGTGTAACATCCTTCCAGATGTTACCAAACCAATTCTCACCTTTAAATCATATGTCTAGCTATTGGTTCTAAGGTTCTCAAGTCTATTTCGGTTTCTACCCTATTAGTAGAAGTACTCTTTTGGTGATACTTCTATCTGATCTATTTTGACCATCATGTATAATATCATTCTAGATGTTACCAAACCGAATTTCACATCTAGATCATATGGCTAACCCTTGGTATTACATGCATGCAACAAGGTCATCTCTTTGTTCCTCTAGCCTTGGAGTTATATGGAGCGATGGACACTTCATTCAACACATTTATCAAGGAGTGCACGAGAGCTTATCATGTTAGGCGCCAAGGTGTACCACTCTCACTCTCATACTTTGTATCATATTTTAGACAGGGTGAGTCCATTGCTCTATAGAAGGTAGTGGCTGGTGCAATCCATAGGAGAGCAATTACGCTAGGTGATGTTTCTTTGGATGCTCCAGTTGTTTGTAAACCATACGACTTGCATAGCTCAGATATCTTAGGTGTGGTAGATCAGATTTCTCATATTGACTCTAAGGGATTTAGCCCCATTTTACCTATTTTGCCTCACCCTTGTACGGCTTGATGGGGTCTTCCCATCCATCGTCTTTTCTATGCAGTCGCACTTTTACCTCTATCATGTTGAACTTATTGTTTCATCTTTTACATCGGGAGCATCTAGGTTGACATCCCATTTGCTAGGTTGATGCACCAACTTGTAAGTTGATTCTAATTGGTTACTTGGTTATTACTATTGCTTTCATTTGTGCATCAGGCACTATTTACTACTAGATACATGAGGCGGAACTAAATCATACGCCAAATATGATAATCAACCAATCAAAATCCACTTGGGGGTGTCAACCTAGATATTCCCTAGATATAGTGCTTTATTTACATTGATTATTAGATTTCCATTGCAAAAGTCACAATGCACTCAAAAAATGTTTTATTATTATTTTTTGGATAGCAACTTAATTGTAATAAAGATTGATATTTAAACATACTTATTCAAATATAAGATATGACTCTCTTATATCTGAATTTAAGAGGTAATGAGGTATCATATATCTGACATCCTTATAATATTTCTATAGATTTTTTTATGGATTATTTTGCTGTAATATTTAATATCACATTACACTTCATATACTTAAAAACAAAGACAAAATATCATAAATAATTGTATTATCAATATAAAAATATATTATGATTTTTCATGTATTAATTCTATATAATAAATCAATTTTCATTATTTAAGTAATTTCCTTTTAATTTATATCAAGATATATAATTTGCAATATTGAGGAATAAGTGAGAAAATTTCAATGAATTATTAGAAAAATAAAATAAAAAATTCATTATCTGTATAATTTAGTCACGAGCATCATGCATCATAACCTTATTTAAGGCTATTATTCAAAAATCATTTCACTCCTACTAATGAGCATTGAATAGATTGTAAAAGCCCGTTGCACTACACCCATATACTAGAGAAAGTTATTGGAGTTACCTAAGACATAATATACTTTATGTAGAAAATATATGTATAGCACATAGTGATGAGAGTATACTGTGAATCTCCGAGTCATTTGCTAAGTCTTGAAATAGAATTGATTTATTTATTAATTTCAATTCCATTTATGAAAATATTATTTTATAATATAGAAATATATATTTCACAATAATCTTGATCTAAACAATATTACATTGTAATTTTTGAATGTCAAACTATTATTATTATCATATATTATTTCTATTAGATAATTTTAAAATTACTTAAAATTTAATTAATTTTACTTTTACTTTTAAAATTAAAATAAATTTTATTTCTTATTATTTAATCTACTAAATCTGAAAATTATATCACTAGAAAACAAAAGCCTACATGAACAACTATTCTCTTAAGAACATGGCCAATAGTTTCTCACAAGGCTCCACTAAAGCGAGTTATTGCCACAATGATATTGCGTACCATATGACAACGTTATGTTTGGTGATATATATATTTAGTGAAGTAATTCATCTCATACTTCTTCACTATTGGAATTGAAATACCAATTGCAACATAGCCGTTCTATTTTTGCATATTTAGTGCCATGTTGATGACCCCTCACTTTTGAAGATAAGTTCAGAATTCCTTATATCATTTGCGAGAAACAAGGGTGCTCAAATTCTCAAAATATCCTCTCTTTGCAATCTCTGTTGCACATGTGTAATACTTCAAGGACAAGAGAACTCTCCAAAGAGAAAATACAAGTTTCACACTCAATCCTCCAATGCCCTAAAGGAGCACCTTCTCTTTATTAGATAGCCAAAAAAGATCTGTGTAATACCACCAACTAGACATATGATCTAGAGATGAAATTTGCTTGATAATATTTGGAAGGATGTTATACATGATGGACTAAGTAGATCAGACAGAGATATCACCAAAAGAGTACTTTTACTAATAGGCCATAAATAAAAATATGCTTGAAGACTTTAGAACCCATAGCTAGACATATGATCTGAAGGTAAAATTTGGGTTGGAGACATCTAGAAGGTTTGTACTATGAGCCGGCCTGTCTCTCACTCAAGATGAACCTTTGATGGCTATTATGGTAGCGCACCATGGACTAAGAAGGCAAGGAACCCAAACTCCATCATACTCCTCCAAGGCTAACACTCCAAGACTCAAGACATTGCTCACTAGAGAACTCAATGAGAGAGAGATAGTTGCAAATGAAAGGATGATGAGTACCTCCTCACCCCTTGTTTATATACTTGTGAAATAGTTACGTACCAAAGTTACTAATTACCATAGTAGCTCAAGTAAAGTCAAAAAGTAGAAAGGAGTATCCATTCACATGGGCATATTCCCCTAAGCATGTGGTCCTATCTTGACCCAACCACTAAGTCAAGGATTCCTTCACATGGGCTATCCTTGGACTAAAGAAGAATCCAAAACAAAAAGGCTTGCAGGCCCAAGAGTTCTCAACTCTTTCCTCAAAGCCAAACACCTAGGAATAATACCCAATCAACACACTAAAATCCAAAATAATGGTGCTCATCTTTTCTACTTCCTCTAAAGTAAGGTCCCCTCTATCCTAACTATGACTAACTTTAGCTAACCATGACTGATATAGAACCATCCTTTATCTCTATATAAATAATATCTCTTAAGTACTTGTAATACCAAGTTAAATATCACAATACCACACACATGCACATATGGGTGTTACATTTACCCTCGGACTAAGTTTTCACTTTGTCCTCAAAGTGAAGGTCTCTCTACCTTCTATGGTACATCTTCAACTTATCATGGTTGATTCTATCAAAGTGTCTTCCTCCCAACTCCTTGAGATCATAGGTGTAATTGCCCCACACCTTCTCCACTATGAAAGGTCCAAAGTACTTAGGCAAAAACTTCTTTTGCACTCTCTTGAATCGAATGGAATCAAACAAAATTACCCAATCACCTTCTTTGAAAGTCTCCACCTTCTTCTTGCCTTGCCTCTTATCATAGCTCTCCTTTTGTTTCCTTTGGGCTTGCTCCACTCAAACCATAGCAACTGCTCTTGCCTCTTCCAACTCCATGAGTTGATCCTTCCTTGACTTCTCTGCATCACCTCCTTGTGCTTTCTTCAATCTCCTATGAATGCTTTGGAAGGTAGGAAGATCAAAGTGAATAGGTAAGGTAGACTCAATACCATACACCAATTGAAATGGAGAATATCCGATGGAAGTCTTCATGGTTGTCCTATACTCCCACAAAACTGCATGAATCCTCTTGTCCCAATGATGTTTAGCCCCCTCCATTTCTGCATCTTTGGCCAACATCATGCACAAGGTCTGATTGGTTCTCTCTGCCAAACCATTGGAATTTAGCTTACAGGATGTACTTACTCTATGTGTGATAGAGAAATGTCGTAGCATGGCTGTAGTAATGCTTCTTGTAAACTCTCCTCCTCTATCAAAAACTAACTCCAGAGGGCATCCAAACCTAGTGATAATGCATTCATAAAGAAATCTACCCACTTCATCTTCATTCTTGTCCCTCAATGGTCTAGCCTCAACCCACTTGGTAAGGTAATCAGTAACTACCACAATGTACCAATTGTTCCTTGGGGTTCTATTGAGAGGACCTACGAAATCAATTCCCCACTTCTCAAAAGGTCCTAGTAATGGAATTGATCTAAGTGGTGGAGTGGATGTAGACTTTCTAGCAAAAGCTTGACAAACATGACAAGTTTTGCAATAATCAAGACAATCCTTGGAAATCCCTCTCCAATGGTAACCTGCATCTAGAATCTTGAAAGCAGTCACCTTTCCTGCAAAGTGTCCTCCACATACTAAACCTTCATGAAACTCCTTTATGAGTAGGATAGACTCTTCCTTACCCATTGCTCTTTGAAGTTGACCATCTGCTCCTTGGTGAAAAAGAATATCCTCCACCATTGTGTAAGGTCTAGATCTTGCTGCAAGGGCCTTCCTCTCCCTAGCATGCATCCCTTCTGGATAGTTACCTCTTGTCACAAAGTCCACAATCTCCTTGTACTCCATTGGAACCTCTTGAGCGACTGAGATTGTCATGAGCTCCTCATCCGGGAAGGAATCATCCAGTGGCTCATCTCCATCATGATCATAGGCTCTAGATAACAAATCAGCATTTGCATGTTTCTTTCCTGGCCTATCCTCAATGGTGTAGTCATACTCAGACAAGAGTATCATCTATTTTTCTAGTCTCCCTTCAACATTAGGCTTGTTGAAGATGTACTTCAAAGCCTTGTGATCCGTGACAATGGTGCCTTTCCCTCCAATCAAGTAGTGTCTAAACTTCTTGAGACCAAAGATCACTGCCAACCCTTCTCTCTCCATGACAGAGTAGTTCTTCTCTACTGAAATCATCTACCTACTAGCATAAGCTATTGGATGATCATGCCCATCTTGGTCTAATTGACTAAGAGTGCATCCTATAGCTACATTAGAAGCATTAGTGTAGAGGATGAAAGGCTTACTCCAATCAGGTTTAGCAAGAATTGGAGCTACAACAAGGGATTGCTTGAGCTCCTCAAAAGCTTTGAGAGCCTCCTTGTCCTCCAAAATCACCATGTACTCTACACTCTTCTTCATGTAGATGGTCAATGCATAAGCCTTGTTGGAAAATGAGAAGATGAACCTCCTATAGTATCCAACCATCCCCAAGAATTGGCGTAACTTTGTCAAGCTTGAAGGGAATGGAAGGTCTGAGATTTTCCTCACCTTCTCAAGATCAACTGCTATTCCATCCTTGGAGATGATGTGCCCCAAAAGTAGACCTTCTTCACATCCAAAAATGCACTTCTCTGGATTGAGTGATGCATTTGCCGCATCCAACGTTGCAAGACTTTGATTAGGTGCTCAAAGTGCTCCTCCTTGCTTCCATAGACACAAAAATCATCAATGAAGTCTCTCACAAATTTCCCAATGAAAGGTTCAAATACCTTGTTCATGAACCGTTGGAATGTGGCTGGAGCATTGCAAAGCCCAAAAGGCATGACCTTGAAAGCGTAAGTTCCCCAAGGTGCGGTGAATGTGGTGAGTTGTTGATGCTCTAGTGCAATCTTGATTTGGTTATATCTACTATAACCATCTCCAAAACTATACCTCTCATGACCTGCAACCTCCTCCAAGATCTCATCAATGAATGGCAATGGGTAGTAGTCCTTCTTGGTAACATCATTGAGCTTCTTGTAATCCACACATATCTGAAGCTTGCCATTCTTTTTCTTCACAATGACAATTGGAGACACCCATTCTGAATTCTCTACCTCAAAGATAAATCAAGCCTTCTTGAGCTTATCAATCTCCTCCTTCACAACCAAAGATATTGGTGGGCTAATGCAACATTGCTTTTGGCGGATTGGTCTTGCATGTGACTCCACTTCTATCTTGTGCTCCTCCAAGGTGACTTCCTTCAAATCCTTGTAACTAAAAGCAAACACATGGATGAACTTGCGGAAAATCTCCTCAAATCTCACCTTCTCCTCCTTGGTAACATTTGGGCCATACTTGAGGGTAGCTAACCTTCTCTGTACCTCCTCAAGTGTCAATGGTGATTTGTCTGGGTCCTTCAAAACCTCTGGCTTAGGTGCAAAATCCATAGCACACAAGGGATACACATCTGAATCAAATTCAGATTCATTCTCCTCCGTGGAAGTCTCTTCCTCCATGCTTGTGTCCACACCTTAAGCTCCTTCTTCAGAATCTGATTCCCAATAATCAGAAGATGGTGTATTTGAATGTGAAGTGTTGGTGGTGTTGGTCACAGGAACTGTGACTCTATGGTTTGATGGCCCAATCCTCAAGTACCCTTTGTGCCATCGATCAGTTGTGCGTGCTGCTCTCAACCATGGCCTCCCAAGAAGTAAGTCATAGCTTGAATCCTTCAAGACTTGGAAAGTCATGAGATTTTGAACTCCCATAACTGAAACTACCACTTTATCCATCACCCCTACTGGTCAAACTTGTTGCTTGTTTGCCATGCTCACCACAAATGTTGAAGGTCTTGAGGGTATCATACCCAACTTCTTCATCAACCTTTCTGACATGGCATTTACTGTTGATCTTCCATCAACCAATGCATCCTTGATGTTATGACCATTCACTCTCACATCAATCTTGGAGGCATATTCACAAGCCTCCCATGGTGCTGGCTTGGCATCCACCACCCCCATTGATACTAGAACTTTTGCCTTCTTCTTCCTCTTGCTCATTGTGGAATTCAAACCACCTCTAAGCTCCTTTCTCAAGGTAGGGTTCAAAGCAATTAATTGGCCCACTGTGATGTTAGCCTTATGACTACCAACATCCTCCAACACATTGTAGTTCCATTGTTGCTTTGAGATCAAGAAGTCCTCTATCCCCAACTTCTTCCTTGGAGTCTTTGTTGTTGATGGTGTTGAGGTGCGAGTGCTCCTAGTAGACATAGCAGTATCCTTGCTTGAAGTAAATCCTTGAGAAGAGTGAACATCCTCTGCAAAACGAGCTCTCTTCTTCTCTTGTGCCAAAAGCTCCAAATTAAGACTCTTGGAGTTTGAGCACTCTCCCTTCTCATACTTGCTCTCCACCACATCTATGGATGCTATCTCCTTACCTTTGTTTGGATTAGGAGCCACTTGGGTTTCACTACCTCCCTCTTTCCCTCTATTGGCTCCCTCATAACCCCTTCCTCCATGGTAAGTGGAATTTGGGCAATTCCTTTGGATATGGCCTCTTCCTCCACAACCAAAACAATTTCTATCATTCAAATTGTTGGCTGGTTGGCCTCCTCTATATGGATAGTTTCCATAACTCCTAGGCCCTCTCCCTACATTCTGATCCACCTCTCTCTTCTCCCATAGTTGCACCACATTGATCTTGAGATCCGCAAGTTGTTCTGTGATGGTTTGAAGTGGATTTTTTGGTGGAGATGCAAGAACTGGAGCAACCACTACTTGTGGTTCAACCCTTGCCACCAAAGTATCAGAAGTTCCACCATACTTGTAGCCTTGAGGAGGATGCACAACCTCCTTCACCACCAAATCACTCTCATCCCCTTCCAAACTCTCCTCCATACGAATTGCGATTTTGATAGCTTCAACCTTGGAAGATGGTTTCTCATATCTCACCTTGCTTCTAATTTGTGGTCTCAACCCTCCCACAAAATTCTTGGTGAGCATGGCCCCTATGCCAATCATTGTAGTTTCCACATCATCCCCACCCTTCCTCAACACTATGCAAAATCTGGACTCTAACTTTTCCACTCTTTCCACATAGACTCTCACCTTCTCTCCTTCTCCTTGCTTGAGAAATGTAACCTCATCAATCTCTCATAACTCTCATCAGGAAGAAAGTTCTCAATGAGTGCTAAAGTCAAAGTCTCCCAAGACTCCTCTTCCCCATCTCTCCTCTCTCTCTTTTGGTATTCTGACTCATACCATGTAAGTGCTGCATCCTCAAAGAAATCTGGTAATAATGAGGCCCACTCATTCTTCCTCCTCTCATTGTTTCCTATGCAAGCTCTCTTGAAGTATCTCACAAAGGCCTCCACATCTTCTCCATCCTTGCCAAAGAAAACCGGAAGTTTCCCCATCTTAACCTCTCACTATCTTTCTTTCTCTCAAATTTTTTTCTCTTTTCTTTTCCCTCACTCTATTACTAATAGAGTATATACATGACTAACACCATCTGAGAATAATCCACTCTAGGGAACACAAAAGGTTCAGGTTGCTCCAAGATTTCTATAGCAACATCAAATCCTAGAGTGCATATTAATCTAACTCTCATGGATAGTTTATCCATAAGTTGAAAGATTATCTCCATCACTAATCTTGAGAACTAGCTGATGAAGGTGGTAGTATTTCTGTTCCTGTACTAAGGCTCTCTCCAAGATCCTTCACCAAAGTCTCCAAAAGTGCTTTTACTCCACTACACTCATGTCCTTTTGGAAGTCCTTCCACTCCACAAACCTCACATAACTCCTTGGTCTTAGATCTTCTCCCTCCTAATCTTGGTGAAGAAGGTCCAACATGCAAACCCACCAAGTAAGCCTCTCCTTTCCCTCAATATCTTGCTCTCAAAGGTCAATGGACATGAACTTGCCTTATGTCCCTTCTCTCCACATAGAAAGCACTTAGACTCACTCTTTCCTCCAAGTGGTGTAGGTTTTTGAATCCTCTCAACACTCTCTTCAAATTCTATTGTAAACTCTCTTTTCCTCAAATCCACCCCTACACTCACCTCAAACCCTTGGGGAACCTTGCATAATCTCAATTTCCACTCTTGATGACCTTCCATGTTCCCAAGATGAATCTAAACACTCAAACATGCTTTTTGTTGATCTCAAACTCCTCATGCAAGAGATCTCCACTCTGCAGAATTGGCCCTTCCTCACAATGTCACTCAAATCTCCCAACCACTATGTCACAGTCCTCTGAAATTTTTTACACTTGATCAAACTCTAGGGTGTCACTTTCTGCAAAATTTCAGATCTTTTCATCAAGCCATTTGGCCTAGACCCCTTTCTATTCAGCACCCATATTTCAGATTTGGTCTGAAAACCACCCCCTTCACTTCAAAAACTCATTACTCCCTGCGCAAGAACAATCTCTCTCTAATTTTTGTGGCAGCAGGTAGAATACAATGCACTGAATTTTCTTGGAAATTTTTAGGACAATTCACTGAAAATTGAAGAAATGGCAGACTCTGTACAATTTTCCAGAGAGCATGCAGTTACGGGAGCACTTTACCCTATCAACTTAAAAAAATTCTAGCCTAGTGCGCATAGAAGCTCTCACAATAATTTCAAGTGTGCTAACTGAAAGATAATCCAAGCTATTATGTTTTGAAATCTCAAGTCCAAATCTCAAACTTGAGATTTTACCCAAAATCACCTTAATCCCCAAAATCTGCAATCCACCTCACACAATCTCTCAAATTCTTCTCATGTGTACAAGATGTACAAAATCACCTCAAAGACATCATAATGAACTACTGGGTATACAAATGGATCTTGTTTCTCTAACATAAGTTCAGCACTCTCCTCTCCTAATGTTCTCTCCAAGTGAGCTCTCATAGCCTCCTTCTGCCTAATGTAGAATTGAACGCGGAACATTATCTTGCCTTCTAGAGAGGTCCTGGCAACGGAACCAAAAATGTGAGCCGGCCTGTGTCTCACTCAAGATGAACCTTTGATGGCTATTATGGTAGCGCACCATGGACTAAGAAGGCAAGGAACCCAAACTCCATCATACTCCTCCAAGGCTAACACTCCAAGACTCAAGACATTGCTCACTAGAGAACTCAATGAGAGAGAGATAGTTGCAAATGAAAGGATGATGAGTACCTCCTCACCCCTTGTTTATATACTTGTGAAATAGTTACGTACCAAAGTTACTAATTACCATAGTAGCTCAAGTAAAGTCAAAAAGTAGAAAGGAGTATCCATTCACATGGGCATATTCCCCTAAGCATGTGGTCCTATCTTGACCCAACCACTAAGTCAAGGATTCCTTCACATGGGCTATCCTTGGACTAAAGAAGAATCCAAAACAAAAAGGCTTGCAGGCCCAAGAGTTCTCAACTCTTTCCTCAAAGCCAAACACCTAGGAATAATACCCAATCAACACACTAAAATCCAAAATAATGGTGCTCATCTTTTCTACTTCCTCTAAAGTAAGGTCCCCTCTATCCTAGCTATGACTAACTTTAGCTAACCATGACTGATATAGAACCATCCTTTATCTCTATATAAATAATATCTCTTAAGTACTTGTAATACCAAGTTAAATATCACAATACCACACACATGCACATATGGGTGTTACAGTACACATAATGGAAAAAGTAGATCAGGTAGAGGTATCATCAAAGGAGCATTTCTACTAATAGGGCAGAAACCAAAATAGGCCTAAAAACTTCAGAGGCAATTTTGGAGGCCTAAAAGAAGAATTAGGCCTAAAAAATGTACATATGCCTCCCTCCCCCCTCAATTGGAAGAAAGGCTAGCCTTCCCTCCCCTTGGTTTGTCTCATCAAGAGCTTTCTAATGGTACCTCATACACATGATTATAAGATTCCTATAGGAAGATTACCTAAAAGATTCTTTTTGGTCAAAGCTTGTTTGACCAACTAGATTGGACCATGATCAACATGTCACCCATCCAAGCAAGTAATCTAAAGGTGGAGCTTGATGACAGGTTACCTATCCATGTACCTAATCCTATGGTGGAGCATCCTTGGAGGAAATCCTCTTTGGCTATATAATAAAGAGAAAGTGCTCTCTTGGGGCACCAAAGTTTAAGTGTGAAACTTGTGTTTTCTCTTCTATGTTTCTTTGCTATCCTCGGAACATTATAATGGTATAAGAGTGAATGTTTCAATCCAAGAGAGTAGATTACCTCTCTTGGAAGAACATAGGCTACTAAGACTAAGTGATTTTGGGAAGAAAAATCACACAACAATGGATAAGATTAAGAGTGTTTAGAGAGAAGATGGGATGGAGGCTCTTGGAGGACAATTTCTTGCACCAATTTTCCATTCTTGAATCCATTTCACATCAAGATCATGTACATCCAACAAAAATAGGCGAGAGTTTATCTCATTTACCATTTTGGAGTAGAGTTCATGGACATAGTAATGAACTTACCAAACACGGTGATTCTACCTTAGTGATATACTATGAAGAGTGGGAAATAAAATCTACATTTTTTGTGATGGATTTGAATATCTCAAATCCTCTCCCTTTCAATACTCAAGTAGAAATTAGCTACGTAGTTAGGCTGAAATTGATGTTAAGGGATTTTGAAGTAAGGAATTTTGGTGAGGAATATTATCAAAGAGTGATATCTTCCAAAGTCCTAATGGTAGTCCCAATGGTAGTCCTAATGGTAGTCCCACTAGTTTGTGCACCATCCCAAGTGATCATATTAACTCTCTATTGATGTAGGAAGGAGCAAGTGAGCGTTTGCAGGAACCATAGATCCGTAGTTGCAAGAATTGATGCAAGGAATGCAAGGGATGTTGAATGAGGTTTGAAAGATGACCATGGATGCATTACAAAATCAAGTACAAACCTTCAGGAATGATCAAACAATGCAAGAAGTGGAACCATCTCAAAGTTTGATACCTATGCTTGAAGTACTTGGAGAAGCACCCGTACCTCTGACATCAAAACTGGCCAATGACAAAGCTACATTGTTGCTACGGATGAAGAAGACTTGCAATATCAAACCTTACAAGGGGCAACATGCTATGGGAGTAGTGAAGAATTGGATCTCAAGAATGAATCATAATTTTGATTGTTCTTGACGGAGATCACCGAGCATGGCACAAGCGTGTTTGCATGTGGGTACTTGACCAATAAAGCCCTCACATGGTATGATGCTTGGGAATGATCAATGTTGGCAGAAAGAAGGGAAGTCATGTGGATGGCAATGCAAGAAAGACTTTTGAAGAATTTTCAATCTGTGGATTTTGTGTAGATGGCCCAAATCTGACTATGGGGATTGAAACAAAAGAATAGCATACAAGAGTACGTGGAAGCATTTCTGGATCTACAAGTTGCATCAAGAAACATGAGTCCAGCAGAGGCTCTAGAAAAGTTCAAACAAGGGTTAAAGGACTGGCTCACCAAGAAGTCTTGGTACAAAATCCTCACACTATGTTTGAAGCTATTGCTTATGCTCAAAGAATTGTAGAGGCACTTAAAGGAGTTGAAGGAGTAGTTTTGCCTCAACATTATCAAGCAGAAATGCCACACGTTGGTGGACCAATACCTATAGAATAGGTAGCACGACTGCTTCAAGGAGAGCAGGGATGGGTGGTAGAACGGAGAGATGGAGTCCCACAAGGAGAAGGAACTCAAGGAGAACAATGTTGTTGCTACAATTATGGCCATATTGGGCACATCTCCATCAACTATCATGGTTGTCTCCCTAGTGGGCCTTGGTCTCCATACAAGAAATCTTTGAACAACATGGAGTGATGCACAAAAGAAGAGGATGCAAAAATCACCTTGGAAAACAAAGATTGCCAATAAAGATACCTTGTGGCCTTACTGGCTCAATAGGGAAGTGGACAAGCAAGGGGAGGAAGAAGATGAGTATGCAAAGATCTAGAAAGGCAAAGTCACAATTGATTATTGTGAATGAGGTCCTAGAAGGCAATCAAATAAGAGTATTGATAGATTTTGGAGCAACAGAGAATTTCTTATCTCAATTTGCTGCAATAAAATTGGGGATGAATCTAGAGAAAGATAAGAGCAAAGAAGTAGAGTTACCTTACAAGCAAATAGAGGAGATTGAGTTGTTATCTAGAAGAGTTACACTCTCTGTAGGAGAATATCAAGAAGCAATTGAGTGGCGAGTAATACAATTAGCTCGTTATGATGCAATCTTAGGCATGCCTTGGATGAAGCAATACAACACTATGGTAGATTGGGGGAAGAAAGCATTGAGCACCCACCAATGGAAAATCATTTAGGTTAGAGAAAAAGCACATAAGCAGAAATTGCCTCTCTATGTCACAAGAGCAACAATTATTTGTACGACAGATAGATGTTTCATGGGTCTAATAAGAGAAGTCTAGAGTGCATAAATCAATCGAAAAATTCTTGAGAAATTGAAGAATGTCATAAATGAGTTTCAAGATGTCTTCCTAGATGATCTACCCTCAAGATTACCACCAAAAAAGAGAGAAGATCATAAAATTGAGATACTTCTAAGAAAGACACTTTCTTGTAAAGCCCCATATCATATGTCACCTCAAGAGTTGGAGGAGTGTAAGGCTCAAATTGAGGATATGCTACAAAAAGGGTTTATCCAACCCAGCATATCACCATACATAGCTCCTATATTGTTTGTGAAGAAGAAGGACAGTATTGTGAGCCAGCCTGTCTCTAACTAAAGATGAACCTCTAATAGCTATTATGGTAATGCACCATGGACTAAGAAGGCAAAAAACCCCAACTCCATCATACTCCTCTAAGGCTACCACTCCAAGACTCAAGACATTGCTCACTAGAGAACTCAATGAGAAAGAGATAGTTGCAAATGAAAGGATGATGAGTACTTCCTCATCCCTTGTTTATATACTTGTGAAATAGTTATGCACCAAAGTTACTAATTATTGGAGTAACTCAAGTTATTAGGCCAAAAGTCAAATAAAGTCAAAAAGTATGAAGGAATATCCATCCGCATGGGCATATTCCACTAAGCATATGATCTTATCTTGACCCAACCACTAAGTCAAGGATTCCTTCACATGAGCTATCCTTGGACTATAGAAGAATCCAAAACAAAAAGGCTTGCGAGCCCAAGAGTTCTCAACTCTTTCCTCAAAGCCAAACACCTAGGAATAATACCAATTCAACACACTAGAATCCAAAATAGTGGTGCTCATCTTTTCCACTTCCTCTAAAGTAAGATCCCCTTTATCTTAGCTATGACTAACTTTAGCTAATCATGACTAATGTAGAACTATCCTTTATCTCTATATAAATATTATCCTTCAAGTACTTACAATACCAAGCTTAATATCACAATACCACACATATGCACAAATAGATGCTACATTTATCCCCAAACTAAGTTTTCACTTTGTCCTCAAAGTGAAGGTCTTTCTACCCTTCTATGATACATCTTTAACTTATCATGGTTAATCCTAGCAAAGTGTCTTCCTCCCAACTCCTTTAGATCATAGGTGTAATTGCTCCACACCTTCTCCATAATGAAAGGTCCAAAGTACATAGGCAAAAACTTGTTTTGTACTCTCTTGAATTGAATAGAATCAAATAACATTACCCAATCACCTTCTTTGAAAGGCTCCACCTTCTTCTTGCCTTGCCTCTTGTCATAGCTCTCCTTTTGTTTCCTTTGGGCTTGCTCCACTCAAACCTTAACAACTACCCTTGCCTCTTCCAACTCCATGAGTTGATCCTTCCTTGACTTCTTTGCATCACCTCCTTGTGCTTTCTTCAATCTCCTATGAATGCTTTGGAAGGTAGGAAGATCAAAGTGAATAGGTAAGGTAGACTCAATACCATATACCAATTGAAATGGAGAATATTTGGTGGAAGTCTTCATGGTTGTCTTATACTCCCACAAAACTGCATGAATCCTCTTGTCCCAATGATGTTTAGCCCACTCCATTTTTGCATCTTTGGCCAACATCATGCACAAGGTCTGATTGGTTCTCTCTGCCAAGCCATTGGAATTTGGCTTATAGGATGTAGTTTCTCTATGTGTGATAGAGAAATGTCATAGCGTGGCTGTAGTGATACTTCTTATAAACTCTCCACCTCTATCAGAAACCAACTCCAAAGGGCATCCAAACCTAGTGATAATGCATTCAGAAAGAAATCTACCAACTTCATCTTCATTCTTGTCCCTCAATGGTCTAGCCTCAACCCACTTGGTAAGATAATTAGTAACTACCACAATATATCAATTGTTCCTTGGGGTTCTATTAAGAGGACCTACAAAATCAATTCTCCACTTCTTGAAAGGTCCAAGCAATAGAATTGATCTAAGTGGTAGAGTGGATGTAGACTTTCTAGCAAAAACTTGACAAACATGACAAGTTTTGCAATAATCAAGACAATTCTTGAAAATCCCTCTCCAATAGTAACCTGCATCTAGAATCTTGAAAGCAATCACCTTTCTTACAAAGTGTTCTCCACATACTAAACCTTCATGAAACTCCTTTATGAGTAAGATAGACTCTTCCTTACCCATTGCTCTTTGAAGTAGACCATCTGCTCCTTGGTAAAAAAGAATATCCTCTACCATTGTGTAAGGTCTAGATCTTGCTGCAAGTGCCTTCCTCTCCCTAGCATGCATCCCTTCTAGATAGTTACCTCTTGTCACAAAATCCACAATCTCCTTGTACTCCATTGGAATCTCTTGAGTGATTGAGATTATCATGAGCTCCTCATCTGGGAAGGAATCATCCACTGGTTCATCTCCATCATGATCATAGGCCCTAGATAACAAATCTGCATTTGCATGTTCCTTCCTCAATGGTGTAGTCATACTTAGACAAGAGTATCATCCACCTTGCTAGTCTCCCTTCCATATTAGGCTTGTTGAAGATGATCACTGCCAACCCTTCTCTCTCTGTGACAGAGTAGTTCTTCTCTACTAAAACCATCTGCCTACTAGCATTAGTTATTGGATGATCATGCCCATCTTGGTCTTATTGACTAAGAGTGCATCCTATAGCTACATTAGAAGCATCCGTGTAGAGGATGAAAGGTTTACTCCAATCAGGTTCAACAAGAATTAGAGCTACAACAAGGGATTGCTTGAGCTCCTCAAAAGCTTTGAGAGCCTCCTTGTCTTCTAGAATCACCATGTAATCTACACTCTTCTTCATGTAGATTGTGAATGCATAAGATTTGTTGGAAAATGAAAAGCTGAACTTCCTATAGTACCTAACTATCTCCAAGAATTGGCATAACTTTGTCAAGTTTGAAGGGAATGGAAGGTCTGAGATTTTCCTTACCTTCTCAAGATCAACTATTATTCCATCCTTGGAGATGATGTGCCCCAAAAGTAGACCTACTTCATATCCAAAAATGCACTTCTTTGGGTTGAGTGATGCATTTGCCTCATCCAAGCATTGCAAGACCTTGATTAGGTGCTCAAAGTGCTCTTCCTTGCTCCTATAGACACAAAAGTCATCAATGAAATCTCTCACAAATTTCCCAATGAAAGGTCCAAATACCTTGCTCATGAACTGTTGGAATGTGGTTGGAGCATTGCAAAGCCTAAAAGGCATGACCTTGAAAGTGTAAGTTCCCCAAGGTGTGGTGAATGTGGTGAGTTGTTGATGTTGTTGTGCAATCTTGATTTGGTTATATCCACTATAACCATCTCCAAAATTATACCTCTCATGACTTTCAACCTCCTCCAAGATCTCATCAATGAATGGCAATGGGTAGTAGTCCTTCTTGGTAACAGCATTGAGCTTCTTGTAATCCACACATACCTGAAGCTTACCATTCTTTTTCTTCACAATGACAACTTGAGACACCCATTCTGAATTCTCCACCTTATAGATAAATCTAGCCTCCTTGAGCTTATCAATTTCCTCCTTCACAACCAAAGATATTGGTGGGCTGATGCAATATTGATTTTGGCAGATTGGTCTTGCATGTGACTCCATCTCTATCTTGTGCTCCTCCAAGGTGACTTCCTTCAAATCCTTGTAATTGAAAGCAAACACATGGATGACTTGTGGAAAATCTCCTCAAATCTCACCTTCTCCTCCTTGGTAACATTTGGGCCATACTTGAGGGTAGCTAACCTTCTCTCTACTTCCTCAAGTGTCAATGGTGATTTATCTAGGTCCTTCAAAACCTCTAGCTTAGATGCAAAATCTATAGCACACAAGGGATACACATCTAAATCCGATTCAGATTCATCTTCCTTTGTGGAAGTCTCCTCCTCCATGCTTGTGTCCACACCTGCATCTTCTTCTTCAAAATCTGATTCCCAATAATCAGAAGATGGTGTATCTAAATGTGAAGTGTTGGTGGTATTAGTCACACAAACTATGACTCTATGGTTTGATGACCCAATCCTCAAGTACCCCATGTGCCATTGATCAGTTGTGTGTGCTACTCTCAACCATAGCCTCCCAAGAAGTAAGTCATAGTTTGAATCCTTCAAGACTTGGAAAGTCATGAGATTTTGAACTCCCATAATTGAAACTACCACTTTATCCATCACCCCTATTGGTCAAACTTGTTGCTTTTTTTTCCATGCTCACCATAAATGTTGAAGGTCTTGAGGGTATCAAACCCAACTTCTTCATCAACCTTTCTAACATAGCATTCATTGTTGATCCTTCATCAACCAATGCATCCTTGATGTTGTGACCATTTACTCTCACATCAATCTTGGAGGCATATTCACAAGCCTCCCATGGTGTTGTTTTGGTATCCACCACCCTCATTGATACTAGAAATTTTGCCTTCTTCTTTCTCTTGCTCCTTGTGGAACTCAAACCACCTCTAAGCTCCTTTCTCAAGGTAGGGTTCAAAGCAATCAATTAACCCATTGTGATGTTAGCCTTGTGACTACAAACATCCTCCAAGATATTGTAGTTCTATTGTTGCTTTGAGATCAAGAAGTCCTCCAATCTCCAACTTCTTCCTTGGAGTCTTTGTTGATGGTGCTTAAATGCTTGTGCAAGTGCTCCTAGTAGGCATAAGAGTATCTTGGCTAGGAGTAAATCCGTGAGAAGAGTGCATATCCTCTGCAAAACAAGCTATCTTCTTCTCTTGTGCCAAAAGCTCCAAATTAAGACTCTTGGAGTTTGAGCACTCTCCCTTCTCACACTTACTCTCAACCACATCTATAGATGCTATCTCCTTACCTTTTTTTGGATTAGGAGCCACTTGGGTTTCACTACCTCTCTCTTTCCCTCTATTGGCTCCCTCATAACCCCTTCTTCCATGGTAAGTGGAATTTGGGCAATTCCTTTGGATATGGCCTCTTCCTCCACAACCAAAACAATTTCTATCATTGAAATTTTTGGTTGGTTGGCCTCCTCTATATGGATAACTTCCATAACTCTTAGGCCCTCTCCCCACATTTTGATCCACCTCTCTCTTCTCTCATAGTTGCACCACATTGATCTTGAGATCTGCAAGTTGTTTTGTGATGGTTTGAAGTGTATCCTTTGGTGGAGGTGCAAGAACTGAAGCAACCATTACTTGTGGTGCAACCCTTGCCACCAAAGTATCAGAAGTTCCACCATACTTTTAACCTTGAGGAGGATGCACAACCTCCTTCACCACCAAATCACTCTCATCTCCTTCCAAACTCTCCTCCATATGAATTGCAATCTTGATAGTTTCAACCTTGGAAGAAGGTTTCTCATATCTCACCTTGCTTCTAATTTGTGGTCTCAACCCTCTCACAAAATTCTTGGTGAGCATGGCTCCTATGCCAATCATAGTAATCTCCACATCATCCACACTCTTCCTCAATATTATACAAAATTTAGACTCTAACTTTTCCACTCTTTCCACATAGACCCTCACTTTCTCTCCATCTCCTTGTTTGGGAAAGGTAACCTCACTCATCAATCTCTCATAACTCTCATCTGGAAGAAAGTTCTCAATGAGTGCTGAAGTCAAACTCTCCCAAGACTCTTCTTCCCCATCTCTCTTCTCTCTCTTTTGGTATTCTAATTCATACCATGTAAGTGCTGCATCCTCTAAGAAATCTGGTAATAATGAGGCCTACTCATTCTTCATCCTCTCATTGCTTCCTATGAAAGCTCTCTTGAAGTCTCTCACAAAGGCCTCCACATCTTCTCCATCCTTGCCAAAGAAAATTGGAAGTTTCCCTATCTTAACCCCTCACTATCTTTCTTTTCTCTCAATTTTTTTTTCTTTTTTTCTTTATGATTTTCAAATGGTGTTAGTCATGTATATAAAAATAGAGTATATACATGACAAACACCATCTGAGAATAATCTACTCTAGAGAACACAAAAGGTTCAGGTTGCTCCAAGATATCTATAGCAACATCAAATTCTAGAGTGCATATTAATCAAACTCTCATGAATAGTTTATTCATAAGTTGAAAGATTATCTCCATCACTAATCTTGAGAACTAGTTGATGAAGGTGGTAGTATTTATATAGTTGTACTAAGACTCTCTCCAAGATCCTTCACCAAAGTCTCCAAAAGTGCTTTTACTCCACTACACTCATGTCCTTTTGGAAGTCTTCCACTCCACAAACCTCACACAACTCCTTGGTCTTAGATCTTCCCCCTCCCAATCTTGGTGAAGAAGGTCCAACATGCAAACCCAAGTCAAGTAAGCCTCTCCTTTCCCCCAATCTCTTGCCCTCAAAAGTCAATGGAAATGAAATTGCCTTATGTCCCTTCTCTCCACATAAAAAGCACTTAGACTCACTCTTTCCTCCAAGTGGTGTAAGTTTTTGGATCCTCTCAACACTCTCTTCAAATTCTATTGTAAACTCTCTTCTCCTCAAATCCACCCATACAATCACCTCAAACCCTTGGGGAACCTTGCATAGATGTTCCCAAGATGAGTCTAAACACTCAAACATGCTTTTTGGTGCTCTAACACTCCTCATGCATGAAATCTAAACTCTGCAGAATTGACCCTTCCTCACAATGTTAATTAAATCTCACAACTTGTATATCATAGTCCTCTAAAATTTTGCAGACTTTATCACAACTCAAGGGAATCCATTCCTGTAAAATTTCAGATCTTTGAATTGAGCCATTTGGCCTAGGCACCTTTCTATTCAGCACACATATTTGAGGTTTGGTCTGAAAACCACCCCCCCTCACTTTAAAAACTTATAACTCTCTGCCCAACAATGATCTCTATTTAATTTTTATGTCAACAGGTAGGATACAATGTACTTAATTTTCTTGGAAACTTTCACTACAATAAACTGAAAATTGAAGAAATGGCAGACTCTATACCATTTTCTAGAGACCATGCAATTACAGGAGCAGTTTACCCTATCAACTTTCAAAAATTCTACTCCAATGCGCAAAATAGCTCTCACAATAATTCAAGTGTGCTAAGTGAAGAATAACCCAAGCTATCATGTGTGAAAATTTTAAGTCTAGATCCCAACTTGAGATTTTACCCAAAATCACCTTAATCTCCAAGATTTGCAATCCACCTCACACAATCTTTCCAAATCCTCTCAAGTGTACAAGATGTAGCAAATCACCTCAAAGACATCATAATAAACTACTGAGTATACAAATAGATCCAAATTCTCTTATATAAGTTCAACCATCTCCTTCCCTAAAGTTCTTTCCAAGTGAGCTCTCATAGCCTCCTTCTGTCTAATATAGAATTGTACGAGGAACATTATCTTGCCTTGTAGAGAGGTCCCGGCAATGGAACCAAAAATGTAAGCCGGCTTGTCTCTCACTGAGGATGAACCTTTGATGGCTATTATGGTAGTGCACCATGGACTAAGAAGGCAAAGAACTCCAACTCCATCATACTCTTCTAAGGCTACCACTCTAAGACTCAAGACATTGCTCACTAGAGAACTCAATGAGAAAGAGATAGTTGCAAATAGAGGATGATGAGTACTTCCTCATCCCTTTTTTATATACTTGTGAAATAGTTATGCACCAAAGTTACTAATTATTGGAGTAACTCAAGTTACTAGGCTAAAAGTCAAATAAAGTCAACATTATGAAGGAATATCCATCCACATTGGCATATTCCACTAAGCATGTAATCTTATCTTGACCCAACCACTAAGCCAAGGATTCCTTCACATCCTTGGACTAAAGAACAATCCAAAACAAAAAGGCTTGCAAGCCCAAAAGTTCTCAACTCTTTCTCAAAGCCAAACACCTAGGAATAATACCAAGTCAATACATTAGAATCCAAAATAGTGATGCTCATCTTTTCCACTTCCTCTAAAGTAAGATCCCCTCTATCTAAGCCATGACTAACTTTAGCTAATCATGACTAATGAAGAACTATCCTTTATCTCCATATAAATAATATCTCTCAAGTACTTGTTATACCAAGCTAAATATCACAATACCACACACATGCACAAATGGGTGTCAAGGATTCATTCACATGGACTATCCTTGGACTATAGAAGAATCCAAAACAAAAATGCTTACGGGCCCAAGAGTTCTCAACTCTTTCCTCAAAGCTAAACATATAGGAATAATACAAAGTCAACATACTAGAATCCAAAATAGTGGTGCTCATCTTTTCCACTTCCTCTAAAGTAAGATCCCCTTTATCTTAGCTATGACTAACTTTAGCTAATCATGACTAATGTAGAACTATCCTTTATCTCTATATAAATATTATCCTTCAAGTACTTACAATACCAAGCTAAATATAACAATACCACACACATGCATAAATGGATGCTACATTTACCCCCAAACTAAGTTTTCACTTTGTCCTCAAAGTGAAGGTCTTTCTACCCTTCTATGATACATCTTCAACTTATCATGGTTAATCCTAGCAAAGTGTCTTCCTCCCAACTCCTTTAGATCATAGGTGTAATTGCCCCACAACTTCTCCATAATGAAAGGTCCAAAGTACTTAAGCAAAAACTTGTTTTGTACTCTCTTGAATTGAATAGAATCAAATAACATTACCCAATCACCTTCTTTGAAAGGCTCCACCTTCTTCTTGCCTTGCCTCTTGTCATAGCTCTCCTTTTTTCTCCTTTGGGCTTGCTCCACTCAAACCATAGCAACTACTCTTGCCTCTTCCAACTCCATGAGTTGATCCTTCCTTGACTTCTCTACATCACCTCCTTTGGCTTTCTTCAATCTCTTATGAATGCTTTGGAAGGTAGGAAGATCAAAGTGATTAGGTAAGGTAGACTCAATGCCATATACCAATTGAAATGGAGAATATTTGGTGGAAGTCTTCATGGTTGTCTTATACTCCCACAAAACTGCATGAATCCTCTTGTCCCAATGATGTTTAGCCCACTCCATTTTTGCATCTTTGGCCAACATCATGCACAAGGTCTGATTGGTTCTCTCTGCCAAGCCATTGGAATTTGGCTTATAGGATGTAGTTTCTCTATGTGTGATAGAGAAATGTCATAGCATGACTGTAGTGATGCTTCTTGTAAACTCTCCTCCTCTATCAAAAACTAACTCCAAAGGACATCCAAACCTAATGAGAATGCGTTCATAAAGAAATCTACCAACTTCATCTTCATTCTTGTCCCTCAATGGTCTAGCCTCAACCCACTTGGTAAGATAATTAGTAACTACCACAATGTACCGATTGTTCCTTGAGGTTCTATTAAGAGGACGTACAAAATCAATTCCCCACTTCTCAAAAGGTCCTAGCTATGGAATTGATCTAAGTGGTAGAGTGGATGTAGACTTTCTAGCAAAAACTTGACAAACATGACAAGTTTTGAAATAATCAAGACAATCCTTGAAAATCCCTCTCCAATGGTAACCTGCATCTAGAATCTTGAAAGGAGTCACCTTTCCTGCAAAGTGTCCCCCACACACTAAACCTTCATGAAACTCCTTTATGAGTAGGATAGACTCTTCCTTACCCACTGCTCTTTGAAGTAGACCATCTATTCCTTGGTGAAAAAGAATATCCTCCACCATTGTGTAAGGTCTAGATCTTGCTACAAGGTCTTTCCTCTCCCTAGCATGTATCCCTTCTGGATAGTTACCTCTTGTCACAAAATCCACAAAATCCACAATCTCCTTGTACTCCATTGGAACCTCTTGAGTGACTGAGATTGTCATGAGCTCCTCATCTGGGAAGGAATCATCCACTAGCTCATCTCCATCATGATCATAAGCCCTAGATAACAAATCTGCATTTGCATGTTTCTTTCCTAGTCTATCTTCAATGGTGTAGTCATACTCAGACAAGAGTATCATCCACCTTGTTAGTCTCCTTTCAACATTAGGCTTGTTAAAGATGTACTTCAAAGCCTTGTGATTTGTGACAATGATGGCTTTCTTTCCAATCAAGTAGTGTCTAAAATTCTTGAGACCAAAGATCACTGCCAACCTTTCTCTCTCCGTGACAGAGTAGTTCTTTTCTGTTGAAACGATCTGCCTACTAGCATAAGCTATTGGATGATCATGCCATCTTGGTCTAATTGACTAAGAGTGCATCCTATAGCTACATTAGAAGCATCAATGTAGAGGATGATAGGTTTACTCCAATTAGGTTTAACAAGAATTGGAGCTACAACAAGGGATTGCTTGAGCTCCTCAAAAGCTTTGAGAGCCTCCTTGTCCTCCAAAATCACCATGTAATCTACACCCTTCTTCATGTAGATGGTCAATGCATAAGCTTTGTTGGAAAATGAGAAGATGAACCTCCTATAGTATCCAACCATCCCCAAGAATTGGCATAACTTTGTCAAGCTTGAAGGGAATGGAAGGTCTGAGATTTTCGTCATCTTCTCAAGATCAACTGCTATTCCATCCTTGGAGATGATGTGCCCCAAAAGTAGACCTTTTTCAGATCCAAAAATGCACTTCTTTGGGTTGAGTGATGCATTTGCCTCATCCAAGCGTTGCAAGACCTTGATTAGGTGCTCAAAGTGCTCTTCCTTGCTCCTATAGACACAAAAGTCATCAATGAAATCTCTCACAAATTTCCCAATGAAAGGTTCAAATACCTTGCTCATGAACTATTGGAATGTGGTTCGAGCATTGCAAAGCCTAAATACATTGCTATCAACATCATACACTATAGGAGCACAACTCACACATAAGTCATACATAGACTCTAAAGTGCCACAATAATCAGATTGTTTACCACTCTCAATTCAACTCAACTCAGATTAGTACTTGATCTATCACTTTATATACTGCCAACAACTAGGCACTGATTATAGTCAAGCCACACCCACTCTAGCATAGAGAATCCAAGTGACTATCCACCATAGCCAAGAACTCAAATGCTCAACATCAGAGAAGTGAGCTCTTTAGAGTTGCACTTCAAAAGTATACCTCTTGGACTTGAGCTAGGTCTGAACCATAACGGTCCCGCTGATGGCACACTTGATGGTGCAAACGGTGCAAAGTGATGGTGGACCCCACCATGAAGTCAGTACCCCAAACACAAAATCTGACCGCCGAAAAGTAGTCTCTAAGAAACTGTTGAAATAACTCTAACTACTATCACTAGAACTCTAGTGTCCAAGCAATCTAGATGTGATACTACCAATGGCGTGATAGTTGTCATGTATATATACATTGTTACACAACATACATTGTTGTCAACATCATACACTATAGAAACACAACTCACACATAAGTCATACATAGACTCTAAAGTGCCACAATTGCCCTCCTAGCTGGCGGTTAGGTCCCTCTAACTCCAGTTAGCCATCTACTCCAAGTATATGGTATACCCTATGATGGGCAAAGATCAGGAGGCCGGGTGATATGGAGCCCCATCGCTAGTCGCTTGTCTGCAATCTATACCATATAAAGAATGAACTAGCTATAGGTCAAATACATCTAGGACATAACTATTGTCCTTGAGGAACCACATGAGGAGAGGAGTCATACATGCCATATGCCATCCTCTTGAACAACTATCACACACTAACATAGTAGCAGCTCCACCAGAAGAGCCACATAACATACACCTCAACCTTGCACGTACAAGTGCCAAGCTTGGGTCCATAGTACCATCAATGTTTGGGAGGTGGTATGGCACACAATTGTGCACATGATCCTTCCAAAAAACACCATCATGTCCTTCTAACACAAGGACTCCAGATGGAAAAACCTCATGCACTCTCAAGATAGTGCGGCCTGTTGAAACATCAAGCGTTGTCGGTGTTGTCTGATGTAGATATACATAGTTGCTTGGATGAAACTGACGGATCAAGGGTCTATAACCTCCTCCTTGAATAGTAGCATAGCGTAAAGTATCTCTATGCTGACCAATTGCCAAGTTCTCAAAGGCCATAGGCATTACTCTTTGAAAGATCTCTGCCTGCTGAGAACATGCGCTCATCCATACATCTGGGTCATCCAAGTCCAAAACTACAGTAGCATCTTGATGAATGGCTACAGGTAAATTTGGATCTCGTCCATAGAGTAGAAAGTAAGGAGAGAAGGATACTAAGGAGGCTTGCCGACTGAACCGATAGCCCATGGCCAACCAAGGTAACAGGAGATCCCAATCTCCTAAGTGGCCCCTCTGCAAACCATACTTTCACAATCCTCTCTTCACCGTCTAAACCACTCTCTCTGCTAAGCCATCTGCCTCAAGGTGATCTTGGGAGGTAGTACGGTGATCAATCAAAGCCTTATCACACAAGACCAAAAACTCTCCCAAGAACTCTATACCCTGATCAGTCAAAACCTCAGCTGGTGCACCAAAATGACTAAGAACTTGATCCAGGAATGAGTAAGTTGTCCCTTCACTAGACTTGTCAAGAAGTGCCACCAACTCAATCTACTTGAAGAAGTGCTCTACCATCACCAAAACATACCAATGATGTCTCACAGTCAGCGGTCAAGGTCCAGTGAAGTCCAAACTCCAAGGGTAACCCAATCCCATGATAGGTAAGGGGTGTAACTGTGGCATAGGAGCATTGGATGATGCTCTTACTTGGTCACAAACCACACATCTGGCAACAAACTATTGTACCTTGGTTTGCATACCGTGCCATCAATAATGACTCTGGAGTAAGCTATATGTACACTTTACTCCAAAATGTCCTAGCTCCTCATGAGCATGACGGACCAACTGTGGTCTCTAAGATGGAACTGGTACTACTTGCACTCTACCATCTTTCCATACACGCAAAAGGTGTCTACCCTCCAATCTAAACCATTTGGCTTGCTGAAGAACATGGTCTCTCTCCTTAGCCCCAACTGTGCCACCCACAACACTAGTGCAAAGATAGTCCGTCACTAAGACATCATCATGAATGTCTTGCTGAATTGTACCAATATCTTCACTCTCTGGATCTGTGACCTCAATAACTCCTCTTGTATGTGCTGAGAGAGACACCACCAAAGCCTCAAAACATATACATAGAAAGGCAGATGCATGCCAACCTGGCATCATCTTCTCATCTTTCTCACCATGCCAACATGCTCCGGTCTGATCCTGCTGGCTAGGACATGGGTTTCCACTCAACCCATCTGCATCACGGTTCACCACTCTAGGTCTGTGAACAATTGTGAAATCATACTCCTGTAAAATCAAAGCCCATCGTGCAAGCTTCCTTGAAAGCTTGTCAGACTCCATCAACCACTTCAGTGGTTGATGATCAATGATGAAAGTGAAGGGGTTACCAAGTAGGTAACATCAGAAATGTGCTATTACCTAAACTATTGCCAAGCACTCTACCCCATATGAACTATACTTTGCCTCTGCTGAATTATTGGAGCGACTAGAATAGGCCGCCACAAACTCCTTCCCCTCATCATCATGTTGGTTGAGCACCGCTCCAAGCCCCAACATACTCCAATCAGTATGAACCTGAAATGGTTGTCCTTTGATTGGTCTCCTCAAAATAGGAGCAGATGTCAACCTCTCCTTGAGCTCTACAAAAGTTCTCTCATGCTCATTTCCCCAACACTACTTGGTAAGCTTGGTCAGCTTTGTCAAGGCCTTGGCAATGGCACTAAATCCTCTAACATAACGGCAATAGAAGTTTGCAAACCCAAGGAATGCTTGCACTCTGCTCACATCCATAGGCCAAGGAATACACACAATAGCCTCCACCTTGGTCTGCTGAACAGCAAGTCCTCCGGGGTAGATAGTGTGACCTAAATACTCAACCTGCTCATGGAAGAACCTACACTTCCCAAAATGTAATTTGATTCCATGAGATATCAACCTCTCAAACACCTCCAACAACTATCTCTCATGCTACTCCATAGTAGTGCTATAGACCAAAATGTCATCAATATAGCACCGAGCAAAATCCAATCCAGCTAGGATCCTATCCATGACCCTCTAGAACTCAGTAGGAGCATTCTTTAACCCAAAAAGTAAGAACCTCCACTAATATAACACATCCTTGCCATGAGGATCAATAGCCCAAAATGTTGTCTTGGACTTATCCTCCTCTTTGATCGGCAACTGATGATATCCCAATCAAAGATCCAAAGTACTGAAGACCTTTGCATGCCCAATTGCATCAAAAATCTCCTCTGGTGTAAGCATGGCATACCGATCACCCCTGGTCTATCGATTGATAGGATGGTAATCTCTACACATCCGCCTATCTGTGTAGTTGCATATCCTTCTTGGCTGGCATCATTGTTGTAGGTGCATACTCTCTATGTGAAATCTCCACCAAACTAGCCTCAAAAAGGTCACTAATCCGGCTCTGAATCAATGTCCTCTCCATCTCACTATATCAATAAGGACGTCAAAAAATTGGTGTATTGTTAGTCAGCTCAATCCGTATACCAGGTCCCTTCAGAGCACCCAAATCCTTCATACTGAAGGCAAAATAACTTGTGTGGCTCCTCAAGAACCTCCAAACCCTCTATCTTTCCTCTCCAATAAGCTTGGGTTTAAGGTCTTGCTCCCAAGTATCCTCTGTAACTATTGTAGGAGTGGAAGACGTACTGATTGGCTGTTACATTGGGCCCTTGGGAGCAATAGTGTCATTGTGGTACCCACATTTTTCATTTTGGACGAGTTTAGAAGAAGAAATGCACTGCTGAAACCAAATTGAAAGCAAATGGAGAAGAAATGAGTGCAAACTTGTGATTTGATCAGACCCGAGGAAGTCGACTTCATGTAAGAGGAAGAAGGGCTTGGTTTGGATCAGACCCGAAGAAGCTTACTTCGTGTCAAAGGAGGGAAAAACTCGGATCAGATGTTAAGGAGGGCAGACGCCGAAGGAGAAATGGAAGTTTCAGGTCAGGATTCTTGTGGGGGCCATATCTCAATGAATACAACTCCAAATCAAGCGTGCTATATCTCGTTGAAAGTGTCTTGTCCAGGGCTTTCCGTTGCCACCAAAATCGCAAAGTTTGGAGGTCTCTAAAAGAAGTTACAAGCATTTGAAGTTTCTGGAGTAGATGTACTTTGGATCAAAGTGTCTTCGGGTCAATGTGACTTCGGACTTCGTACTTCGGACTTCGGGTTTACATGACTTCGGGTCATGAGACTTTGCCTCAAGATGAAGATGACTAAATCAGAGGTAGCCAGACCTCGGAGTGCAATGCAAAGTTGATGTGAAGCAATTTTGATCGAGGAAGTTGTGCCTTCAGTGGAGGGGTGGAACACAATTCTGAGGCGAAGTCGTTTTGCAGTGAAGTGCCATTTGCGGGAGAGCCTGAATCATCACAATCAAGATTGTTTGGAAAGATTTGATGGAGTTGTGATTAAGAAGTGTGAATTCGTGACAAGACTGCAAGTCAGTGCTTGTTACTCTCTTCTGGGTGTGGTTTCTACCTGAGAGATTAAAGACGCAACCAAGAAGAACTACATGTTACTGTTTGACTTTGTATTTGGACATTTTTGAGTTGTATCTCTGCAGGAATGAACTTTACTTACCCGATTACCGCAAAAGTGATATTTGCCGGGTTGTCACAATCATGCCCCCAACCACTAGAGGTTCTAACCTTTGTGTGAAAAACTCCCTCCACTTTGGCTGCAAGCTCTACATGTCCTCTAGATGCATCCCAAGTGGACCAATGGTGTAATCCAAGTGGCCCACGCTCACCTGGATGGACTCCAAGTAGACCACTCTCCCTAGTAGCTATTGGATGTGTCTCAAGAATACCATGTCCACTCAGTCTATCACCCTAACATTGCTTGAATCGTCTTGATAGGCACAAGACTCACAAGTGTCCAAGTGGTGATAGACTCAATAGCCTATCAAGCGCATCCTACGCTGCTCTGCCAAGCCAAGGCTCACAATCCATGTCAAACAATTTAGGTCCATAGCTTGACCTAACACTTGATGCCTAGATGCCTCAAACACTACTAGAACAATGGTAATACTAGTGCAAAAACCCATTGCCTACTCTCTCTCATCAGTGTTGGGCTCCACCAATTGTCGTTACTGTGAGTCCCAAACAAGTCCAGGTCCTCCCTCTCAAAAAGCATGAGAGCCTAGGAAACTCATGAGTGTGGGAAATGCGGCTCTAGGCTGTCCAACTAGGTTCACCACTGCCATAGGTGACCTATCAACCACTACCACTATTTGAGAATGACGCCCAACATCCAAGATATCATCAACACGGATGTGGTCAAGTCATTGAATCCCATCATAAGCATGCTATAGAACCTCTTTGGGTAAGAGGTTTGTCCACCAAAGACAAAGACGATGAACCCATGATCCCACTTTGGCTGCATCTAACAATACAGTGGGTTCCATCCAAGAATGGACATGATGTGTACTCACCACTACTCTAGTGCAAGAATCACCCATCAAAGGCATGTTCTCCAAAAGGTAAGCTGGAGAAACAGATTGATGAACTTGGAGATGTTGTAGTATTCGTAACATCTCCCAAAACACACCAAAACAAGGATCCTAAAGACTCAAACCTCTACCAGCACGTGTATGCCCCTGACAAGGCCATCCAAAAATCACCAAGTGAATAGGCCTATGTCTCTCCAAATCATGCAACCCCAATAAGGAAATGTCTACTGGTAGGGCCTTTTAGTAACCTCTGACTGCTGAAATCGGTAATAACTCTGGATATAGATAGGCCAAGTGTGTCACAAGATGTAGAGAGACTTGCCTAGTAGTCTCATCTCTCTCTACATACAAGTACCTATGTACTTGTATACCCGCTTGTAATATTGCAGCTAGTCCGGTGCTAATCCCACCGAACAACTCCAATAGACATATCTCCTCTACTAGATACTGCCAAGCAATGAATGTGGTATCTAGAGGTGTCAAAGCAATTGACTCTGGAGGCTCATCTTCACACTCATCCCCTAATGGTACAAAGGCTCCACTCCAAGCCTGCTGCACCAACTGATCTGCATGTTGCTACAATGCCTCCTCTAAACTCTACAATGCTGCCTCTGAAATCCACAATGGAACATCCAAGGTGGATAGAACAATCCCACTCGTACTCCAAATCCAAGTGATCTCCTTTGGTACTGGAGTGTCCTCTGCATGGGCGTTCCCCTCCAACAAGTCACCAGGCCAAGTAACTACACCATTAAAAGCTAAAACTTATGCTGCCATGGTCTTGGACTATATTGAGCCAAGACTGCCACTACTGAAGTGAACTGGTAGGCAACATACCTGTCCCTCACCAGACTGCCAATTGGGTCTATAGGAAGCTGTCTCCTCCCAATAGTCAATGCTGAAACCCATGGGGTATAACACTGCTCCCCCAACTAGCACATCATATGACTCAACTATTGTCGCAATAGCCTGAGCTCTCACCACCGACCTATCATTTGGATGATCAGGTTGAACTTGAACAACAAGCTCCCCACGTGTGATGTATTGTGTTGAACCACCACCTAGAGATGTCTGGATCAGAAATGGACACCTCTCCACATTGGTCTTCTATAACTTTAGACCGACCATGGCCGCCTTCCCCAACATAAGGGGCTACGCACTAGAGTCTAACAAGACTCTCTATGGTGTATAGACCTTCCTTAAAGGTCCCACCAAATGGAAATCCCCCTCTGATTATCCAATAGGACAACACCAAGTGTGAATCATGCTCTCTCAAAGGCCGGTCTAGCTGGCAACTCCTCCAGTCTAGCCGCTACTGCTTGCCATAAAATACTAGTCACTAAATGGATCCCATGCTCCTCAACCAAGTCAACTCTACTATCAACCACCTCTGCTCTAGTAGTAGGAACCACATCATCTCTACTCTCACAAAGTATGGCGGCCAACCAAAACACAAGGGCTAGGTCAACTCCCAATGTAAACATGTCACTGGCCAAAAACAAAGGACACCGCATAATCAGCTGAGCCGCCCCCAACATCATGCTAGACTAAGTTTGTGTAGGAGCAGGTGGCTGACTAGTAGGTAGTCTATCATGTACTCCATCACCACCTACCATACCTGCATTGGGACATCTAGGAACCATGGATGTTGTCTGCAATGCCTCAAATAGCATGAAAGATGGGGGAAGTCTGACCTGTCTCCCAACCTCTCTTCTTTGTGGGTCCAACTCCATTGATGCTCCTCTAGGCTCTAGAGCACGTACTGCACTCCTAGTCATTGCTGCAGATGCATCCACTTATGTTGCTCCGCACATGAAGTCCAAAGCATCTCTATCACTAGCATATGAGGTGGAAGCCTCAACACCCAAATCTGATCTCCTCTGAGCAATAGCCTTACTAGCCAATCTTTGCTCCAACTGCTCAATCCAAGTAGCCATAGTTGTATCAGAAGTAAGGGCAGGTACTACACTTCTACTAGGTTTAGATCCTCTACCACCACCTCTACCCCCTTGTCCTCCATGAACTAGAGATCCTCTACTACTTGCCATAGCAGCCCTACCACTTTGTAACTCCGGGTGTAGGTCAAAACACCGGTCACTAGTGTGACCAAATCTGTGGCAATGCTCACATTGCCTCTATGATGGTTGTGATGCACCCAAAGTATCAGGTCCACTGCCTTGAGTACACTCTCTCCAATGGTGAGGTCCACCACTATTTCAACAAGAAACACCACCACTCATTGGTTGTTGCTGATCTAAAAATGAAGGTAAGGGTCTAGCTCCACTAGGCCCTCCACTTGCTCCATGGGATCTGGCCTGTCCACCCTGTTCTTAAAAACCAAATGGGCATGGTGCACTTTGCTGCATTCTAGAAGAAGTCACAGCCTTGGATGAGGTTTCCCTACCAAATCCTGATGTCACCATTCTCTTCTCCACCATGTTGAGCTCAATACGCTCAGCCAAACCAAAGACCAGTGCCAAAGTGGGCAAAGTAGCCTGCAATAACATAGCATCACAAACTCTACGTCGTAACTCCTTGAGTGAAACTGATCAGCCGTCTCATGCGAGTGTATGCCTTGCGTAGGCTCTGTCCAACCTTCCACTGGAACTCTTGCAAGCTCCTCAACTTGTCAGTCTGCACTCCCTAGTAGTTCTGCCTCAAACATAGGAAGAACTCTACCATGGAGTTAAACCCCGGTACCACACCACCTCCTGTAGCGGTACCTCCACTTGTGGTAACATTATCTCTAGTTAGTGCATCTCCACTAGCTCCACCAACACTACTCAAGCTAGAACTTGTAGGTACGGCCAATCTACTCTTGGCCACCAAACTTGAAGTGATAGAGATATAGTTTGGAGACCAATATTGTCTACATAACTTGATCTCCTCTAAATGAGCTCTCCTGAACTCATGGTAGTCATCCATCAACGGACTCTCCAGATGCTAAAACAACCCCTCCCATGCCATGAAAGGTGTAAACAAAGTCGGGTTTTGCATCTACTGCATATCACACCAACTATTGAACTCCTAGATGAAGTCATCCAACTCAATGGTACCCATTGTACCAGAGTAACGCCTAGCACCTTTGGAGGCCCCATAAATCTTGTCCATGTCCCACAACAACAGTGCAGACACACCAAGTGCACTCTCAACTGAATAAGCTCCTGTGTCAAACTCCAACTCAGAGTCAATCTCCTCCCTTAGTGGGACCTAAGATACAAGCTGATATCAAGCACCACTCCAAGTAAACCCACCGTATACTGCAAGGCTAATTCCTCTGGAATCTCCAATGAACTCCGTCATGACAAAGTAACCACAACTGCAACCGCAAACCAAAACCATAAATTGCAGCCGCAAGTCACAACCGCAAGTACCCCACCAAGTGCCAACACCCATGGAATACCACCCACTAATGTAACTCTAATTGAGATAACTACACTAGGAGAAAGGGCAACAATGAACCTACCATCATAACACGCACTCTCACAGTTTGCAAGTCATCACTTCTTGCCTCACCGGAGAGAAACAAAGGTAGTCTAATTGGTCATCACTCCAACCTCACTATTGAGAGCACACTAGAGCATCAATACTCACAAGTCAGGGCACGGCACACAAATGTGGTGCACAAACAAGAAGCAGAGAATAGGGAGGGTCCAATTACAAGAAATCTAAACAAAAACTCTCCATCTCATAAAACAACACGAGACTGACTCTGCCAGCATTTGGCATTTGACATAAGAGAATTTTGTATCTAAGTCCTAAGCTACCAAGATCACCAAGAATAGGATCAAATTGCCTCTCCTAGCCAAAGCTACAAGTATATAGATAACAATGGCATAGTCACTAGGACAACAAGTGAAGGTAGGAACAAGAGATCTAGGTGTCAAACCCTGTTGCACATAATCTAGCAGGAAAAGCAGATTTTGCCAACCAATGACCAAGATCTACTCTAAACTAGCTAGCCTCACGCCAGCAAGCTGGCTTGTTGGCCTTTGTAGCCTCTCATAGCCCACATCCTTATGCCTTGAAGCCTCAAAGCCTCTAAATGCTGAAATTCAGCCTCTTCTTGCCACTTCAAACCTCCTCCAAACTAGCAAAACTTCTCCAAATCTGGCCAAATAGCAAAAATCCTCGAAATCTGGCCAAACTCTAGCATAAACTCTAAAGTTGGCTGACTATCAAATCCCCCGCTAACTTTCTACTTGAGCCAAATTGAAAACACGGGTTTCTCCAAATCACAAATTCATGAAAATAGCTTCCCAACTCCACCTTCAATTTGACTTTTTGAGCCCAACTCGCAACAAATTGATCCTACCTTCACCTCTTGAGCTCAAAATCACAACCACTGCTTAGAATTTTCTCCTTTTGTGCTCAAAAATTGGCCATCGCTTCCGTACACCATCTACCTTACTGCCAAATTTGCATCAATTGAATGAGCTTTTGCACACTAGGGAAAAACTAAACTTGAATCGAGCTACCAACGATACACCAAGCTTGGAGATACCACCAAAACTCAAAGTTCCTGCACCCAATTTCCCCCTAACTTGACTTCTTTGATGTAATCAGATTGTTTACCACTCTCAACTCAACTCAACTCAGATCAATACTTGATCTGTCACTCTATAAACTACTAACAACTGGGCACTGATTGCAATCAAGCCACATCCACTCCAGCATAGAGAATCCAAGTGACACTCACCGGCCTCTACCCACCATAGCCAGGAACTCAAAGGCTCAACATCAGAGAAGTGAGCTCTCTAGAGCTACACTTTGAAAGTATACCCCTTTGACTCGAGCTAGGTCTGACCTCTAACGGTCCCACTGATGGCACACTCGATGGTGCAAATGGTGCAAAGTGATGGTGGGCCCCACCATGAAGTCAGTACCCCAAACACAAAATCTGACCGTCAAAAAGTAGTCTCTGAGAAACTACTGAAATAACTCTAACTACTATCATTGGAACTCCAGTGTTCAAGCAATCTAGATGCAACACTACAAATGGCGTGACATCTTACCTTCCATATATACGATTGTCATGTTGAACCTTTGTCTCCACTCTACGCACTAAATTTTCAACGAGATAGATCTTTTTGTGCCTTTAGGTAGACTAGAGGTTTGTGGTTTGTCTCCACTACAAATGCCTTCTCGTCAAGATAATGCTTCCAATGCTTCCAATGCTTGGTTGCCAAGACAATGGCCAACTCTTCTTGTTTGGTGGTTTGATAATTGCATTTTTTTGGTAACAATTTTTGAGAGAAATATGCAATTGGGTGCCATCCGTTGTGCCACTCTTCTTGTAGGACTGCTCCTATTGCCATGCTTGATGCATCTATAGCTAACTTGATTGGACATTTTGGGTCATACTATTTCAAGATTGGCGCATGTAGTAATGCATCTTTCAATTCTTTAAAGGCCAATTCTTGTATGGTTCTCCACATCCACTTCTTCCCCTTGCCAAGTAGTGCCATTAGAGGTTGTGCCACCTTGGAGAAGTCTTTAATGAATCACCAATAGAAACCCATCAATTGCAAGAAACTCTTGAGTTGAATCTAATCTTCTAGAGCACTCCATTTTCAATTGCCTCTATTTTATTTGTTAGCACTTGGATACCTTTTGCACTTACTCTATGCCCTAAGTACTCTACTTTAGACTGCCAAACTCACACTTTGAGATTTTGGCATACAATTGATTTGGTTGTAGAATCTAGAGAACTTCTCGTAGATGTTGCTTTGTTCACTCATGGTCCTATTATAGACAAGGATGTCATCTAGGAAAACAATAATAGATTTATCCAAGTATGGAAAAAATATGTCATTCATCAGACTCAAGAAAGTGGTCGGTGCGTTGGTGAGCCCAAACGGCATCAATAGGTACACAAAGTGACCATACTTTGTTTGAAAGGCAGTCTTGTAGATGTCTTCTTCCATAATCCAAATTTGGTTTTAACCGCTCCATAGATTAGGTTTAGTGAAGTGTTTTGCTACATTGAGTTGATCAAATATGTCATCCATGCAGGGTAAGGGGTATTTATTCTTCACTATTTGCTTATTTAGGCCCCAATAGTCAATGCACATGCACATTGTACCATCCTTTTTCTTCACAAATAGGACAAGAGCTCCATATGGTGATACATTGGGTCCCTTTTTTACAGCATATCCTCAATTTGAGCCTTACAATCCTCCAACTCATGAGGTGATAGACAATATGGGGCCTTACAAGGAAATACCTTCCCAGGAAGTATCTCAATTCTATGATCAACTCTCCTTTTTGGTGGTAATCTTAAGGGTAGGTCATTTGAGAAAACATCTTGAAACTCATTGACCACAACTCTTAGTTTCTTAGGAACTTCTCCATTGAGTTGTGCACTTTGGACTTCTCTTATTACCCAAATGAAACATCTATCTGTCTTACAGATAGTTACTATCTCTATGACATATAGAGGTAATTCTTGCCTTTGTGCTCTCTCTTTAACTCTAATGATCTTCCATTGGCAAGTTCTTACTATTTTCTTCCTCCAATCGACCATGGGGTTGTAATGCTCTATCCATGGCATACCTAGGATTGCATCATAATGAGCTAACCATGTCACTTGCCACTCAATTGCTTCTTGATACTCTCCTATAGAGAGTGCTACCTTTCTAAGTAACAACTCAATCCTCTCTATCTACCCATTAGGTAATTCTACTACCTCATTCTCACCCTTCTCTAGATCCATTCCTAGCCTTATTGCAACAAAGCAAGACAAGAAATTCTCTATTGCTCCAAGGTTTTATCAATACTCTCACTTGATTTTCTTATAGGAATCCATTTACAACAATCACTTGTGAGCTTGTCTTTCTCAATTTCTTTGCACTTGTCTTCTTCCTTCCCCTACTATTTTGCTTTTCCATTGAGCCAGTAAGGCCACAAGGTACATTTATTGGCAATCTTTATTTTCCAAGATCATTTTTTCATCCTCCTCCTCAACTCTTCTCTCCATGTTGTTCAAAGATTGCTTATGGAGATCTTTGAGACCAAGTGACTTTAGGAAAACGAGTGTGACAATTGATGGCAAGGTGCACAACTTGGCCACAATTGTAACAACAATGTTGTTTTGCCCAAGTCTCTTCTCCTTGTGGGATCCCATCTCTCCTTCCTTTGACCCATTCCCGTTCTTCTTGGGGCAATCATGCTCCTTGTTCTCTAAATCAAATATTGCACAATTCCATAGGAACCAGTCCACCAAAGTGTTGTGTTCACCAAAGTGTTGTGTTTTAGCCTGATAATGTTGAGTTGGGATGACCTAGTGTCCTTGTGATTCATTAAGCACAAGCAATGGCTTCAAAAACCATGCAAGGGTTTTGCACCATTACTTCTTGGCGGATTTGCTCTTTCAACCCTTGTTTGAAATTGACTAGAGTTTCTGCTAGACTCATGTTGGTTATTGCAACTTGTAAATCAAGGAATGCCTCCATGTATTCTTGTACATTTTATTTTTGCTTCAACCCTAATAGTCGAGTTTGGGCCATCTGCACCAAATCCATCGTATGGAAGTTCTTCAACAGCCCTTCCTACATGGTTGTCCAAGTGACCTTCCTTCCTTCTGCTAAGATTGATCGATCCTGAGCATCGCACCATGGGAGGGCTTTATAGGTCAAGTACCCACATGCAAACACACTAGTAGAATGATTGGTGATTTCAATTATGAACAATCACAAGTATCAATTCATTCTTGAAATCCAATTCTCTACAACTCTTATGGAATGTTGTCCCTTGTAAGGCTTGATGTTGTAGGTCTTCTTCATCTATAGTAAAAATGTGGCCTCATTGTCAGCCGGGGTCGGTGTCCTTAGCATTAGTCACTCTCCATGTGCTTCAATTGTTGGTAATGGATTTTGGGATGACTCCCCTTTGTGCATTGCCTGATCATTCATAAAGGTACATACTTGACTTTGCAATGCCTCTATGGTCATCTTGATCTCCCAAAACTCATTCAACATTCCTTGCATCAACACCTGCAACTACGGATCCATGATTCCTACACACAACATTGCTCAATTGCTAATTCTTACTTCAATAGAGCATTAATATGATTACTCAAGAGAGAGCACAAACTATTGGAACTACCATGGGGACCTTAGAGGCTATCACTTGTTGATAGTATTCTTCACCAAAATTGCAAACTACAAAATCCCTAAACATTACATAACGGATTTCTACTTGAGTGCTAAAAGGGAGAGGATTTAGTATATTCAAATCCATCATAATAGAATGTAGATCATCAAATCCTCTCTATTGTAGATCACCAGAGGCAAAATCACCAAGTTTGGTGAATTCATCCTTATATCCATGAACTCTGCTCCAAAATGAAAAACAATATACATTCTCACTTGCTCACGCTAGATGTACATAATCTTGATGTGGAATGGGTTCAAGAACAAAAGCAAGGTGCTAGATATTGTCCTCTTGGAGCGTCCATCCCATCCTCTATCTAGCACAATCCTTATCTATCAATTACACTACGGTGTCTCTCCTCAAAAATTATTTAGTCTCAATAGCACATGTTCTTCCAAGAGGGGTGATCCGCTCTCTTGGATTGAAACACCCACTCTATCACCATTATAATCTTCTGAGGATAAGAGACCTGAAGAGAAATATAGAAGAAGAAACTTACAATTTCATACTCAACCTCCCATGCTCCAAAGGAGCACCTTGATTGTATTATAAAGCAAAGAGGACTCCACCAAAGGAAGCTCCACCCTTGGATCAAATACATGGATTGGTGACCTGTAAGCAATCTCTGCCCTTAGATTGATTGTATGCATGGGTGACATGTTAGTTTTGATCCTATCTAGTTGGTCAAATCATCTTTGACCAAAAGGAATATTTAGGGAATCTTCCTATAAGAATCTCCAAATCGCATGGGTGAGGTACTATTGGAAAGCTCTCAACAAGATAAAATTGGGGGGAGGGGAGGCCAACCTTGGGAGAGGAGTAAACACATTTTGAGGCTTAATTCATCTATTTAGGCCTCTAAAATTTTAGAGGCCTAAATGGATTTCACATTCTAATTTTCTAATTTCTTAATTTCACATTCTAGGCTATTTTTGGCTCTTGCCCTATTAATAAAATTCCTCTTTAGGTGACACCTCTATCTGAAATACCTTGCCCATCATGGATAACATCCTTCTAGATATTACCAAGCAAATTTCCACCTCTAGATAATATGTCTAGCTTTTGGTACAAATTCAAGCTATTTTTTACTCTTGCCCTCTTAATAGAAGTACTCTTTTGGTGATACGTCTATCTAATCTACCTAGCCCATCATACATAAAATCCTTCAAGATGTTACCAAGTCAATTCTCAACTCTAGATGATATGTCTAGCTATTGGTATTACAAGTCATAGACAATATCATACCAACATTTTCAAACCAACACATTCCAAATTTAACAAAAGATAGAATTATTCAAGAAATAAACCTATAGTTAGAGCAAATGCAAATTAAGCAATTGCAGAGGATAGGGCAAAAAGACCTGCCATTTATTGACTAAATAAGCAACCAATGAGCTACAAAAGATAGTTCAACTATTGTTTACTCCTTAGAGTTGTTGCTACCTTTGGAATTGTGATTACCACAAATTTACAAAAATAGAGCAAAAATAGAGACTCTTCCAAGATCTATCTATCATACAAGTAGGACACACAAGATTCACTTCACCCCATCTTGTCTAAATCAACAAATAGAAAATCTTACCTATATCAATCAGATGAGAGTAATTTCTCCTCCTCCTTTCAACAAGTAATGAGTTAGAATAATGGTAACCGATTGGGTAAAACTACAGCAACTTGAAAAGAATAAAGTACATCAAGAGAAACCTAAGCTTATCGGCAACAACTCACATAACAAACATGAGGACTTTGAGTATTTAACCTTAAAAATCAATAACAAAGCATATTACATAATTGTCCATTGGGTGGATGAAGAAGCAAGCAAAGGCTGCACTTATTCCAACTGAATGTACATGTGCCTCCCCATAGGTCCTTTGATTATGCCCTTTTCTCCCATATGTTGTACATGTAAGAGCTCTTGCAAAGACTTCTATTGCAATTTTATGTTGCTTCTTCTTGGGTCTACTGCATGATTTTTTGATTATAGGTGGTGCAATATTTTCTTCTCAAAGATTTTCAAGGATTATGGTTGGATAGGGGTAAGCATAGAGAAAAAAATATTTTGAAATGGTGTACAAAGGAAAGACTAGTAAACTTGGTGAAATTTTCACTTTGAAGGCAAAAGCAATGGCATGGCTACAAGGTGAGAACAAATGCTGGTAGACTCCACAATCACAACAACCATTCTCATTATTTCTTGACAATAGTGTCATAATATATTTCCTACTTGATGATTTCAATACCACAATTCAAATAAAGGCAATTGTAGGAATCATTTGATAAATTCAAGATTTTTCCAACTCTTCATTGAATTGTTTCATGTGTAACAATGTTAATGGGGTGGAACACTCCATGACAACAACACCATGACTATAAAAGATTTTCAATCTGATGATCATAGATCCCATTGATCATCTCAATAGCAGGCTTGTCACAAATTTCTCTTATGACTAAATTGCAATTTCTACAAGATTAGAAGTGAAATGGTCAAATTAAAGACCAATAATTGCATAGTTGGTCCAATAATTATGAGGAATATTGTCAATGTTTTGCTACTGCAATTTTTGTCTCCGCCACCTTTGTCAATGCTTCTTGGAAAGAGCTAGTGGTATCTAGATATGCATAAGCCCCAAAATTCCTCTTGAAATCAATCCTAAATTTGCTGCCAATATTCTCCACAATGTAAAAGCAACACCAATAATTTTGTGCAAGGGAAAGAACTTTGGCACATGTTTCAATTAAGCCATTTTATTAATTGTTAATGATGTCATTTCTAAGAATTGATGTCTAGAATTGCTGCCTTCAATTGTGCAAGAAACCATCTCAGGTTTACTTGCATTCATTTGGCGCCAATCCGTAAGCTAAGATCACCAATTTATTGTTGGAATCCATCACTACTACCAAAAACAATTGTTGGATGAAGTGGTTCTTCATGAAAGTTGTATCAACCACCATAAAATTTTGTAGATGAAAGCATGATGTGGAGCTCCAGACAAACAAAAATCCTCTCAAAGCATTGAATCAAGCTACCATCTTTCACAATTCCCAATAGTTTGAGAAAATGCAATCATCTTGGGATCCACCTCAATCAACCTCTCTGCATAGCTTTATGTAATCCAAAAAAAAATCACTCAAGGCATCTATAGACTCTTGTAGCAATACTTCTTTTGCATTTACAATAATGTTATAACTAATTTTAATCTGATAAATCCTTTTGAAGTATGCTTGATGGTCTTTGATAGTTGAGTTCATTGCAAAAAATCCTTCTCAAAGTTTCTCAATCACCCATTTGTGTTGGGATTGAGAACCTCTTGATCTTGCCAAAGGTCCTTGGCAAAAATGATTTGTGCCCAATTACCTCAATTTTATTTATTGTGTTTATTTGATGAAGATAGCAAAAAGATTGTTAAGGGCAATTTGAACCTCATGGGGTCCCATAACACTTTAGAACCATCCTTTCCTTATTGCAAGACTTCACATCAAAGCTATAATTGTTCACAATAGCATGGTCTTGTGCAGAAAATTTGACATCATCAAAGAATCATACACATTGCCTATAAAAATATTTAGACATTGACAAGCTTCAGGATGGGACCAAGCAATGAGTATGATCACAGATCATTTCATTAGACAAGTTTGGTCTGTCTTTGTAAATACAACATGCAATCTATGAAGCTCTAAGGTCTGGTGGTATAGAGGTCCGCAAGGGAAATATGTCAAAATGGGATTGGTGTGCCACTTTGGGTACAAAGGTCTTTTATATAGGTGCAATTTCATGGGCAACTCGCTTGTTCATGGGTGATTCTCATAAGCAGATACTGGTTAAAATAGGGTCACATTGTGAAATACACATGAGTAGGGTCACATAGTAAAACACCATTGGAAACAAGGTCATATTGTGAAATGGTTGGTAAATTTTTTGTGCACTACAAGACATGTATTCCTCATCACGGGGAGATATCTAAGAATGTGTGATCTTAAAGATCACACTCTCTTGCAACCCACTGCTAAGTTACTAACTTGGTTACCAAATGGTGTTCAATAAAAAGTTCTAGTATTCATTCTAAGCTATAGAGTAAAATATTCAATAGCAATAATTCATTCTCATGATCCTTTTGAAACATATTTCTCTTCTTTGTTTTGCATCACATGCCAGGTCCCAAGTACATCTACTCATGATCTACTAGATCCCTTGTCTTTAGTTGGATTTCTTAAAGTGTCCAAACTATTTGTTATTTCCAAGACTAAAGGCAAATACCTAATCACACACAATATGAATGAATCTGGAGAAGTACCTATAGTATATAGAGAAGTATAAGTACTTTGTATGTTCTCATTGAATATGCTCATATAAGAACTCATGAATTTGTGAAGGGAACTAAGAAACCCACATGACTTCTTCTGCTCATTCACCTCACTCCCTATAGTACTATACAGTGCAAATAAACCAATCAAACCACTCTTGCTATGTTATGAGCTTGGCTATAATGTTGGATCATGACGTAGAAAGTATCCCATAACCATACCCTAGCATGTGTCAATGACCAATTTTACACAATTTGCCACTCTGATTGGCAAGAAGTGTTAGAATAAGAGGGATGTGGTGGATGAGCAGAAAAGGTGAGGTGTGTTTTCAATTTCCCATTTGTGAAATGTGTTTAAACTCATGAATTTTATGAGCTTAGGCTGAGTTAATCAACAAGAATGAGAACCCATAAGGCCAAAGTGGAGTGAAATTATAAAAATTTTAGAATTTGTGCTCTCCAGAATCCAATTCCGGCTGCAATTCAAGGTAGAGCGCTACCACAATGACATTGCAGTGCATCCTTTTGTTCACACTAACTTGGCAGAACAAGGCCTTGTTTTGTATCCATGAGAAGCACTTTGAGGAGGAAACCAAACTGCATCTTCACAGACTCAAAGGGTTGTGCTATCTCCGTAACACATAGGAGCGTAATTGAACTAGCTTCAAAAGTAGTTAATGTCTTCATGACCAATTCATGTTGAGTGTCTAGCCAATCATCTCTTGATCATGACAGGCCTTGATCTTTGCTCAACTAACACTAGGGAGGAGGAACAATGGGCTGGTTGAAGAAGTTGTGATGTATTCAAAAGTTTTGAAACAAAAGGAAACCTGGTTCCTGCTCAAAAAAGGTGACAATTGATAGCAATATTTCACAATACTTCCTTTGATCATTTTTTCTTGAAGAAATATTTCTTTCAGCTGCATCTTGAGATTTATACATCACTTATATGTCAATCAAAACTTCAAAAGAGACACAAATGCAGCTTAGGACTCATATAACATATTCCCATGCTCTAATCACTAGCAACTTGTGCAGGTTGTTGCAAAATCTACCATTGCTTTTGAACCAGATCTAGAGAAAATGGCATGTGTGCAATTTCCTTGCTCTTGCTCTCTCATTGCAGTTTCTTTCCCTTAACCACTCATGTAGTTCCTCTAGTGCAGCAGACAAAGACAAAGCAGACAGAGCAAAGCAGACAAAGACATCACCAAAACATCTTAACTTTCAAAATTAATCAGTAATCATTGCATTTACGTACAAAAGGAGAACTAATCTCAAAGAAAGAGGGAGATTATAAGCTTGGTTAGCCCTTTGTAGCATTACCAAGGAATTGAAAGTGCATTACACCTTGAAGGCCTTGGACCGTGGTGTATGAAGTAATGAACTGAATGAATCTGACTTTAGGAGTGTTAAAGTTGCCAATGACATGCCAAAGTACCTCCATCCAATGTCAAGACAAGAGCTCATATTTGGACATAAATCTATATCAATATACGAGCTCACAATTTCACTTCTCAAATTGCAATAGGTTTGATTGGTCTTAAAAATAAAAGAAGAAGAAAACCGACCTCATAGAACACAAGAAGGATGGTACTCCTCAAGCCATAAAAGGGAGAGACAAAAGAAGTAGAATGGAGCTAGGCCCCAATGGTATCAATATGAGAAATCTGCCTTACCACACCTAAGATATCTTTGCTATGCAAGTTGTAAGGTCTTCAAACTACTGGAACATCCAAAGAAGCATCACCTAGAATGATTGCTCTCCTATGGATTGCACCAGCTAATGCTCTCTATAGAGCAATGGACACTCTCACTCTCATACTACAAAGTATGAGAGTGAGAGTGGTACCCCTGGTGTCTAATATGATAACCTCTCGTGCACTCCCTAACAAATGTGTTGAATGCCATGTACATTGCTCCATATAACTCCAAGGCTAGAAGAACAAAGAGGTGATAGGTCTTGAGGAGAAATATGTATTATGTGTTTTTGAAGGTTATGCAATCTAAAGAATGAGTTTCATACCTTCCACACATTGACATCCACTCTAAAATGGAAATATATGGATAAAACTTATAACTCGATGAAGATAGATTATGTATTCAACATTATTGTTTTATGTGGTGGCAGTACATTTGTGTTGATCTATTCAAATATATCATTTTTTGGAGTGCAAGAAAGTTTGTTACAGCCTGATGTATACCTAGTCTATATTATTCCTTTAACTTTTTCATTCTTATTATCTATATACAGTATTTGAAAAGAAAAGGATAATGATGTACCTTTCCACGGAATAACAGCAACGATAAGGAAGCTAATGAAACTTCATTTTTGATTCTTGTGGATTTACTAGTTTGTGTTTGTCTTGTTCTTGATGCAAGGGAGAGACGATGCAAATATTCCTTCAAATATTGGTGGTGAATGCGATGTTTTCATTCCAACCATGATACCTCCTAAGAAGTTGCAGTGCAACGTAAAAAGCTTATTATTTTTAAAAGAATTACAATAAAACTGAAGTTAGAATTTTGATTTCATTATATATCTTTATCTATAGAGAGAGATAAAATATTTTGATGTTTCACTTTTAATGTATTAACTGGTTGGAATTTAGGGGAAAAGACCACTAACAATACACATGTAATACACTCCGACTAGATGAGTTGTGCAAGTTTTTTTGATCATATCAATCTAGATATGATCCAAGAGATTCTGAAGCCAATATCAATTACAAAACTTCAATATTCACAGTGGACACATAACCAAACGCTTCTCTAAATCAAAACGGTTTTTACATTCCATGGCAACCATAGGAAATACAATATTGGCAAGCTACAACAAAGAGGAAATGATCCGCCAAATATACAACTGTTGTGTATTCGCGGAGTAGCGCGTGGGAACTTTTGTGGAAATTGTGGAAACATTGGTCTTATCATGATCTACTTTTGAAGTAGGTTATGAAAGCGCCAACATTGATGAACTCCTATGTAGAAATTCAATGCTTCCTTGATATTATGGATTTCCGAGGCAAACATTTATAGAGGATACCATATATTTCCTAGGCCCAAATTTATGAAGCACAGTACATCACCATCAAGCATGACTATGAAGGTACAGTTCAACTTAAACGTATAAAATGTTTCTAATACCAGTCTTCGAAATTACAAAGAATTATATAAGAATTGAAATCTTCTAGATCTGCTCATATACTTGCACAGGCAATGAGTGTAATGTCAGGTAGAATATGTATCATATTAAAATTTACTCTTTTTCAGAGTTCACTAAGAACATTAATACCAAGGGAAACGGCAAACAGACCTCAGGTTTTCTGCTTATTCACCTCACTCCTTTTATCCAGTATCAGGAATCAATTCACGACGTGTGCTTCCAATGATTTTTCCAGGAGCGACTCCTTTCACGCTACCAAGCCCCAAATGTAGTACGCACACTTCTTCCCTGGCATTAGCATTCCTTCTCAGCTGCGGTAGCTGGTAAATGCGGGCACCTTTCCAAAGTGTGACAGGTATGATTCCGCTAAGGGGGATGAGAAAAACCGAGGTGTGTTTACTACCCTTTCCCTAATACCAAAACTTATCCAATAAAAAGATAATCATTTTTTTTTTATAGAAAAGTCCTTAAGAACATTTTCCAACGTAAAATAATGGTTCTTATAGGACTATTCTTCTCTTATTACTTTTTTATCATATTCAAATTATATTTTATTTATCTCTGATGGGAAATATCAACATACTGACAGTATAATAAAAGAAAAGAAAAGGAGTCAAGATTATTTAAAATAGGGAGAGAGGTTATTACCCAGATCCATCATGATATAAAATAGTATATTTTCTACATGTTTATTTTCTTAACTTGATTTTATTAGCTAAATCCATCTGAATATAAAAGGAAACCATTCTATCGAATTCATTCTATCATTACAAAAGAACATCCAATGATCTTGATTATATATGTCCAGACTTACAATTTTGACTGGATGTAGGAGAAAAAATTTCTCAAATGAATGATTCAGAAGTGCTTTCACCATTTCTAATCACATCCTAACTTTCAAATAGATGTGATTTTCCTTTTTGTACTTTGCTTCTTCTAATTCTTTTATGCCACTCTTACCAAGAGTAGCTGAAGAAGAAGGTGCATGGATGTGATAACAAGAATGATGGGAAGACCCCATCAAGCTATAGAAGGAAAAGAAATATGGGGTAAAATGAAGCTAAGCCCCAATAATATTGGGAAGAGGAATCTGCGCTACAACACCTAAGATATCTAAGCTATGCAAGTTGTATGGTCTACAAACAACTGAAGCATCCAAAGCAACCAGTGTGATTGCTCTCTTGTAGATTCCACCAACCAATGCTCTTTGTAGAGTAATGAACACATGCTGCCTAAAATATGCAATAAAATATGAGAGTGAGAGAGATACACCTTATGCCTAGAGTGATATACCCTTGCACTCTCCCTAACAAATGTGTCAAATGTTGCATCCATTGCTCCATATAACTCCAAGGTTAGAGGAACAAACAAGTGACCTTGCTGCATACCCCCATATACTTGGAGACCTTGCCTATTGCAATTCCACTTGCCATCCATCCAAGAGGATGGATAATCACTCCCTTTGACACCATATCATATATAGGGTCCGTAACCACAATATTTGTTATTTTCACTCGATCATCTTGGACTAAGTATAAGTTTGCCTTGACTCGTGTTGTTGGAAAGCATACCAATGCTCCCTCCAAGCAAGGTATCCACTCTTTTGTGCCATGGCAATTACTATATCCTTGATAGCATTATGGACAGCTATCCTCTATCCTCCAAAAGGATACTATGCCATATAGACCATTGCTGCATCTAGTATAGAACCACACTTACAAGTGAGTAATGAAGATGTAGATGGGTGAACTAAACCTAGTGGGACGTCATCACTAAAGAGAAAGTAGCTCGTGTGAGTCAAAATGCACTAGTGTATGGTTGAGCTAGGCTACAAGAGCATGTACCCTTGTTAGAGCAAGATCAAATATGTGTTCCAGTAGCCCAAGGAATGGATGAGTCAATCAAGAGAGAATGTAATTTATAATGAAATTTTAAATCAATCAAGGAAGACTACAAACCATTGGTCCAATCTGAAAATAGGGAAGCAAAGGATGGAAGGTCCTCTCACGCTTGTGGCAATATAATATATCTTGTATATTGCAATAACCTTTGGAGAGAAAACCCTCCTCCACCTCATTCACATATATCTCTAAGATTGACCTATCAGCAACCACAAAAAAGGAGGAAAGTAGAGGTACAAAGAGAGCCTAACTACCCAAAATGTTATAGGTGTCATCTCCTCTATAGATAGTAGGTGTAAAACACCAAGGAGAGAAATAAAAAAATGGAAGACCAAAGTGAAAGATCACATTGGGATTCTTGAGTGAGGGAAACTCCAAAGCCTACCATGAGCTTGGGCTTTGGTATTTATAAGGAACATACAAGGCTCTTGGGAAGACTCTCAAGAAGCTTCCTAAAAACCACCTTCTTAGAGTGCAAGCTAAGATAATGGCGGAGCTTTTCAAGAAGCTTCCTTCTAAAAACCACTTATTTGGCATGCAAGCTAAGCTAGTTGGGAAGCTTCCCAAGAAGCTTCCTTCTAAAAACCACTTATTTGGCATGCAAGCTAAGCTAGTTGGGAAGCTTCCCAAGAAGATTCCTTCCAAAAACCACCTACTTGGCATGCAAGCTAAGCTAGCCAAGAAGCTTCCTCCTAGAAGTTGCCTACTTGGCATACATGTTACCCGATACTTAGAATGTACCAAGAAGTTTCCTAGATACATCTAGAACAATCCTATAATTCTTGGCTAAGTTGGCATATTTGTTACTTTGTTAGCCTCAACTACATACTCTTGTTTGTAAACTCCATACTCTTACAATAGGCCTACTCCTCCACATGAGATTAGTAGAGATATCTATCTATGTGCCAAATCCCTTATCACACACTTAAATGTCCCAATGCTATCACCAGAGATACCTATAATCCTCCTATCAAACACTCTCAAATGTGGTAAGAAGATCATAGAAGGAGGGACAATGCAAAGAAGGTTGGTTGGTGTAATTTTTTGAGGATAGGAGAACCTACAAGAGAAGAAACACAAAGTTTCAGCCCTCAATACTTTGATGCCCCAAAGGAGCACCTTGTCTTTATTATATAGCAAAGAAGATTCCTTCAAAGGAAGCTTTACCCTTGGATCAAATACATGGATTGGTGACATGTTGGCAAGCTCCACCCTTAGATTAGTTGCATGGATGGGTGACTTGTTGGTTATTGTTCTATCTGGTTGGTCAAACAAGTTTGACTGGTGCATATCTATATAGTAAGGAAACATGGAATATTAGATGGATCTTCATGTGTCGTGGTAGCTTGAGGTAATAGATCACAATGTCAATTCAACAAAGGATGGGAAAAGGCCCAATAAAACAAGGTTTGAGCTTATAAGGGTCAAAACATATGAGGTTAGTTGTGGATAGCCAGATTTGATCTCTAACATTGAACACCATGTGTTGGTGATGTGCATTTGCATACTATTTTTGTCAATTTTGGGCAATCTACAACCTATAATTGGTGTTATCCAAACCCTATTGGAAAAAAATGTGTTGACAACATCAACCTTGGTAGCCATTGGGTGAATCTTCATCAAGCTCAAAAGTATGAAAAGATGCTCTCCATACATGAGGATGAATAGTATGACCTATATGGATGCATTTATTCAATTTTTATAGGCAAATTTCACCAATAGAAGTAAGTTATCTCACCTCTCTTGCTCATCTAAGGTAAAACCATGAAGCATGTCCTCAATTGTGCAATTAGCCTAGTTTGTAATACATCAATCTATGGATGGTAAGCCATGGACATGGCCGATTTGGTTTGAAGATGCCAAAGAGTGTTCTTTATAAAAAAAAACTAGTGAATTGAGCATCTCTATCAATGATGAGCATTGAGACAAGCCATGGTGAGAAAAGACTATAGCCATGTACAATTGAGCTAATTGTTGAGTAGTCATGTCCTTGGTGGTAGGATGCACATGAATCATTTTGTTGAGACAAGTGTTTTATCTACAATGGAGTCAAACCCTAAGGTGGTCTTGGACAATTCACAAACTAGATCCATGCTTACTTGTTCTCAAGATTGTGTAAGAGTAGGGAGGGGTTGAAGGAGTCCTATAGAAGCTTGATTAGAGGTTTTTTTTAATACAATAGGTAGCTTCAAACATATTTTGTCACATTTTTGCTCATCTTGGGCCAATAGTAATGGTGTTTGATTGCATCTAAGGTCTTGTCCACTCCAACATGACATGTAATGGTAAAATCATAAAAAATTTCTAGGATGGTAGTTCTTATGTTTGTCATATCTAGGATCCATAACTTACAATCACAAAAGGTGAGTCCTTGGGTTCTAGTTTCAACTTTGGAGGATTAAGCTCCTACAATATGTAGGTTAGTTTTTATAGTAGCAAGAATCCTTGGCCAAAATTTTGGATTCATCTTGACTTCTACCACTAGATGTTTTGCCATAGGGCATGTGAGTGAATTCATCTACAAGTTGCTTGTTGCCTTCCACACATGTGATTATCATGTTGAACCATTGTCTCTACTCTATACACCAAATCTGTAGACAAGATATATCTTTTTGTATCTTGAGGTAGACTAGGTTTGTGATCTAATACTTTATTGCCAAGATATTGCTTCTCATGCTTGATTGTAAGGACAATGACCAACTCCTCTCATTCCATGATGAGATAGTTGCTTTCTATTGTTAACAAATTCTGAGAGAAATATTCAACTGGGTGCCATCTATCATGCCATTCTTGTTGTAGGACTACTCTTATTGCCACAATTGATGCATATGTAGCCACCTTGAATAAACATTTGGGGTCATGTCATTTCAAGATTGGTGCAAGTAGTAATGCATCTTTCAATTCTTAAAAGACTAATTCTTGTGCGGTTCATCACATCTACTTCTTTCCCTTGCCAAGTAGTGTCATTAGAGGTTGTGTGACCTTGGAGAAATCCTTCACAAATCAATGATAGAATCATCAATCCCAAGAAACTCTTGAGTTGAGTCTAATCGTCTTCAGCACCTTATTTATTAATGACCTTTATTTTATTTGTTAACACTTGGATATTGTAACAATACAAAGTTTAGCGATAAAGTTAGTAAGGCTAATAAAGTAAAGAAAAATCCAAATTAGCCTAAAATATTCCAAAAGTATCTAGGAAGCTTCTTGGGAAGCTTTCTACCTAGCTTAACTTGCATCCCAAGTAGGTAGCTTCTACAAGCTTCCAACTAGTTTAGCTTGCATGCCAAGTAGGTGGCTTCTAGAAAGAAGCTTCTTGAGAAGCTTCCCAATTAACTTGGCTTGCACTCCAAGAAAATGACTCAAGGTAGCTTCTCAAGAGCCTTGTATGCTCCTTATAAATACCAAAGCCAAAGCTCATGCTATGCATTTGGAATTTTTTCCACTCTAGTGTCCCAATGTGATCTTCCATTTTCATATTTCTCTCCTCTGTCTTGATCTTTTACATTGGTATCAATGCAAGAATGGGATGAATTTATGGACCACCAAATCCATTTTTGCCAAAATGATGGGATTTTTGTGTCCGAATACTACACAAGCATCATTTCACATAGTTCATCACCTCACGCTGTGGGTAGGATCTTTTGAATATAATCACCTTGTCTGAGGAACCCTTGGTACTTTTGGTTGTAACTTATGGAGAATGATGGATGTGTTGCATCTATGTGTCAATAAATGAGATATATTGTAGGTGGTATGATAGACAAGTAATCATGGTGGCAATGCTTGAGGTTATCATTGCTATGCAATAATAAATTGAGTACCTTACTTGATTGCTGGATGAATGAGATCATCAATGACAAGAGCACATAAAGAGAGTACCTGTTTGAGAAGGATAAAACCAAATCCAATTTCCAAAACCCAAGGTTTTCAAAGGCAAGAACCTCTTTGATGTAATGGAGAATTTTTTGTTTGACTACAAATGCTATTTTGAAGCTACCAGTCTTCAAGATGAATGGAAAAGGATTTTCTTGGCTTCTAGCCAATTGGATGGGGTAGCAAAGCTATGGTAGCAATTCCAGGTAGAGCAAGTGGAATGGAAAATTTTTGCACCCATATTGACATGGGAAAAAGTCAAGGGTGCAATAATTGGTCAATTCCAAGCTGTAAATGCTACACAAGCTACACAAGATAGGTTGGTAGAGTTGAAGCAGATTGGTTATGTAAGAAGTTATATCACTTAATTCCAAAACACCATAATGAAAAATCTAGATATACTTGAAGGTGAAGCTCCATGTTGATTTGTAAGGGGCTTGAAGTTTATAAACCAAATTAGAAGTAACTATGCAATAGTCAAAACACTTGGAAGAAGCTATGCGGTTGGCCAAACGCTTTGATTCCTTGGTTGCAACAACTTGATCTTGACCTTGACCTCCAAAAAACCTACCAATACAATACATAGAAGTGGAGAAGCCGGCATCAATGGAAATGGATGCCATTCAATGGAGACCACTTAGCACTACATATAGAGAAAAATTGTGACAAAATCATGGTTGTTTCTATTGTTGCCAAATTAGACATCACATCACTGAATATCCACTCAAGAATGTGCAACCTCAATAAGTCACCCAGATGGAGTTTGTGGAGTAGAAAGATAAGGGAAATGAGGAATCCCAATAGGAGATTTTGAGCCCTCTATTGGGAACTTGATTAGTTCCAATGGGATCAAAGGCTTGACCTATGTAAGTTTACTTCACTTGCAAGGTATGATATCTGATTATGGTTATAGGATTTTGGAAGTTTAAAGAATTGCATGTCCATGCAATTAGCAAAGGAATTAAAAATTCCTATCAAGCTAGTAATTGGAAGTAGATTGATGATGGCGGATGCTAGAAGTTTGCATTTTGTACCTCACATCTTATTACATCCAAGATTGGGAAGGAGTATTTGGAGTGTGTGAGGTTTGTAGTGGCACCTATATACTATGATGTCATTTTGGGTTTGCCTTGGCTTGAATGTCATAAAGTTTAATTTGATTGGATCTAACAACAAATTCAAGTACAACACCAAGGTAAGAATTTTTGATTAGGTTGTCTAACACCTTTGAATAAGACATCTAAGAAATAGCCAATCCCAAGATGGAAAGTTTATCAGAAAACCATAGAGTAAGCTTTGAAGGAAGAGCAGTTTCATGGGAAATTTGTCAAGAAAAAAGCCATAGAGCAAGCCTTGAAGGAAGAGAAATCCCTAGATGGGAATTTTGTTAGTAACACAACTATAGAGCAAGCTTTGGAGGAGATAAGTCTATTTTTGCAGTGTGGATCAAGTCAATTGCACAAGGAGAATTTGAGGAGGGTCAAGAGCCTCATGAAGCAATAATTGATCAAATAGTTCAGGAGTTTGTAGACGCATTTCTAGATGATTGGTTGAAAGATTACCCTCTGATTGTGGTATGCCCTTCAAGATTGATTAATGAGAGTTATTGCCAAGGAGTACTTTAATGAGTTGACCAATCTATTGACTCTCACCAAAGGAGTTGGAGAAGTTGCAAAAAAACACTTACAGAGTTGTTGGAGAAGGATTTCATTGATATAGTACACCTCCTTGGGGAGCACCAATACTATTCATTCCAAATAAGGATGGAGGACTTTGTTTCTATATTGATTATCATGTGCTCAATAAAAATAGTGAAGAATACATATCCCTTGCCTCAAATTGATGAATTGCTTGATCAATAGAGTGGAGCACAATATTTCTCCATGTTAGATCTTTGTAATAGCTATTGGAAAATCTCCACTGATAGGGAGGATGTGCAAAAGACTGCCTTTTGCACAAGGTATGGGCATTCTGAATGGAGAGTTCTACCTTTTGGGCTCACTAATACTCCAATAGTCTTCATGGGTCAGATGCATTAGGTGTTGGATGGACTATTGGATTGGTACATGGTGGAGTTTTTGGATGACATTTTAATCTATAGCAAGATGGAAGCAGAACACAAAAATCATGTGCAAGAAGTTCTTAAGGAAACTATGTCAATGGGAGTTTTATTGCAAGAAGTCAAAGTGTGCCTTTTGGCAGAAGGAATTTACCTTCCTGGATCACAAGATCTCATCAGAAGGGATCAAGATGGAAGAGAAGAAAATCAAGGCCATTATTGATTGGCCTAGTCCAAAGGATACCATAGAGATGCAAGCATTTAATGGATTGGCAAGTTTTTACTAATGGTTCATCCACTTTTATGCACATGTGGCAACACCATTGACCAACCTCTTGGGAGAAAATTCAAGCTTTCAATGGACCATTAAGCATGAAGAAGCATGCCAAAAGCTGAAACATATGGTGTCTTCAAGACCCATTCTTCAACCATATGATCCTCAACTACCTTGTGTGGTTGAGTTTGATGCTTCCTACTTTGCCATTAGAGTTGCGTCACAACAAGAATTCCCAAATGGATTACATCTCATTGCCTTTGTATCTTGTTGATTAAACACCATAGAAAGCAATTAATCTACATAATATTGGGAACAGCTAGCAATGGTATATGCCACCAAGGTATGGATGCATTAACTCTTTAGAATGGGTGATCATGCAAACTGATCACAAACCCTTGTTGCAAACTTTACATTTGGAACTTATGAAGAGTCAACTTCATTGATGGGAGAAGCAACTCCAATTGTTTGACATCAAACTTGAGTACAAATTGGGTTGGTTCCATGTCATGCCTGATGCCCTATCACAAAGACATGATTTGAAGTCTCTTCCTCTCATCACGGTGGCAATTACAATGGTGTCAGTCAACTCTAAGGCCCAAATTGAGTTTAGGACAACTCTACAACAAGATCCCTTCTTCCAGATGGTTCAAGATTATCTTGCAACATGCAACAAGGAGTAAAATATCTTCTCTTTCAAGGAAGGCCTTCTACTCCATGGGGACTAAATATATGTTCCAGCCAAGGGTGATCTCCCACTTGTGCGCATCCAAGAAGCCCATGACTTACCAATTGTTGGTCACATGGGTGTGGACAAGACCTTGGGTACCCTCCAACACCAATGGTAATGGCCCAACTTGGCACAAGATGTTTGAGAGTTTGTCCAATTGTATGAGAGCTGCCAATGCAACAATGCCAAGAACCAAAAACTAAGTTGACTCCTCCAACCACTCCCCATTCCATCTACTCAATGGCAACACATGAGCCTAGATCTCATCACATCCTTGTCCAAGATGAAGCAAGATCACATAACAATCATGGTGTTTGTGGATAAGCTTATTAAGAAAATCCCTTTGGCACCAACCTTTGATACCATGGATGCTCTGACATTGGTAAAAATCTACTTCAACATTATCTTCAAGCATCATGGGATGCCTCGTGTACTCATATCCGACCATGATCCTTGATTTAATGGGAAATTTTAGCAAGCACTCTTCTAGATACTTGGCACCAAGCTTGCTTTGTCCACTGCCTATCATCCACAAACTGATGGAAAAATTGAACATGCAAATTGCACATTGGAGGATATGCTTTGTGCCTTCATTACATCCACCATACTAATTGAGATGAATGTGTTGCAGTTATGAGGTTTGCATACAATAATTCCAAATAACTAAGCATTGGATTTTCTCCTTTTTTCCTCAATTTTGGCCAAGATCCACTTGTTCCAAATTCCCTTCTTGCTCCTCCTCCATCTCATATCCCTCATACTTCCACCTTCTTGACCACCATATCTCAATCCTTCCAACAAGCCAAATCTCATCTCATTGTTGCTCAAAATTATCAAAAACAATATGCAGACCACCATTGTCGTGATCTCACCTTTCAAGTTGGTGATATAGGAATGCTCTCCTCTAGTAACCTACCCCTCCCACTTGAGACCCAAGTTTGGAAACTCACCCGTAATTGGATAAGACCCTTTGATGTTACCCAAATCATCTTTTTTGTTGCTTATCTACTTGCCTTGCCTTGTCATATGCACATCCACCCTATCTTTCATGTTTCCAAGTTGAAACTCTTTGTTCCTAACCCATCTTCTGTTTTTCTTGTGTCCAACTTCCTCCTCCTCCCGTCCTTATCAATGATCATGAGGAGTACAAAGTTGATCATATCCTTGTGTGTTACCATATTCAACAAGGCCGTTGACAACATCCGTAATACAAGGTCCTTTGGAAAGGGTATTCCCTTCATGCTGCCACATGGGAACCTCTTTCTCACTTCCAAAATGCACAAATGGTGATCCACAAGTTTGAAGCTTCAATGGAAACAAATGGAAAAAAGCTTCAAAGATATCACCAACTAGCAATGGGGGAATATGTAACAATATGGAGTTTAGAAAAAAAATTAGTAGGGCTAACAAAGTAGAGAATAAGCCAAATTAGCCTAGAATATTCCAAAAGTATCTAGGAAGCTTCTTGGCTAGCTTAACTTGCATTGCAAGTAGATAGCTTCTAGAAGGAAGCTTCTAGAAGCTTCCAACTAGCTAAGCTTGCATGCTAAGTAGACGGCTTCTAGAAGAAAACTTCTTTAGAAGCTTCTTGGTTAACTTGGCTGGCACTCTAAGAAATTAGCTCAAGAAGGCTTCTTGAGAAGCTTCTTAAGAGCTTTGTATGCTCCCTATAAATACCAAAGCCAAAGCTCATGCTAGGAATTTGGAGTTTCTCACATTCAAGTGTCCCAATGTGATCTTCCATTCTCTTATTTCTCTCCTCAGTCTTGGTCTTTTACAAAAACCTTTTGCACTTACTCTATACCCCAAGTAGTCTACTTTGGACTTGCCAGACTTACACTTTGAGATTTTGGTATACAACTGATTGTGTTGTAGAATTTAGAGGACTTCTTGTAGATATTTTTTGTGCTCCATCACCATCATACTATAGACTAAGATGTCATCCAAGAAAATGATAACAAAATTTATCCAAGTATTGATGAAATATGTTATTCATCAAACTCATGAAAGAAGATAAGGCATTGGTGAGGCCAAATTGCATCAAAAGGTACTCAAAGTGACCATATCTTGTTTGAAAGGCAATTTTATGTATGTCTTCCTTCACAATCTTGATTTGGTTGTAACCGCTCTATTGATCAAGTTTAGTGAAGTGTTTTGCCCTATTGAGTTGATCAAACAAGTCATCCATGTAGAGAGTAAGGGGTATTTTTTCTTCATCATTTGTTGATTTAGGCCTTGTAGTCAATGCACATGCACATTGTACAATCCTTATTCTTCAAAAACAAGACAAGATCATGGTTTGGTGATACATTGCGTTGAATAAACCTTTTTTGTAATACCTCCTCAATTTGAGCCTTATATCCCTCCAATGTATGAGGTGATAGTCAATATAAGGCCTTACAAGGAGGTGTTTTCTTCCAAAGTAGCTCAATTTTATGATCTACTCTCCTTTTTGGTGGTAATTTTGAGTGTAAATCATCCAAAAAGGCATCTTGAAACTCATTGACAATGTCTTTCAAATTTTAAATAAATTTTCCATTGAGTTGTATATCATGGAATTCTCTTATTGGACCCATGAAACATCTATCTGTCTTATAGATAGTTGTTGTCCTTATGGCATAGAGAGGTAGTTCTTACTTGTGTGATCTTTCCTTAACCCCAATGACCCCAACTTTCTTTCTCCTATTGACCCTAGGGTTGTAGCACTCCATCCATGACATGCCTAAAATTGCATCATAACAAGCTTATTGTATCACTCGCCACTCAATTGTTTCTTGATATTCTCCTATAGAGAGTACTACCTTTCTAAGTAATAACTCAATCCTCTTTGTCTAACCATTAGATAATTCTATTTTTTCATTCTCATCCTTCTCTAGATCCATCCACAACCTTATTGCAATAAAGAAAGACAAGAAATTCTTTGTTGCTCTAGAGTATATCAATACTCTCACCTAATTGCCTTCCAAGACTCCATTCACAATAACCAATCGTGAGTTTATCTTTCTCAACCTTTGCGCATTCATCTTCTTCTTCCCTCCACTTTTCTCTTTTCTATGGAGCCAATAAGGCAGTGAGGTACATTTATTAGTGACCTTCATTTTTTGATGTGATTTTTGCATCTTACTCTTCAATTTGTCTCTCCATGTTGTTCAAAGATCACTTGTATGGAGGTTGAGGGCCTCTAGGAAGATGACCATGACAATCAATGGTTATGTGCCCAACTTGGTTGTAATTGTAACAAGGATGGCATTTTTCTTGAGTCCCTTCTCCTTGTGGGACTCCATCTCTCCTTTCTTCAACTTGTACTTGTTCTCCTTGGTGTGGTCATGCTCTTTGGTCTTGGAACCAAATATTGCACAATTCCATGGGAACTTGTCCACCAAAGTGCAGTATTTTAGCCCAATAGTGTTGAGTTGAGACTATCTATTCACCTCCTCTATGTGCCCTTGCTATTCTTTGAGCACAAGCAATGGCTTAAAAAAATGAGTGCTTTGTTTCATTACCTCTTGGAAAATTCACTCTTTTAACCCCCATTTGAATTGTCAAGAGCTCTATTGGGCTCAGATTAATTATTGTGACTTGCAGATCAAGAAATACCTCCATGTACTCTTGTATGATGTTCTTTTATTTCAACCTTCATAGATGGGTTTGGGCCATCTGCATGGAATTCACACATTAGAAATTCTTTAGCAATCCTTCTTGCATTGCCATCCAAGTGATCTCTCTTCCTTCTACTAACATTCCCAAGCATCATACCATGTGAGGGCTTTATTGGGCAAGTACCCATATGAAAACAAGCTTGCATAATGATTGATGATCTTAGTTGTGAATAATCAAAAATATTGATTCATTCTTGAAATCCAAATTTTCACTACTCCCATGGAACATGTCTCTTGTAAGGCTTGATGTTGCATTTCTTCTTCATCCATAATAACAATATGGCTTCATTGTTGACTGGGGTCAGTGTCATTGGTATGAATGACTCTCTAGGTACTTTGGCAATTGGTATTGGGTTTTAGTATGGTTTTCTTCTTGCATTGCCTGATCATTCTTGAAATTATATATTTGACTTTGCAATGCCTTCATGGTTATCTTGATCTCCCAAAATTCATTCAAAATCCTCACATTCCTTGCATCAAATCATGCAACTAAGGATCCATGATTCTTACACAAAGAAAATGCTCAATTGCTACTTCATACTTCAATAGAGGATTAATATGACCACTCAAGAGGTATTGGGACTTCATAGGCTATCACTCATTGGTAATATTTATCACTAAAATTATGGATTGTGAAATCTCTAAATATCACTTTTGGTCTAACAAGATAATGGATTTCTACTTGAATGTTGAAAAGGAAAGGATTTGGAATATTCAAATCCATTGCATCATAACAGAATGTAGATTGTCAAATCCTAGTCTTTATCGTATATCACCATAGGTAGAATCCTTGGGTTTGGTGAATTCATCACTTTATCCATGAACTCTACTCCAAAATGGCAAATAATATATACTCTCATGCTAGATGTACATAATCTTTATGTGGAATGGATTCAAGAATAGAAAGCAAAGTGCAAGAAATTGTACTCCAAGAGCTTTCATCCCATCCTCATTCTAAAACACTCTTAATCTATCAATGCACTATAGTTTCTCCTCTCAAAATTACTTAGTCTTAATAGCATGTGTTCCTTCAAGAAGAGTGATCCACTCTCTTGGATTGAAACACCTACTTTGATACCATTGTAGTGTTCCAAGGATAGGAGAGCTCCCAAGAGAAACACAAAAGAAGAAACACAGAGCTTCAAGTCTCAATACTCCAATGCCTCAAAGGAGCACCTTGTCTTTATTCTATAGCAAAGAGGATCCTCTCAAAGGAAGCTACACCCTTGGATTGGATACATGGATTGATGATATGTTGGCAAGCTCCACCCTTAGATTAGTTGTATGGATGAGTGACATGTTGGTTCTTGTCCTATCTGGTTGGTCAAACAAGTTTGATTGGAGGGAATCTTTCTATAATCTTACCATAATTGCATGGGTGAGGTACCATTGGAAAGCTCTAGATGAGAAAAATAAGGAAGGGGGGGGGGGGGGAGGGGAGGAGAAACCAAGCTTCTTTCCTTCAAGGGGAGGACTCTTTCCAGTTTTGAGGCCTAATTCATCTATTTTGGCCTCTAAAATTAGCTCTAAAGTTTTTTGGGCATTTTTTATTCCTACCCTATTAGTGGAAGCACTCTTTTGGAGACATATCTATCTAATCTACTTATTCCATCATATATAACATCCTTTTAGATGTTACTAAGCCAATTTTCATCTTTAGATAATGTGTCTAGCTAATGCTATTATAGTTGGTTTACATGCAATACTAGAGAGTATATACCCAATGCCACATGTGGATCTCTTTGTAGAGAGAGTTCATCCACATGAATAATATCCTCTACAAGAGCTACATCAAGAAGCATGTGGAAAAAGTCCTTGGATCTTATTGGCATTCCAAGAATATATTTTGTAGATATGATACATCCCTTTGGAAGTTGAAAGTGAGGAGGCATACTTAAAGGGGACCATGCTCTATATTTTGATAATTTGACTCTCAAGCCTAAAAGATGAAACTTGATAGTAAAGTGGTCAAAGCCTATCTAATCTGATCTATAGCGCCTACAATGTGTGTATCCTCTATCAAGGAGGAACAAACACAACCAAGCATGACCAAAGTAGTAGATAAGAGTGCTCTAAAGTAAGCCATGGCAAAGAAAGGTCCCCCTAAAGGACTCCAAGATAGAATCTAAGATAATTACTCCCTCTTATGAGAAACCATGCTAGTAATAAAGGGAAGAAGAAGAGCCATTAAAAGATTGCACAAAATGGATAAGACTTGCCAAGGATCCACCTGCCTCCAAAGCTCTCTAAAGATGGATACACGTAAGATGCTAATAAAATCATTCTCAACATCCACTTGTAGACCAACATAATTTGGGTGGATATCTAAGAGTGCTCTAATGCCTAGAGATATATTTTTGCAACCTCTTGGTATAGTAACTCCAAATTGATGTGGATTGAGGTGTTGCCAAACATGAGAATGATGCTAAAGGACAATGGTATGGCTAACAAGATGCAAAAGACCTCCCTAATAGCAATTGGTCTAATGACTTCTATGTCATTCTCCATCATGAGAAGTCAACTTGTAAGAAACACTTGACTAACTATGTAGGAATCTCTCTCCTTGCTACTGATTCAACCACCTCAAATAACTCAATAAACCACTAAGGGGATCATTTTTTTGGAAGCATCTCTAAGATGCTCACATACCATCCCTGAAAAATCTCTTGAGGAGAGGTGTGGGGCAATGCACAATGCCTTTGCAAAGAACGGTCTATCAAGATATAAAAGCTACTCAAGTTTATTATCTAAGACCTCAAATGGTACTCCCTCTCCTACAATTGGATGTAATCAACATAGGGTCAAGACAGTCTAATCGGTACTAGCCAGACACAAAGGATGTAGGGCTTGTGCTACGCTACTATACTCTCCCACTTGATGCAATATCTTACACCGTCATAATTCAGTAGAATCCGGTATCTTTTGATTGAACCTATCTCTTGTGATGTGCAGCTTGTATAGACTCCTCATTTAAGGTAGCAGGTGGCCAATCCACTACTCAGAATTTTTGAAATAAAGCAGCCACCTCTCTTTACCCCGCACACCCTCCCTAGTATAGCAAATATACCATCATGGGAGTAAGAGAAATAAGAACCATGCTAACTCATCCATGGGAACCCGAGCCAATTGATCAAGTGGTAAACAAAAAGCTTGTCTAGCATCATCATATAGTGCACAAGGAAGCCTATGGAATAGGCATGTGGAAGAAAAAGCAGTCTCAAATCCCAAGATCCAACCAATTTGAGATGCTAACCACTCCAACAACTTGATCAATATCCCTAGGGTGGTCAACAAAGGGGTAATGAAGCATGTGTAATCCCAAGAATAGCTTAAGCTTTTACGTTTTCTCTCTCTCATATTCTCCATTTTACCTTTGTTAATTCTGATTCCTATAATCTACACTTCTTAAGAGGACATTTAGTGGTGATGCTTAATCTCATCCAAGCTCCATTTTTTCGTGCATTCTAAGCTCCTTGTATATACAAATTATCGAGTGCATGGGACATCAGTATCGTATATATATTCTGATATCTAAACCATATCGACCATAAGGAAATAGAAGACTAATACACTCTTCTTTACATTATACTTCCATACTATAATACGGCAAGGCATCTGAGATTATTGCGAGTTCTACTCTTAAGTGGTTCTTTTAGACAACAGGTATTAAAGTTGAAAAAGATAAAAGTACAAATACTTACCTACCTGAAAATAAATTTGGGATCCCAAGATTACATGATGCAATATCGAAAACTATCACATCAGTCCTCACTGGAATGTATCCCTGGGAAAGGAAGTGTTTCATATTGGAAAGTTTAGTGCACCTACATGCCATAAAAAGACCAAATTGCACTACAAGAGGCACAACATTTCACCTATTGCAAAAAAATCTTCTTTGAAATTTCTCCTTATCAAATAAATTACATCTTTGACCATCCAATGATTTTGATAATATACTTTGAGGCTTAAAATTTTGAGTGGGCTAGGACAAAAAGTTTCTAAAGCGTTTGGAATGAATGATTTAGAAGTGTTTTCACCACTTCTAATCACATTCTAACTTTCAAAAACATGTGATTTCATTTTCTTTAATTTGGTTCTTCCAAAAACATTATTTGCAGTTGGCATTCTCATAAAGAGTAGCTTAAGCTTCTACTTCTCCTCTATCTCTATAATCTCTATTTCTCCTATCTTTATTTTGATTCCTTTAATCTACACTTCTGAAGAGGACCTTTAGCGTTGACAGTTACCATCCAAGCTCCATATTGACCGTGCGTAAAAACCATCAGATCAGTCCTCGTTGGAGTGTATCCCATGTTAAAGAGAGTGTTTCATATTGCAACGGTTAGTGCACGTACATGTCATAAAAAGACCAAATTGCACTACAATTGGCACAAGAGGCATAACATTTCATGTAAGCCTAAACAAGTACTGGAGTATATTTTGACACACACGCTAGACGAACACAAAAGGAACATCCGCAAAGCCTTGCCTCATTTTCTCAAACGTGAGTGGCACGAAAGAAAACTGTGAGAGGGACATATTTCAAAAACTGCAATACAGCGAACTCTCCCAAGTTTTCCACGATGGAACCAGACACAAATAGGTTCTAAGGAAGGTAGAGAAACTTTGGATAGCCAAATAAAAAAGAGAACAAGCTGTAAGATGATAGAAATCCCATGCTTCGAGGGCCCTCGCTACCTATCCGATCCCAGATATCTGGAAGTACAATCCTGTAGTTGGGGATACCGAAATCCCCAACAGTGGAGAAGTTCTTCTTCAGTTTTCGCTAAAAGTTTCCTTCTTCATCCATGTCCACTTAAACAAGAGACCGATTTGGGACATGGGGTTATCCATGTACGCTGGGACTTGAAGATTCTTCTGCGGTTACATGAAGTTGGAGGAATGACTATCAGTCGACCAAGCAATGCAATACCAAATTGAATCAAAGCAAGGGAACCCATCAGATTAAGGTCCAAGTTAGTACCCTTTACATGCCTTTGGGGGGACTTTATGTTATTCCGATACGTTTATTGCTCTACCGGAACTGTTGCTGTTCAGGTGAGTTTCATACCGTGCTTCATCGACAAAACTTCTCAACAAATATATACCAACACGTGAAACCTTGCAGTTTGACGTGAAGATGGATTCTTCTCAAAGCAAACAGGTAGTGATTCAGCAAGATTGAATGTAATCTTCTCCAACTTCAACCACATGTCATAAATCCATGACTTGACTTGGAAGCAAAGTTATACCCCTCATCTCTTAGATATACATACAATAACTGCAAAAGCGGTCTCATGAGGGGAGAATAAAGTACATTAATAGAACTTCACCGAAGAGAAGTGGGTCGAGGAAACTGGATTCCAAACGAGAGGAACAAATCAAAGCAAACCAAAGGCGTCAATCCTGCGTTGAAGGAGCAAATGGCAGGGCCGAACAAATAGAGGACGATAATTAACGGATTGGGGTCCGAATCCAGTCTTCAGGACAATGGGGAGGCAGCGGCCTAATGGGCGTTAGTTAAAGTTAACAGATTGGAGGTGGAAAAGGCCAATGGCAGTAGGGAAGGATCGTTAGCCACAAAGCAGCCAATGAGGGAGAGGTTGGCGATTTTCCAGCGGATATCCCTCGAGCGACGGCACAGGGCTTAAGCGCTTCGCTTTATCTCAAACATTCATCCACCCCGGGCTTCCAAGAGCTTGAGATCCTCCTTTCTCTCTCCTAAGGCACGCGCAGTTCGTGTGTAGTTCTCAATCCATTCGTAAGATCAGCAGAGCGAGGAAAGGAAAGGAAAGGAAGAGCTTGAACCAATGGCAACTACTACCATCGCTTGCGCAGGTCTCGCAGCTGCAGCACCCGCTGCATTGTCCGGAGTTCAGAGGACCAAGTTCTTCAGCGGCAGCGTCTCGTCCCTCTCCACAGTGAGCAATGGCAGCAGATTGTCCATGTCCGCCGAATGGATGCCCGGTCAGCCCCGCCCCGCTTACCTCGATGGATCTCAACCAGGGTAGGTTTTTGCGGCTATGGCACCCTTCATTCAGCTGTCAAGCCACGCTGTCAACTGTGTTAGGGTGGTGTTTCAAATTGGGGACTGTGAAGATGTTACCTCTCCCTGTCCTGGTCTGGAATTTCTCGTGTAGTAGTTGGCATTGTCATGGAATTGATTACTTCAGGTCAGAATCTGGAAAGCGATGAATTGATCCACTCGTAATCGTGTATGCGTACGGACATGACATTTTGAGTTTGGATCCTGCAGAGACTTCGGCTTTGACCCCCTTGGTCTTGCTGAGGTGCCGGAGAACTTCAAGCGCTACCAAGAATCTGAGCTCGTCCACTGCCGATGGGCCATGCTCGCTGTTGTAAGTTAATTCCTCTCACTCACGCATATGCTTTATACCAATGTACCCATGAGAAAATTGGGTCTTTGACGGGGCTGTTTCTTACTAGAGTCCATTTCGTTATCGTAGCCCGGTGTGTTGATCCCCGAAGCTTTGGGACTCGGAAACTGGGTTGAGGCTCAACAATGGGCCGCTACCCCCGGGGGTCAGGCTACCTACTTCGGTAACCCCGTACCATGGGGCACCCTCCCCATCATCCTCGCCATCGAGTTTCTCGCCATTGCCTTCGCCGAGATCAAGAGGGGTGAGGAGCCCGACCACGAGAAGAGGAAGTACCCAGGAGGTGCTTTTGATCCCTTGGGTTTCGCGAAGGACCCCAAGAAGCTCGAGGAGTACAAGGTCAAGGAGCTCAAGAACGGTAAGCCCAGCCCCCAAATGATTCAAGGTTTAATCATGTAGTTTTATGCTGTCAATTCTCTCAATGTATACTTCCGTGATAAAGATTCTCTTTCATCACGAAGCTAAAACACAGATGTGATGAATGGTGACAGTTTTTTCACAAAATTCTGACCCCTGATTTTTTTTACTTACTGCAGGTCGTTTGGCCCTTCTTGCTTTCTTGGGTTTCTCTATCCAGGCCGTTGCCTATCCCGGAACCGGACCTTTGGAGAACCTCGCCAGCCATTTGTCGAACCCATGGGCCAACAACATTGCCAACATTATCATCCCACGATCCATCATGTAGATTGTAGTGTATCTCGTAAAATGCCACAATAGTTAGAATCGACTTGCTGTAATATTCTTACCGGTGGAATTACCCTGTACAATTTCTGCTTCGGGTTTCCGAAGGCTCCATGCCCTGGAGCGCATGTTTCATTAGCCGAAATGACGCACCCTGTTGTCATCATGACTGACAGACCTTCTCCCCATTCAAGGATGTGTATCGTTAAGATATGAATTTGAACACTTTATAATTAGTTGTGGATGGATGTTTGTATGGTCGTATGCACTTCTCTGATCTGTCGAATTGTCTACTCCTTGCACACACTCTGAAAATGGGACATTATATTTTGGGTACTTTTTAGCGACCAAAGTGGATAGAAAAGTAAGTGGAAGTGAATTAGAATCTTCGAAGGTAACTTTAAGAAGTTAAAAAAAGAAAAATATTAACAACTTTTAAACTAAAAAGAGTAAGCAGAATAAAAGAAAAGAAAAAAAAGAAAACTATAAACAGAAAGAAAAAAAATTGAAATTTTCAAAAATTTACTTCTCGGACAAAACACATTAATAAATTATATTTGTGAATGTGAAAAAATAAAAATAAGCAAAATTTATATCTGGCAATCAACCTATACACAAATAAATGTGAGATAAGCAAAAACAAATGCAATCACAATCACCATATACTCAAATCTATGTTTCACAACCATAAACTAAATAAAATCACAATCAGCAATATCACAATCAGCGTTAATGCAACTGAAACATCCTATGGTCGATATGATGAAAGCTCAAGATACAAAGACTTAGGTAGATGCAGCCACTCTCAAGAAAAAAACCTATGGATAGGAGGACTCCATCAAGCCATACAAGGGAGAGGCAAAATGGGTAAAATAGGGCTAAGCCTGGATAGAGTCTATGCGAGCAATCTATCCTACTACACCTAAAATATCTGAGCTATGCAGATTGTAAGGTATACGTCTACCAACGACCAGGGTATCCGAAGAAGCATCACCTAGTGTGATTGCACTCCTATGGATTGCACCAACCACTGCCTTTTGTAGAGTAATGGACACATGCTGTCTAAACTATGCTACAAAGTATGAGAATGAGAGTGGTACTCTTTGGCACTTAAACTCGATAAGCTCTTGTGCACTCCTAGACAAATGTGTCGAATGCCGTGTCCATAGCTCCATATAACTCCAAGGCTAGAGGAACAAAGAGGTGACCTCATTGCATGCCCCTATACTTGGAGACCTTGCGACCTTGCTGCCCATCCATGGGGATGGGTAATCACTCCCTCTGAAACTATATCCCGCGTAGGGTCCATAACCACGACGTCCGCTATTGTCACCTAATCATCTCAGACCAAGTATACGTCTATCTTGACACATGTCGTTTGCAAAGCATATGAATGCTCACTCCAAGCCAAGTATCCACTCCCTCGTGCCATAGCAAACACTATGTCTTTAATAGCATCATGCGTAGCTATCCTCTGTCCTCCAAACTTACCAATCTCACATGGACCGCTGCTGCATCTATTGTAGTGACACACTGACAAGTGATTAATGACGATGCAGATGGATGGACCAAACCTAGGCAAAACCTCAATGTTGTAGAGACAGTAGTTGGTGCCAGTCAAAATGCCCTAATACACAGTCGAGCTAGGATCCAAGAACCTACATCCTCGACGGAGCAAGAGCAAAGACGTGCTCTAGTAGCCTGAGGAATGGACAAGTCAACTAAGAGAGAATGTAGTGTATGCTCACACTATTGCTCAATCAAGGAAGACCGTAAACCTCAAGTCCAATTTGATGATAGTGAAGCAAAAGATGGAAAGTCCTCTTGTGCCCATGGGGATAGACTATCTCTTTCTTGCCACAATAACATCTAGAGAGAAAAGGATACCCCCTCCACCTCTATCACATAAGTCTCCAAAACTAGCCTATCAACAACTACAAAATGAGTGGAAAGTAGGGGTGCCGAGAGAACACAACTACCTAAAAATGGTATAGGTGTCATCTCCTCCATAGATACCAAGCCAAGCACTCCACACGAGATTGATAGAGCTGTCTGTCTACATGCCAAATCGCCTATCACACACTCAAATGTCCATGGTCCAATAATATCACCAAAGACTCCCATAATCCTCCTATCAAAGGCTCTAAGACGTTATAGGAAGGACGAGGATGGAGGAACCATACGGATGAAGTAGGATGGTTGATGAGCAATACTAGTGGAGAGTATATCAAATGCAACCTACGGATCTCCTAGTAATGGAAGGTCATCCATATGGAGCACATCCTCTGCAAGGGCAACGTCTAAGGAGCGTGTGATAAAATCCTCGGATCCTATTTGCACTCCAAGAACACATAGTCCATATGTAGATGTGATACACCCCTCGAGAAGCTTAAGGTAGGGAGGGATACCTAAAGGAGACCATGCCATGCACTTTGACACCTTGACTCTCAACCCTAGTAGATATAGCTTGGTAGTCAAGCGGTCAAAGGCAAACTTAATTTGATCTGCAGGGCACACGAGGTGTGTATCCTTTTCCAAGGAGAGAAATAGACAACATAGCATGGCCAAAGTAGTAGATAAGAGAGCTCTAAAGTGAGCCATGGCAAATAAAGGGTCTCCCTAAAGGAAATGTACCAATAGCTGATTCAAAGATGGTGACTCCCTCTTGTGAATAATCGTGTTGGTAGTAAAGGGAAGTAGGAGAGTCATAAAAAACCGCACAAAAGGAATAAGACTTGCAAAGGATCCACCAACTTTTTTAAGCTCTCTAAAGATGGATGCCCACAAGACACTATTAAAAGCATTCTCAACATCCACCAATAGGACGACCTACTCCGGGTGGATACTCTATGATATCTATGAGTGCCTTAATGCTTAGAAATATAGCTTCATATTCTCTAAGTGTAGCTACTCCAAAGTGATATGGATTGAAGTGTTGTCAAAAGTGAGAACAATGTTGAAGGACAATGGTATGATTGATGAAACTCAAAAAGATCTCTCCAATGGCAATCGGCTTAATGCTCCATGTGTCCTCCATCAAGAGAAGTCGACTAGCACCTAACATCCAACTAACAAACATAAGAATGTCTCCTCTTGCTACTAATGCAGCCACCTGAAACAACTCAATAAAACTATTAGAAGGAATCTCTAAGGTGCTCATAAACCATCCTTGACAAGCCTCCTAAGGAAAAGTGAGGGGCAATGCACAATGCTTATGCAAAAAGTGACCTATCAAGACATAAAGGCTGCTTAAGCTAAGACCTCTAGTGGTAGTCCCTCTATTGCTATAGGATGTAGTGAGTGTAGGGAAGAGATAGACTCATCAATAGGACTTGCCATAGACAAAGGATGTAGCGCTCATGCTGCTCTACTAAACTCTCCTACCTGTCCCAATGTCCTACACCACCGTAATCGAGTGGACTCTTTGGTATCCTGTGGCAAAACTTGTCTCCTAAAACATGTAGCCCTAACAAACTCCTCTTGAAGGGCCACCCAATCCTCCGCTCAAGATTGATGGAATCTAGTAGCCACCTCTTTATACCCCGCATGCTCCTCTCTAACATCAAGAAGACACCATCTGGGGAGTAAGAGGAATAGGAACCATGCTAACTTGTCCAAGGGATTACGTGCCAAACGATCAAGTGGTAGGCAAAAAGCTTGTCTAGCCTCATCATGAGGTGTGTGGGGTAGCCTATAGAACACATATGGACATGGAAAAATAGTATCAAATAACCCCAAAATGCAACCTGCTTGAGAAGCTAACCACTCCCACGACTTGATCGATATTCCTAGAACAATCAACAAAGGGATAAAAGAAGCATGCATAATCTTGTGTGTCATTGCTGTTGATGTGGTCACTCACCTCACATGGGCATTGCAAGTGGTCTAATCATAGTCCTTGTGCATATTTCCCACATGGGTCTTTACTCCTTGTGAGTTAAAGCGTTAATGATACACCAAGCATGGTGTATCCCGAACCGCTCTAGGCAACTCTACATGCGTAGGTGTAGCAATGGCTAGCACAAGAATAACAATGGTAACACATGATGCTCCTTTCCATATCTCCCCATACCTACAAAACCACAACCTCTCACATCCTAACTCACATAAGAAAATACAATCTCTCCAAACCCTAAAAACTATAAACTCTCATAACTTTCAATTTCCATCTCCAAAATTTTTAAACTAAATTCTCATGGAACTTAATCATGAAAACCAAGAGATTGGAAATGACAATTCCCGACCGTCACTCTCAATGTGTAATGATCCCTCTAAACCCTGATAAACCTCAAAATCCTTATAACTTTCTACTTAATTCTCCATAGTCTTCAATCTAGGTACCAATGGAATTGAAATTGAAAAACAAAAAGAATCATCTATTCATTTAAGTGCTATATGGTAAAGAGCCCTATATATAGATCTTTCCTCTCACATCTCTCCCTCTCTTCTCTTGTCTCCACACTCGCTCAAACTCCTGCTAGTTCAAGGTACGTGATCTTCATGCTAGTTGATTCAAATCTACATTTACTGATACGCTAATACTTCTGAGACATATTGATGCCGTCCAAACAAAAGAAGTTAGTGTGCCAACACTGCCTGTTTAATCCATGTTTGACACATATGTCTATCCCTTCCATCCTTGACAAGTGTGATCGTTTGCATGTTGGAGGTAGGGCCTACCATTATCTATTGCTTCAAAACTTGGATAAATCAGCCAGATCCCCATCCAATCACAACCTGTCTTTATCCAAACAACCTCTCTTTAACCATCTTTTGGGTAGTTGGGCTCTCTCAGTACTCTTATTTTATTCCCATTTTGTGGTTGTTGATAGGCTAGTTTTGGAGACTTGTTTGACCGAGGTGGAGGAGAGATCTTTTTTCTCTAGGTGTTATTGCAGCATACAAGAGATGGTCTATTTCCATGCGCATGTCAAGATCTTCCATCCTTGCTTCACTACCATCAGATTAGACCAAAGGTTTACAATCTTCCTTGATGGAGCAATAGTGTCAGCATATGTCACATTCTCTTTTAGTTGATTCATCCATTCCTTGCGCCACTAGAGCACATCTTCTCTCTTACTCCAACAAGGGTGCAGGCTCTTGGATCCTAGCTCAAACATACATTAAGGCATTCCAACTTGGACCAATCACTTTCTCTACAACAATGAGGTTTTGCTTAGTTTGGTCCACCCTTCTGCATCTTTGTTACTCACTTGTGAGTGCGGTTCTACACTGGATGCAACAACAACCTATATAGCACAATGTCCTTATGGAGGACAAAGGATAGCTACCCATGATGCCATCATAGATATAGTGTTTGCTATGGCACGAGAGAGTGGATACCTTGATTGGAGGGAGCATTCATATTCTTTGTAGAGAACACATGCCAAAGTTATGAGCTGGCCTATCTCTCACTCAAGATGAACCTCTAATAGCTATTATGGTAGTGCACTATGGACTAAGAAGACAAGGAACCCCAACTACATCATACTCCTCCAAGGCTAACACTCCAAGACTCAAATCATTGCTCACTAGAGAACTCAAAGAGAAAGAGATAGTTGCAAAATTAAGGATGATGAGTACTTCCTCATCCCTAGTTTACATACTTGTGAACTAGTTATGCACAAAAGTTACTAATTACTAGAGTAACTCAAGTTACTTGGCTAAAAGTCAATAATGTCAAAAGTCTAAAGGAAGTTCCATCCTTATGGGAATATTCCCCTAAGCATTTGGTCTTATCTTGACCCAACCACTAAGTTAAAGATTCCTTTACATGGGCTATCCTTGGACTATAGAAGAATCTGAAAAAAAAGGCTTGTGGGTCCAAGAGTTCTCAACTCTTTCTTGAAAGCCAAACACCTAAGAATAATACCAAAGTCAATACATTAGAATCCAAAATAGTGGTGCTCATCTTTTCCACTTCCTCTAAAATAAGGTCCCCTCTATTTTAGCTAATGATGACTCATGTAGAACCACCCTTTATCTTTATATAAATAATAACTCTCAAGTACTTATAATACCAAACTAAATACCCCAATAGTACATACATGCACAAATGGGTGTTATAGAGCAGATTTATACTTGGTTCAAGTTGATGAGGTGACAATGGCAGATGTTGTGATTACATACTGTATGCGTGATGCAATTTTGGAAGGAGTGATTACTCATCCTCTTGGATGGGAGGCAAGTGGTGTTGCAACATGTAAGGTCTCCAAGTATAAGGGTATGCAGCAAGGTAACCTCTTTGTTCCTCTAGCCTTGGATTGATATGGAGCGATGGACATGGTGGTTGCCACATTTTTCAATGAGTGTACAAGAGCCATATCATATCATATATCATATTAGATGCCAAGGGGTACCACTCTCACTCTGACTCTCACTCTCATACTTTGTAGCATACTTTAGACAATGTGTGTTTATTGCTCTACAGAGAGCATTGGCTAGTGCAATCCATAGGAGAGCAAGCACTCTATGTGATGCTTCTTTGGATGCTCCAATAGTTTTTAGACCTTACAACTTTCATAGCTCAAATATTGTAAGTGCAGTCGGGCAGATTTCTCATATTGATATAATTAAGGCCTAGTCCCATTCTACCTCTTTGGTCTCTCATTTGTATGGCTAGATGGAGTCTTCCCATCCTTCTTGTGTTCCATGAAGTTGACATTTTTTTCTCTTACATGCCCTTTGCCATTCTTGTAGCTTATTGTGGTGCTTTGCATCAACGTTTTAGCAAAACTCAAGCATCTTGACCATGTGGTTTGCTAATAATGCGGCCATACATGGTAGTTTGTCCGACGACCATGGGGCATGAGTGCATGTACCTCCGAACAACTATAGCTTTTCTTGGACAACTACAAATACTAGATTATATTGGCAAAGGGTCAAGAGGAAAAGGAGAGATGAGAGAATGAGAAGAAATTTTAGAAATTTTAGAATTTTTAGGAGTATATCAAAATACATCAGATGAGTGAAAAAAGTTAGAACTTTTTATTTATTTATTGAATATAATGGAAAATATAGTAGTAAAATTATATATATATATATATATATATATATATTGGATGATTAATTTATGATAAGATTGATGAGTAAGAATTTGTCAAAAAAATTAATAATAATTTTTATCATAATTTTATGAAAATATAAATAAAAAACTATAAGATTTTATAATAGTTTATGGTTTTGAAAATTCCTTATATATTCATGTGAGGTGAGATGTGAATGGGTTGTGATTTTGCAAATTAAGGGAATTATGGAGAGGAATATTATATATTATTATCATTATTCTTATGTTAATTATGGTTTCATTTTCCATGTGAGCTATTCAAAGTGGCTCAAGATACACCATGTCTAGTGTGTCATTGATTCTTTATCTAACAAGGGTGAAGATTTATGTGGAAAAGATGCACAAGAATTATGATTGGACCATTTGAATATTCACGTGAGGCAAGAGATCACATCAAGATCATCTACACTCAAGATTCCACATACTTGTGTAGCCCTTCATTGACCACCCTAGAGATATTGATTAAGTCATAGGAATGGCTAGTATCTTAAATAGATTGAATTTGGGATTATTTGAGACTAGTCTTCCTTGTCCATCCTTATTCCATAATGTAGCAATATGGAGTGTATAGATAAGTTAGTCAAGACTAAGGAAGTAGCAAATAGGCCAAATTATCCAAGAATTATAAAAATATTCTAGAACATCTAGGAAGCTAAATCTGGTACCTTCCAAGTATTGTGTAATGTACATGACAAGTGGTGACTTCTAGGAGGAAGCTTCCTGAGAAGTTTCATTGCTAGCTTAGCTTGCACACTAGGTAGTTTCTAGAAGGAAACTTCTTGGGAAACTTCTAACTAGCTTAGCTTGCATGCCAAGTAGAAAGTTTCTTGAGAAGCTTCTCGGCTAGCTTGGCTTACTTTCCAAGAAGGTGGCTTTAAGAAACTTCTCAAAGCCTTGTTGCTCCCTATAAATACCAGAGCCCAAGCTCATGCTAGGCATTTAGAGTTTCCCTCATTCAAGAGTCCCAATGTGATCTTTCACTTTCCATTCCCCTATTTCTCTCCTTGGTCTTTTACATTGGTATCATAGTAGGAATGGGATGGATAAAATTTATGGATCATCAAATCTATTTCTGCCAAACCATTGGGATTGTTATATCCATGTACTAACCAAATATTATTTCACATAATTCATCATCTCAGGCTTTGGATAGAATTCTTTGAATATGATCACCTTGTTTGATGAACCCTTGGTATTTTTTATTGTAACTTGTGGAGAATGGTGGACATGTTACATTTACGTGTTAACTTAGATAAATTTTAAGTATTTTGATAGAGTAGTAGCCATGGTAATAATACCCAAAGTTATCATTATTCTGCAACAACAAATTGAGCAGCTTACTCAATTTTTGGAAGAACAATACCATTAGCAACAAGAGCACATAGAGAGAGCACTAATTTGAGAAGGAGAAGAGAGAATCAGATTTCTAAAGCCCAAGATATTTGAAAGTAGAATCTCTTGAACATAGTGGAGAATTTTGTGTTTGACTACAAAAGTTAATCCAAAGTTATAGATCTTCAAGAGCTAATTAGTTAGAGTAGCAAAGTTATGTTGGCAGTTTTAAGTAGACCAAGCTAAGTAGCATTTTTTTGCACCAGTCTTGACATGAGGAGAATTAAAGAGTAGGCCAAGCAATAAGTGGTCAATTCCAAGCTACAAATGTCACACAAAGCTACATAAGATAGATTGGAAGAATTGAAGCAGATTTGCTTTATAAGAAGCTACATCTTGCAATTCTAGATATACTAGAAGGTGAAACTTTGGATCAATTTGTGAGGAGGTTGGAGTCACAAACCAAAGTGGAAGTGACCATGTAAGAGTCAGAACACTTAAAAGAAGCCATTAAGTTGTATGAGTGCTTTGACTCCTTGGTTTTGACAACTTGGTCTCAACCTTGACCTTCACAAAACCTACCAATACATTACACACGGGTGGAAGAGATGACACCAATGGAGATTGATATCATTCAATATAAACCACTTGGCACTATAGATAGAGAATGATTATGACAAAATAGTGGTTACTTTTGTAATTGCCAAATTGGACATTACATGTCCACTCAAGAATGGATGGCCTCAACAAATTGCCCACATAGAGTTTGTAGAGTAGAATGATCAAGGAAACAAAGAATCTGAGCAAGAGATTTTGAGCTGCCTTTTGGGATTTTGATTAGTTCCAATGGGATTGAAGGCTCAACTATGCAAATGTGTTTCACTAGCAAGGTATGATATTTGATTGTGATTGGCGGATTTTAGAATTTTAGAGAATTACATGTCCATGTAATTAGCAAAATAATTAAGTATTCTTATCAAGCCAATAATTAGAAGTAGATTTTTGATGTTGGATGGTGGAAAGGGTTTCACATTCCATACCTCATATCCCATTAGATTCAAGATTGGGAAGGAGTATTTGGAGTGTATGAGGTTTGTAGTGGCACCTCTACATTATGATGTCATTTTAGGTTTGCCTTGGCTTGAACATCATAAGATTCAATTCAATTGGACCCGATGATGAATGCAAGTACAACACCAATGTAGGAATTACCAATTAGGTTGTTTAGCATCTTTGAGTAAGAAATCTAGGAATAGTTAGTCCCAAGATGGGAAGTTTGTCAATAAACTAGCCATAGAGCAAGCTTTGGAGGAAGATAAACCTATTTTTTGGATGTGGATCAAGCCATTTGTGCATGGAGAATTTGAGGAGGGCCATAAGCCTCATCAAGCAATGGTTGATCAAATAATTCAAGAGTTTGCAAATGTGTTTTTGGATGATCTACCAAAGGGATTACCCTCCAATCATAGTATGCCTTTCAAGATTGAGTTATTGTTAAGAAGTACTCCAATGAGTAGACCAATCTATCAACTCTCACCAAAGGAGTTGGATGAGCTTCAAATACGTTGATGGAGTTGTTGGAGAACGATTTCATACAACATCGTACATCTCCTTGCGGAGCACTAATACTATTTGTTCCAAAGAATGATGGAGGACTTTGCTTCTATATTGATTATTGTGGTCTCAACAAACAAACAGTTTAGAATACATATCCCTTGCCTCATATAGATGACTTGCTAGATCAATTGAGTGGAGCACAATATTTCTCCAAGTTGGATCTTTGAAGTTGCTATTGGCAGATTCCCATTGATAGAAAGGATATGCAAAAGATTATCTTTCACAAAAGGTATGTGCATTTTGAATGGAGAGTTCTACCTTTTGGGCTCACTAATGCTCCAATAGTCTTCATGGATCAGATGTATCAGCTGTTGGATGGACTATTGGATTGGTATGTTGTGGTGTTCTTGGATGGTATTTTAATTTATAACAAGGTGGAGGTAGAACACATAAATCTTGTGCAAGAAGTCCTAAGACAACTACATCAATGGATTTTATTGCAAGAAGTCAAAGTGTGCCTTTTGGTAGAAGGAAGTACCTTCTTGGGTCACAAGATCTCATCAGAAAGGATCAAGATGGAAGAGGAGAAAACCAAGGCCATCATTGATTGGCCTACTCCAAAGGATGCCATAGAAGTATGGGCATTTAATGGATTGGCAGGTTTTTATTGATGATTCATCCACTACTATAATCATGTTACAACACCATTGATTGACCTCTTGGAGAAGAACTCAAACTTTCAATGAACTACCAAGCACAAAGAAGTATTCAAGAAGTTGAAACATATGATGTCTTCAAGACCTATTCTTCAACTATATGACCCTCAACTAAATTGTGTAATCTTCCAAAGACAAGAGGCCTGAAGAGAAACATAAAAAAGAAGCACATAATTTCACACTTAACCTCCAACGTCCCAAAAGGAGTACCTTGACTTTATTATATACCAAAGAGTGCTTCCTCAAAGGAAGTTCCACCCTTGGATCAGATGCATGGATAGATGATATGTCAACAAGCTCTACCCTTAGATTAGTTGCATGCATGGATGACTTGTTGGTTCTTATCATATCTGGTGGGTCAAACAATATTTTCTTGGAGGGAATATTTAGAGAATATTCTTATAAGAATCTCAAAATTGAGTAAGTGAGGTACCATTGGAAAGCTCTCAATGATAATATAATGGCAGGAAAAGGCTAACCTTTTCTTCAAGGGGAGAATGTGCACATTTTTTAGGCCTAATTCATTTGTTTAGGCCTCCAAAATTAGCTCTAAAGTTTTCATGTTGTTTTTGGCTCATGCACTATTAGTAAAAGTGCTCTTTTGGTGACACCTCTATCTAATCTACCTAGCCCATCATACATAACTTCCTTCCATATGTTACCAAGCTAATTTTCACCTCTAGCTATTGGTATTACACCTTGTGTGGTTGATTTTGATGCTTCTAAGTTTGCCATCAGAGTCGTGTTATAGTAGGAGTTCCCAAATTTATTATATCCCATTGCCTTTGTGTCTTGCCAACTAAAAACCATAGAAATGAATTACTATGCTTGAGATTGTAAACAACTAGCAATGGTATATGGCACCAAAGTATGAAAGCATTATCTCTTGTGAAGACAAGTGATCAAGTGAACCAATCACAAATTCTTATTGCAGACATTACATTTGGAATACATGAAGAGTTGGCATCATTAGTGAGAGGAAAAACTATAGTTTTTTGACCTCAAACTTGAGTACAAATCTGATAGGTTCCATTTCATCCTTGATGCCCTATCATGATGACTTGATTTGAAGTCTCTTCCTCTCATCACAATGGCAATTATGACAATATCAATTGACTCCAAGGTCCAAATTATGTTTAGTACCACTTTACAACAAGACCACTTCTTTCAGATGGTACAAGGTTGTCTTGCCACACATGACAAGGAATAAAACACCTTCTCCTTCAAAGGAGGCCTTCTATTTTGGGAGAATCGGATCTATGTTCCAACCAAGGGTGATCTATGACTTGTGCCCCTTCAAGAAGCCCATGGCTTACCAATTGCTGGTCACATGGGTATGAACAAGCCCTTGGGCACCCTACAATGCCAATGGTGGGAGCTCAACATGGCACAAGATGGTTGAGAATTTCTCCAATCTTTTAAGAGCTACCCATGCAATAAAGTTAGTAACCAAAAATTGAGTGGACTCCTTCAACCACTTTCCATCCCATTTGCTTGATGGGAACACTTGAGCTTAGATCTCATCACATTCTTGCCCAAGACAAAGCAAGGTCACACAACAATCGTGATGTTTATGGATAAGCTTAGTAAGCAAATCCATTTGGCACCAACCCTTGATATAGTGGATGCTCTAACATTGGTCTAAATCTACTTCCATAACATCTTTCAACTTCATGGGATGTCTTGTGTATTTATATTTGATCTCTTTAATGATTCTTATTTCACTAGAAAATTTTGGCAAGCACTCTTCCAGATAGTTGGCACCAAGCTTCTTTTGTCCATGGCCTTTGATACTCAAATTGATGGACAAACCAAATATAAAAATTGCACCATGGAGGATAACCTTTGTGCCTTTGTCAACGTTCACCATACCAATTGGGATGAGTGTCTTGCAAAGGTTAAGTTTACCTACAATAATTCCAAACAAGCAAGCAATGAATTCTCTCCCTTCTTTCTTAATTTTGGCCTAGACCCACTTGTTTTAGATTCTCTTTTTACTTGTCCTCCATCTCATATCCCTCATACTTCCATCTTCTTGACCACAATATCCCAATCCCTACAACAAGCCAAATCTCATCTTCTTGTTACTCAAAATCTTCAAAACCAGTATGTAGACTAACATTGTTGGGATCTCTCTTTTCAACTTGGTGATATGGTCATGCTTTCTTCTAGTAACCTATTCCTCCCACTTGATACCCAAGTCTGTAAAATTACTTCTAATTGGGTAGGTCAATTTGATGTCACCCAGATCATTTCTCCTATTGTTTATCAACTTGCTTTACCTTCTCATATGCAAATCCATCATGTCTTTCACATTTCCAAGTTGCAACCCTTTGTTTCTAATCCATTGTCCTTTTCCTCTCATATCCAATCCCTTCCACTCGTACCAATCAAATCATGAGGAGTTTAAAGTTGATCATATCCTTACATGTCGCCACATTCAACATGGCTGCTAACCAACATATTGAGTACACTATCTAGGAGTTTGAAGGTTCTATGGTGATGAGGACATCACTAACTAGCAATGGGGGAATATGCAACAATATGGAATTTATAGATAAATTAATCAAGACTAAGGAAGTAATAAATAGGCCAAATTAGCCAAGAGCTATAAGTATATTCAAGAAGCAGCTAGGAAGCTACTTGGTACCTTCCAAGTGTTAAGTAATGTGCATGACAAGTGGTGACTTCTAGGAAGAAGCTTCTTGGGAAAGTTCCTAGCTAGCTTAGCTTGCACACCAAGTAGGTAGCTTCTAGAATGGAGGCTTCTTGGGAAGCTTGCACACCAAGTAGATGACTTCTAGAAAAAAAACTTCTTGAGAAGCTTCCCAACTAACTTGGCTTGCATTCTAAGGCGGCTTTAGGAAGCTTCTTGAGAAGTTTCTCAAGAGCCTTGTATGCTCTCTATAAATACCAAAGTCCAAGCTCATGTTAGCCATTTTGGAGTTTCCCTCATTCATGAGTCCCAATGTGATCTTTCACTTTCCATACTCTTATTTCTCTCCTTGGTCTTTTACACATAAGCTTCTCGATACGCTCTATGATGAGGTTAGATAAAATTTTGCCCTACCACTTGATGCATTGACTCATGATCTCATGGATGAGTTAGCATTGTTCTTATTCCTTTTACTCCCACAATGGGGTCTTTGCTGTACAAGAAGAGGTTGTGCAAGGCAAAGGGAGGTATCTACTATATTTTGCAGATCTCAAGTATCATGCCATTTGTAGTGCCGCATCTAGATTGCTCGGACACTAGAGTTCCAGTGATAGTAGTTAGAGTAATTTCAACAATTCCTCAAAGACTGCTTTCCGACGGTCAGATTTTGTGTTCGGGGTACTGACTTCACGGTGGGGCCCACCGTCACTTTGCACCATTCACACCGTCGAGTGTGCCGTCAGTGGGACCGTTAGGGTTTCAGAGCTAGCTCGAGTCCAGGGGGTATAGTTTTGAAGTGAGCTCCAGGGAGCTCACTTCTCTGATGTTGAGCCTTCGAGTTCTTGGCTATGGTGGACAACGGCTGGCGAGCGTCACCTAGATTCTCTATGCTTGAGTGGGTGTGGCTTGACTGTAATCAATGCCCAGTTGTTGGCAGTTTATAGAGTGACAGATCTGAGTTGAGTTGAGTTGAGTTGAGAGTGGTAAGCAATCTGATTACATCAGAGAAGTGAAGTCAGGGGGAAATCGGGTGTAGGAACTTTGAGTGTTGGTGGTATCTCCAAGCTCAGTGGATCATTGGTAGCTCGATTCAAGTTCAGTCTTTCCCTAGTGTGCAGAAGCTCGTTCAATTGATGCAAATTTGGTAGTTAGGCAGACGGGATGTGGAAGCACTGGCCAAATTTTGAGCAAAGAAGGAGCAAATTTCAAGCAGTGGTTGTGATTTTGAGCTCAAGAGGTGAAGGCAAGACCAATTTGCTACGAGTTAGGCTCAAAAAGTCAAATTGAAGGTGGAGTTGTGAAGCTCTTCTCATGAATTTGTGATTTGGAAAAACCCGTGTTGTCAATTTGGCTCGAGTGGAAAGTTAGCAGGGGATTTGGCGGACAGCCATCTTTAGGGTTTACGTCAGATTTTGAGTCAGATGTTGGTTGGGATTTATGTCAGATTTTGGCCAGATTTGGAGGAGTTTCGTAGTTTGGAGAAGTTTCACCAATTTTGGAGGAGGTTCAAAGTGGCAACAAGAAAGGCCTCATTTGGCTTTTAGAGGCTTTGAAGGGCCAAAAGGGCCAACAAGCCAGCTTGCGGGCTTGAGGCTAGCTAGTTTAGAGTAGATCTTGGTCATTGGTTGGCAAAATCTACCTTTCCTGCTAGATTGTGCGCAACAAGGTTTGACCTCTAGATCTCTTGTTCCTAGACTGGTACCCTAGCCAACTGGTCCACCCTCACTTGTTGTCCTAATGATTGTGCCATTGTTATCTATACACATGTAGCTTTGGCTAGGAGAGACAGTTTGATCCCATTCTTGGTGATCTTGGTAGCTTAGGACTTAGATACAAACTTCTATTATGTCAAATGCCAAATGGTGGTAGAGTTAGTCCCGTGTTGTGTTATGAGATGGAGAGTTTTTGTTTAGATTTCTTGTGATTGGATCCCCTCCATTCTCTGCTTCTTGTTTGTGCACCACATTTGTGTGAGGTGCCTTGACTTTTGAGTGTTGGTGCTCTGGTGTGCTCTCAATGGTGAGGCTAGAGTGATGACCAGTCAGACTACCTTTGTTTCTCTCCGGTGAGGCAAAAAGTGATGACCTGCAGACCATGAGAGTGTGTGTTATGATGGTAGGTGACAGGTTGCCCTTTCCCCTAGTGTAGTTATCTCGGTCAAAGTTACATTAGTGTGTGGTGCTTAGTTGGTGTTGGCACGTGGTGGTGTTGGCACTTGGTGGGGCACTTGCAGTTGCGACTTGCAGTTGCAGTTGGTGGTTCGGGTTTGCTGTTGGGGTTACTTTGTCACAATGGAGTTCTTTGGAGATTCCAGAGGAGTTAGCCTTGTAGTACGCAGTGGGTTTACTTGGAGTGGTGCTCGATATCAGCATGTATCTCAAGTCCCCGTGAGGGAGGAGATTGACTCTGAGTTGGAGTTTGACATAGGAGCTGATTCAGTTGAGAGTGCACTTGGTGTGTCCGCACCGTTGTTGTGGGACATGGACTAGATTTATGGGGCCTCCAAAGGCCCTAGGTGTTACTCTGGTACAGTGGGTACCATTGAGTTGGATGACTTCATCCAGGAGTTTGATAGTTAGTGTGATTTGCAGCAGATGCGGAACCCGACTTTGTTCACACCCTTCATGGCATGGAAGGGGTTGTTTCAACATCTGGAGGGTCCGCCGATAGATGATTACCATGAGTTCAGGAGAGCTCATTTGGAGGAGATTGAGTTATGGAGACAGTATTGGTCTCCACACTATGTCTCCATCACCTCAAGCTCGGTGGCCAAGAGTAGATCGGCTGTACCTACGAGTTCTAGCTCGAGTAGTGTGGGTGGAGCTAGTGGAGGTGCAGTAGCTGGAGATAGTGCTACTACGAGTGGAGGTATTGTTGCAAGAGGTGGTGTGGTACCGGGGTTTAACCCCATGGTGGAGTTCTTCCTATGTTTGAGGCAGAACTACCAAGGAGTGCGGACTGACAAGCTGAGGAGCTTGCAAGAGTTCCACTGGAAGGTTGGAGAGAGCCTACGTGAGGCATACACTTGCATGAGGCAGCTAATCAGTTTCCCTCAGGGAGTTACTAAGGCCCAGGCAGTCTAGTTTTGGTATGGGATACTAGATAGGGAGTTGCGACGTAGAGTTCGTGATGCTACATTGTTGCAGGCTACTTCGCCCACTTTGGCAGTAGTTTTTGGTTTGGCTGAGCGCATTGAGCTCAACATGGTGGAGGAGAGAATGGTGACATCTGGATTTGGTAAGGAGACCTCATCCACGGCTATGAATCTTCTAGAGTGCAGTAGAGTGCACCACGCCTAGTTGGTTTTTGAGGACAGGGTGGACAGCCCAGATCCTATGGAGCGAGTGGAGGGCCTAGTGGAGTTAGACCCTTACCCTCATTTTCGGGTCAACAGCAACAAGTGAGTGGTGGGGTTGCTTGTTGGACTTGTGGTGGACCTCACCATCAGAGAGAGTATACTCAGGGCAGTGGACCTGATACCTCAGGTGCATCACAGCCAGCATAGAGGTAGTGTGAGCATTGCCACAGATTTGGTCACACTAGTGACCAATGTTTTGACCTACACCCGGAGTTACGGAGTGGTAGGGCTGCTATGGCTGGTAGTAGAGGAGCTCCAGTTCATGGAGGATGAGGTGGTAGAGGATCTACACCTAGTAGGGGTGTAGTACCTGCCCTTACTTCTAACACAACTATGGCTACTTGGATTGAGCAGTTGGACAGAGATTGGCTAGTATGGCTATTGCTCAGAGGAAATCAGATTTGGGTGCTGAGGCTTCTACCTTATATGCTGGTGATAGAGATGCTTTGGACTTCATGTGCGGAGCAGCACAGGTGGATTTATCTGCAGCAATGACTAGGAGTGTAGTACGTGTTCCAAAGCCTAGAGGAGCATCAATGGAGTTGGACCCATAGAGAGGAGAGGTTGGAAGATAGGTCAGACTTCCCAGTCTTTCACGCTATCTGAGGCATTGCAGACAACATGGTTCCTAGATGTCCCAGTGCAGGTGTGGTAGGTGGTGATGGAGTACATGATGGACTATCTGCTAGTCAGCCACCTGCTACTACACAGATTGATTCTAGCATGATGTTGGGGGCGGCTCAACTGATTATGTGGCGTCCTTTGTTTTCGGCCAATGATATATTTACATTGGGAGTTGACACATCCCCAGTATTCCGGTTGGCTGCCACGTTGTGTGAGAGTAGGGATGGTACAGTTCCTACTACTAGGGCAGAGGTGGTTGATAGTGGAGCTGACTTGGTTGAGGAGCATGGGATCCGTTCAGCGACCAATGGTTTATGGCAGGCAGTAGCAGCTAGACTGGAGGAGTTGTCAACTAGACCGGCCTTTGAGAGAGCACGGTTAACACCTGGTGTTGTCCTATTGGATAACCAAAGGGGGATTTTCCGTTTGGTGGGACCTTCAAGGAAGGTCTATACACCACACAGAGTCTTGTTAGACTTTGGTGTGTAGCCCCTTATGTTGGGAAGGCTGCAGTTGTCGGTCTGGAGTTACGGAAGACCAATGTGGAGAGGTGTCCATTTCAGATCCAGACATCTCTAGGCGGTGGTTTGACACAGTACATCACACATGGAGAGCTTGTTGTCCAGGTTTAGCGTGGTCATCCGATTGATAACTCGGTGGTGAGACCTCAGGCTATTGCGATGATAGCTGAGTCATATGATGTGCTAGTTAGGGGAGCAATGTTATACCCCATGGGTTTCAACATTTTTGTGCATATATACATCACTACACAACATACATCACTGTCAACATCATACACTATAGAAGCACAACTCACACATAATTCATACATAGACTCTAAAGTGCCACAATAATCAGATTGCTTACCACTCTCAACTCAACTCAACTCAGCCCCATCGTTAGTCGCCGCTCTGCAATCTATACCATATAAAGAATGAACTAGCTATAGGTCAAGTACATATAGGACATAACCACTGTCCCTGAGGAACCACCGTGAGGGGAGGAGTCGTACATGCCATATTCCATCCTCTCAAACAACTATCACACACTAACATAGTAGCAGCTCCACCAGAAGAGCCACATAACATACACCTCAAGCCTGCACGTACAAGTGCCAAGCTTGGATCCATAGTACCATCAATGTTTGGGAGGTGGCATGGCGCACAATTGCGCACATGATCCTTCCAAACAACACCATCACGTCCTTCTAACACAAGAACTCCAAATGGCAAAACCTCACACACTCTCAAGATAGTGCAGCCTGTAGAAACATCAAGTGTTGTCGGTGCTGTCTACTGTAGATATACATAGTCGCCTGGATGAAATCGACGGATTGAAGGTCTATAACCTCCTCCTCGAATGGTAGCATAGCATAAAGTATCTCTATGCTGAGCAATCGCCAAGTTCTCAAAGGCCATCGGCATCACTCTCCAAAAGATCTCTGCCCGTTGAGAACATGCACTCATCCATACATCGAGGTCATCCAAGTCCAAAACTACAATAGCATCTCGATGAATGGCTGCAGGTAAGTCAGGATCTTGTCCATAGAGTAGAAAGTATGGAGAGAAGGATGCTAAGGAGGCTTGCCGGCTGAACCGATAGCCCATGGCCAACCAAGGTAATTGGAGATCCCAATCTCCCAAGTGGTCTCTCTGCAAACCATACTTTTGCAATCCTCTCTTCACCGTCTGAACCACTCTCTCTGCTAAGCCATCTGCCTCAAGGTGATCTCGGGATGTAGTACGATGATCAATCCTTGTCACACAAGACTTGAAACTCCCCCAAAAACTCTGTACCCTGATTAGTCAAAACCTCAGCTGGTGCACCAAAATGACTAAGAACTCGATCCAGGAATGAGTAAGCTGTCCCTTCACTAGACTTATCAGGAAGTGCCACCAACTCAATCCACTTGGAGAAGTGCTCCACTATCACCAAAACATACCGATGATGTCTCACAGTCAGCGGTAAAGGTCCGGCAAAGTCCAAACTCCAACGGTAACCCAATCCCATGATAGGTAATGGGTGTAACTGTGGCATAGGAGCATTGAATGATGCTCTAACTTGGTCACAAACCATACATTTGGCAACAAATTGTTGTACCTCGGTCTGCATACCGCGCCACCAATAATGACTCTGGAGTAAGCTATATGTATGCTTTACTCCAAAATGTCCTAGCTCCTCATGAGCATGACGGACCAACTGTGATCTCTGTGATGGAAGTGGTACTACTCGCACTCTACCATCGTCCCATACATGCAAAACGTGTATACCCTCCAATCTGAACCATCTGGCTTGCTGAAGAACATGGTCTCTCTCCTTGGCCCCAATTGTGCCACCCACAACACCAGTGCAAAGATAGTCCATCACTAAGACATCATCATGAATGTCTCGCTGAACTGTACCAATATCTTCACTCTCTGGATCTATGACCTCAATAACTCCTCCTGTATGCACTGAGAGAGATACCACCAAAGCCTTTGCAAGTATACACAGAAAGGCCGATGCATGCCAACCTGGCACCATCTCCTCATCTGTCTCACCATGCTAACGTGCTCCAGTCTGATCCTGCTGGCTGGGACATGGGTTTCTACTCAACCCATCTGCATCACAGTTCACCACTCCAGGTCTGTGAACAACCGTGAAATCATACTCTTGTAAAATCAGAGCCCATCGTGCAAGCTTCCTTGAAAGCTTGTCGGACTCCATCAACCACTTCAGTGGCTGATGATCAGTGATGAGAGTGAAGGGGTTACCAAATAGGTAACATAAAAAATGTGCTACTGCCCAAACTGCTGCCAAGCACTCTCCCTCATATAAACTATACTTGGGGCTCCATAGCACCCGGCCTCTTGATCTTTGCCCATTAGAGGGTATACCATATACTTAGAGTAGATGGCTATTTGGAGTTAGAGGGACCTAACCGCCAGTTAGGGGGGCAATTGTGGCACTTTAGAGTCTTTGTATGACTTATGTGTGTGTTGTGCTTCTATAGTGTATGATCTTGACAGCGATGTATGTTGTGTAGCGATGTATATATGCATGACAACTGTCACGCCATTTGTAGTGCCGCATCTAGATTGCTCGGACACTGGAGTTCCAGTGATAGTAGTTAGAGTTATTTTAGCAATTCCTCAGAGATTGCTTCCGACGGTCAGATTTTGTGTTTGGGGTACTGACTTCACGGTGGGGCCCACCGTCACTTTGCACCGTTCTCACCATCGAGTGTGCCGTCAGTGGGACCGTTAGGGTTTTAGAGCTAGCTTGAGTCCAGGGGGTATAGTTTCAAAGTGAGCTCCAAAGAGCTCACTTCTCTAATGTTGAGCCTTCGAGTTCCTGGCTATGGTGGATAGAGGCCGGCGAGCGTCACCTGGATTCTCTATGCTTGAGTGGGTGTGGCTTGACTGTAATTAGTGCCTAGTTGTTGGCAGTTTATAAAGTGACAGATCAAGTACTGATCTGAGTTGAGTTGAGTTGAGAGTGGTAAGCAATCTGATTATTGTGGCACTTTGGAGTCTATGTATGACTTATGTGAGTGTTGTGCTTCTATAGTGTATGATGTTGACAGTGATATATATATCCACGACACAAGCAAGGGATTAGGCTACCCTACAAGAAGAGTTTTTATGGATTGCATGTCATAGGAGACAAGTTCAACCATATGATACTCTAGATTCCACTTGATTATGACAGTATAGGATATTAGGTTAGGCAATGAGTATATTAGAGTAGTGCAAGCCCTACATCCTTTGTCAATAGCCAATCCCATTGATGAGACTATCTTTTCCTTAGGCTTATTACATATTGTTGTAGGAGAAGGAGAACCATTAGAGATCTTATACTATTAGCTTGAGTGGCTTTTATGTCTTGATAGTCTACTTTTTGCATAAGCATTGTGCATTAGTCCATGCTTCTCCTCAAGAGGTTTGTTAGGGAAGGTATATAAGCATCTATAAGATTGCTTTTAGTAATTTGATCACTCTAGTGGGTCTATCTTGCTCTTTCTAGTGGTTTTACCAGGCTATTTAGGTGGCTATAGCAAAAGCAAGGGGATACATTCCTACATTAGTTTGTCAAGTGTTAGGTGCTAGCCTACTTCTCATAATGGAAAAGTGCATGGAGGCATTAGACCAATTGCTATTTTGAGAGGTCTTTCTGCATCTTGTCAGCCATACCATTGTTCTTCAGCATCATTATCACTTCAAATAACACCTTAGTCCACATCAATTTGGAGTTGCTACTCTCAGAGTTTGTGAGGCTATATCTTTAGGAATTAGAGCACTCCTAGATATCCATCCAATGAAGGTTGTTTCACATGTGGATATTGAGACCTTGTAATAACATCTTACATGCATCCATTTTTAAAGAGCTTGGAGAAGCTTGCAAGTCTTATTCCTTTCATGCAGCCTTTCTATAACTTTCCTTATTTCCTTTATTACTAGTACGGTTTTCATAGGAAGGAGTGATTGTCATGGAGTTTGTCATTGGTATATGTTAAGGAGATCCTTTTAGGAGACCTTTATTTGCCATGGCTTACTTTAGAGCACTCTTAGCTACTACTTTGGCCATGTTAGGTTGTGTTTTTCCCTCATTGGTAGATTATGCATACATCATGGGCCTTGTAGATTCGATTAAGTAGGCTTTTGACCTTTTGAAAATTGAGCTTCATGTTGGTAGGCTTGAGACTTAAGGTCTCAAAGTCTAGAGAATGGTCCCCTTTAGGTATTCTTATTCATTTATATCTACCAAAGTGTTGTATTACATCTACATATGGCATTTGATAGTATGATTATGAGTTTCTTTAGTGATATCATTGAACAAGGGACATTTGAGTGTGTGATATGGGATTTGGCACATAGACAAACATCTTCACCAATCTTGTACGAAGGAGTACACCTGACATCTATGGAGAAGATGGTACCTAGAGGATTTGGGTAGTTGGGCTCTCTTGGAACCTCTACTTTCCTCATATTTTTGGTTGTTGATATTTGTGATTGTTGACACCAATCTTGAAGACGTATGTGACCAAGGTGGAGGAAGGATCCTTTTCTCTCTCAATGTTGTAAATAAGAGATATTATATCTCCACAAGCATGAGAGGACCTTCCATCTTTTGCTTCCTACCATTAGATTGGACTAGAGGTTTGCAATCTTCCTTGATGGATCAATAATTTCAAGACACATTAAATTCTCTCTTAGTTGACTCATCCATTCCTTGTGCTACTTGAGCATGTCTTTTCCCTTGTTTTGGCAAGGGTGAAAGCTCTTAGATCTTATGTTGATCATTCATTAGGAAATTCTCACTCACACTAGCTACTTTCTCTACAATGATGAGGTTCCACTTATGATTGATCCATCCATCTACATCTTCATTATTCACTTGTGAGAGTGGTTCTACACTAAATGCAACAATAGTCTATATGACTCAATTTCCTTTAAGAGGATAAAAGGCTAGCTACACATGATATTATCAAAGATATAGTGTTTACCATTGGCACACATGAGTGGTTACCTTGCTTGGAGAGTTGGTACTCTTTGTAGACAACACAAGTCACCATAGACTTATACTTGGTCCAAGATGATCAAGTAATGGTAGGGGATAATATGGGCTTGGACCCTACACATGATGTAATGTTGGAGGGAGTGATCATCCATCTTCTTTGATGGGCAACAACCACAATGGCAATAAGCAAGGTCTCCAAGTTTAGGAATATGCAACAAGATTACCTCTTTGTTGCTCTAGCCTTGGAGTTATATGGAGCAATGGATGCAACATTTGACACATTTATTAGGGAGTGTGCAAGAGCATATCATCCTAGGCATCAAGGGTATCACTCTCACTCTCATATTTCACAACATATTTTAAACAAAATCTCTCCATTGCTCTAAAAAGAGCATTTGTTGGTGCAATCCATAAGGGAGCAATCACATTAGGTGATGCTTCTTTGGATACTCCAATTGTTTGTACACCATTTGACTTTCATAGCTCAAATATCTTAGGTGCTATGGGGCAGATTCCTCTTACCAATACTATTGGGGTTTAGCCTCATTTTACTCCCTTTATCTCCTCATTAGATGATTTGATGGGGTCTTCCATCATTCTAGTTTTCATATACAGTCAGCTTTTCTTGATTAGAAGTAACTATTGCTAAAAAGGGGAACTCCAAAATGAAAATACATTATTTAGTTTTTATTTAATTTTTAATATTATTTAAATTATTTTTTATCTAAATTATAAATATTATTAATTAGAGAAAATAAAATCATATTGTGTGTGATTTTTTAGTTTCTAGAATTTATTATAACTTGTTGTCGTACAAATTTTATCAAAAATTATTCTTCAATTAATATATAGAAACATGCTTCTTTTCATGAGCTTTAGTTTACTTGAAACAATGGAACAATGGAGATCAAGGAACAACTAAACATGAAGTCTATCTTGTATTTTTGAAAATACAAGATAAACTTCATAGTGAAACTATCAAGTTTTGTAGTAAGGAAGCTAGAATTTATGTAAAGAAGCAAGTGCTATTAGTATGGGAGGGCTTCACTAAGAGCAAATCCAACAATTGGCAAGCAAAATTGAGGTAATCACTAATGAATAATTCAGTTAAACTAAGGAGTGACTAAAAGTTTTTGATATTTTGTCACACGAGATGTAGGTGATCTTCTACCTAAATGAAATAAGAGCATAAGATTCATCTTCATGGTACATGTTATAGATTTGTCTCCTTCTTTCTTTTTAGCTATTTACCAATTATTGTAATAGTCATGGAATTGGTCCTAGTGTGTGGAAAAGTTGTACTGAGGTGCTTGAGAGCAATTTGAGAGAAAAGACCATCTCCAAGGATAAAGCTTTAAGGCAAAGAGAAGCTCAAAAGTGAAAACGTAGCTTTCTTCATGCTCTTCACCATGCAATAAACTTTCTAGACTCTTCTATCTTTTCTCAAAATAGAATATAGACATGGAGAACCTCATCTTGGAAATTTTAACACCAATCAATAGGTGTTTGATGTGCTTAAAACCTACTTTGATGAATAAGAGGTAAGTCATTTTCCCTTATAACTTTGTTAAGATAAGCAATTCCTTGTCTAAGATTTGGTTTTGAATTGGACATTTGAATTTCCATTGTGTAAATTCAAAGGCCCAAGTTCTTCATGATGATGAAATCTTCCCAAACCTTCTTATATTTCCAATATTCATCATTGAATCCATCAACCAGAGCTCAATGTATTTAAATATGATCATCCAAATTTGAAGATGACATAACTAATATTGGAGAAGACTTAAAGGGAAAAATGATATTCATATATTTTCTTTTGCCAAAAACTTAAAGGTTCATGAGGATCCTACATTAGAGAGACATCAGGATAAAAGTAAAATTGAAAGTAAGGAATTTAGAGAAGTATATTACTTAAAATTGGTGAGGACATTAAATAGCCTATAGTAAGTATTAGGAAACAAGAAGTTGTGAAGGAGGTAAATCATTTAAAAACAGAAATTTTGTAAGTCTTCAAGACCTAAAGTTGTCTTGGAACACCAACCAAACAAGAAAATGAAATATAAAATGTGTTGGACTTCTTTCAGTATATCGACACATACAAGATATACAATTTAGATGAACTGTTTGCTTTTATTGTGATATCCCTACCATTTAATCCTAGGGGTCCTTTAATTAGACATTTGGCCTTGATGGTAGCAAAACTTTCCTTGTGTAATGAAATTTCTTTTTCTTGAAAGAGATTAGGGATTTCATTAGAGATTTTGGCCTATTATAGAAGACTCTCTTAGCCATTAATCTCATTTGTCACATTAAGATGGTACAATATCCTTTAAAAATTTCCAATAAATGACAATAATCTACTCTAAGATCTTATAACATATTGCAGTAATCTAGTAAACAAGAATCAAATATCATACACTAAAAATATATTATAAAATAAAATAAATTATCTTACTAATAATATTTTAATTCTTTTTATCAAAGATATTCCAAATGTGTTACTAAAGAAAATGTAAGCAAACCAAATTTCCAAGTGTTGGTTATGAAAAGAGTTAGTTATTAAAGTAAATGGAATTTTATGTGACATTACAAATCTATCACTAGATAATCGTAATCACACTAAACTTCCAATAGAATAAGTTGGTTATATTTTTTTTTGATGAGTTTGCTTTCTATCAAACTTATTATATACGGAAAGATTAGTCACCATACAAATGTTTCTTGTTATAACAAGCTATGAGACATCCTCTTCTTTTATACTAAAAACTTCATGATTTTTATGAGATTTCTTGTAGTTATGTGTTTACTAGATGGTTATACCTAAGCATACATTTTAGCTGTTTTTTTTAGCAAGAATATTGATAAGGATGCATGGTCTATCAACTAATTTTTTGTATAATACAAAGTCCCAAAAAGTATTTTTTATTTCCTTCAGAAAAGTGTGTAATTTAAATTGTGGATGGGACTAAAGTTATTATATAGTTTTCACAACTCCTATTATTTTTTTGAGATAAAATTTTATAGTAGACCTATGTATAATGAATATTTAAAAGCAGTTAAGAAAAAAATTCTTCTTTCAATGTCTTCAATATACATGTATATAGATGATTATAGATGATTATATAGATGATTACGATAGCACATATGTATCATATTCATTCTTTAAGGCTTCAATTCCATACATCTTCCATAGTCATAGAAGGCTCGTAAGATCCATATTTCAATCTTCAGATAGAATTTTACTTCAATTATTTAGTATAATGTACCAAATTATGTGTTCTATATATAGTTAACTATCTTCTACCAGCTCTCGTTGGCCAATGTAAACTCTCCCCATCCCCCAATTTTTGATTTAGAGCTTGTGAGTAAAAGCCTAATATACTACCTTGATGAAAGCGCTGCTGATTGCTTGATGGTTCCACAAATACCATGTTTAACTAATCTTGGGATTTTCTTGAAAGAAGTGGAACATATTCACTAGATTTTGAACCCAAATCTTGCAAGAGAGATGGAATTTAGTGCACAGTTCTTTCAACTTCTTGGGATCCCATTTCTCTTTCTTTTGATTGTGTCGAGAGGACACAAAGGCATACGAGTATTTAGATATTAAAAAATTTATGTAGTTTTGGATTGAATTAGGAATGTTATAGTGTTAGTTGACCTAGGTATCTTCCCCGTTTTTCAACCACAATGAGATTAAATTTGGTACATTGTCCTTATACGAAAGAATTATCAAGTTTCTAAAATCTTTATTGAAATCTTTGGTACTAAAATTCTACACTTGGGAAAGAAACTTCTGGAATATAAAACATGATAAATAAGTCCATTCTTTGCTTAAAAATTTGTATGTCTATGCATTGCTTGGTATGATTTTCTTCTTTTCCAAACAAAATTTCAAGAGCTCTTTGATACCATCTGAAAGAAAACCTATAAATCTTCAAGTATAATACAATTTTGATACTCCTTTCATTGACCATGTAAGATTCTTAATGAAGCATGTTGATAATGAAGCTTAAGCTTTTATGGTTTGGAGTCCAAAAGCAATAGAACCCATATTGAACTTGTAAAGAAATCAATATATTTCTACTCAGAAATTTTGTATTGTATTCATAGCTTTGATGTGGCATGCCTGTCCAACTGGCATGCCACATGAACTCGTCATGAATCGTATTGTACTAAGAGACTATTTATACTATTTACGTCATGCTTAGAGATTATCCGTTACTTCTCTTACTTTTCCTATCTAACCTCCCCCAAAGATCGATTAGAAGTTTATTCAGGTCCACATCCTTCGCCTTATTCCTCCACGTCTCCTCCACCTACGACCTAAGCTCACGAAGACAGGACTCCTGCAACTCTACATCCTCCTCTTTACTGACCATCGCCTTGGAGCGTTCAACTACGTGGCTACCTCCTTCTATATAACATTCACTTACAATTACCTTATCATGCCATGAACTCGCAGCCCAATGTCGTTCGTCAGCCAATTGAACCTGAAACTACTCCACTTCCTGTTGATGATTCATAATCAAAATTGCGATGTTTGCCTCCTTGCCCGCCAGCCTTGACTCCACTTCTTGGACTTGAGTAGTGAGCTTCTGTTTGACCTCAAAATACAATTTTACTTTTATTATTCAATATTATATACCATGTTATGTGCTCTATATATAGTTAACTATCTCCTACAAGCTCATAGGCCAATGTAAAAAAAAAAACTTTACAAAGGTATATAAAACTATATGATTTTTGCAACTAGAAGAATATTTACGGTCCTGACTTTGATTCAGAGAAGTAAATGATATCTTTTCACCAAAACAAGAATCAATAAATCAACACCAAAAAGAAAAACAAAATTATTGATTTAAACTGTTGTGCTGGTAATAGAATGGAATGCAACAACTGTACTTCAAGGATGATTGATTCAAGCCAATTTTCAGCAAAAGTTTTAACTCTATTGATTGTAAGATATTGCTAACCAGTTTAATCTTACAATTTTTTGTGTTAATAACATAGAAAATTTCTACACGAAGGTTTGCAAGAATAGGTGGATTTGTGCCTATAGAGGAGGAGGTAGTTGGCCCCAGGACAAAGAAGAAGCGAGGGCTACCACCAAGCAAGGTCACCACACCAACCAAGAAGCGGAAGAAGAAGAACCCTCTAGTAATTGAGGTTACCACTAAGACCAAAGATGAAGAAGATGTTGGTTTGGAGGAAGCAACCAAGGAAGAAGAATTTTCTTTCGCATTGCAATTGGATGAAGAAGAAGAACCCTCTAGTAATTGAGGTTACCACTAAGACCAAAGATGAAGAAGAAGTTGGTTTGGAGGAAGCAACCAAGGAAAAAGAATGTTCTTTCACCTTGCAATTGGAGGAAGAAGATGCAAGAGAAGAAGAGCAATTCAAGGATGCCAAATCTGCTCCCAAACCTCTAGCAATAAAAGGATAAGAGGAAAGCAAGGAAGAAGATGGAGTGCAAGAGGAGATTAATCAACATAATTTGAAGTCCCCAGTTCCACTCCTCAATCCCCATCCTCATTCAAGAAGAGTTGCCAGTCAGAGAAGGACAAGAAGACATTCAGCCAATAGACCAGCAATAGGCCAAATTAAAAGAAGAGATCAATGTTGAGGTGGAAGGAAGCTTGATGTAGAATGTAGAAGAAGTCAAAGTCTCTACCCCAACTTAAGGAAGAAGGAAGAAGGATTGAGTTGAACCACCACAAGTTGAGTTTCAAAGGGAGCTCAATTTGTTATTCATTTGGCAAGGGCAATTCTACAACTACCATGATTGACCTTTTGCTACCACAATACTAGCATGAGTGCTTGGAGATTGTGGATTACACAACCTTGGCATGGAGAATGCACACAAAGATCTATGCAAAGAAGGCACAAGAAGGTAAATTCAAGGGAGAAGCTGCCCAAACTTGAGCTTGTTACAAGGAGGAGACAAAGATGGTGAACGCCTTGGTGAAAGAAGTGTTCAAGGAGAAGAAGAAGAAATTATCCGAGAGAAGGATTTGGGCCAAACACAATTGGAGTTGGGCCAATTAAGAATGGAGATGAAGGAGAAGGAGTTGAACTACAAGGACCAACTCCAAGCTTGAGATGAGGAAGTGTCAAGAGCTAAATGACACCAAGGTAAGGGATGCAACCTTGGATCTATAGATGTTGGAGTATAGAAAGGAGGTAGCCTTATAGCTCAAAGCCCAAGCAAAGGACTTAGCTTCAGACTTGGAGAAAGGGGCCAAACTTGAGTGAGTGCACCAAAAGCCATAGGAAGAATCTTGGATAAAGTGCCTGCAGATTGAGGAGAAGTTTAGCAAGTGGAAAGAGTTCAGAACCATTTTTTGGAGCTGCTCCTAGAAGAAACCAAAGGGAGAGCTACCAAGACAAAGATACACAAATTCAAGCTCCAAGTCAAGAAGCTTGAAGGAAAGACACAAAATGAAGGAAAGATGGACTAGCTTGCCCTTTGGCTCCAAAGCCACACCAGTAGGAAGTTCAGCAAGGTACACAACTCCTATCTACTAAAAATCAATAAATAATGAGAGCATAAGGAGGAGGTTCTTTAGCAACTCCAAGGAGAAGGAAGTTGCAACAAAAGGAGGAAGCACTTTGATAATTGCAAAGATGGAGTTTGTCCCAAGTGGAGGAAGTGCCAAAGACAACCAAAGTAATGGAAGATGTCATTGTTTAGATTAGTTCACTTCCTTTTAATTTTTAGCCATTGTACATAAACATTGTATTAGTTACTTGCTAGAACTCTCAACCCATCTTCTTGGAAGTAGTAGTTCTTTGTAAATTTGTAAGTTAGGAATCTTTAGGCCAAATGTTATTCAACCAAGTTTTGGACCAAGGAACCCTTTTGTGTAGTAGCTTAGATAAAAATTTAATTATTTCAGTGCATGCACTAGAGAAGGATTGACACCTTCCTCCATGGTTTTAAATTAAGTAGTTAAAATTAAGATAAGAGAGACATTAAGATTGTAATTGATGGTGGCGGAGTAGTTACGTTTGGTGAGGAACCTGCCTAGCCATCAAAAATCCTTTGGGGCAAAATTGTGTAGCAATAAGAAACTGTACATAAGGCTTTGTCCCAATAATAAGCAAGTCAAATTTTGCCAATACAACTTTGTATCAAGTCAAAGTCCAATCTGATCAATCTATATTCACCTAGTGTTTGGCTTCAAGTGTTCTTGCAATTTAGAGGTATGAATCTTGTTGAAGGATTGAAATTGTTGATTCCAAGAAGAAGGGTTAGCAATTGGAGTATGAATGTATGGAGTGGCCCGATGATGGATTTGATTAGTCTTAAGTGCCATTAGTAAGATGGAATTGAGGCTCAAGGACATTTGCTTGCAAATCAAGCCCCTTTGGTTGTGTGCCTTTGATGAACAATAGAACATGCTATCAAGGTTGGTGGCTCCAAGGCGAAGTGACCTTTGAGGCAAAGTGCACTATCATATTTTGGGTAACTTTGGTTACAACTAGTTTTGAGAGTGATTTAGATTCTTTTTCAGGTTTTGTAAAGTGCCATAGTAGGTACCTTTACCCTCATCTTGTGTTGGTTTCTGCCCAAAAGTGGAAACAACAAAAAAAATAAAAATTACAACTTGTGACACGTTTGCTTCACTCTTAGTCATTTCCGTTTCCGTATCCGCTTGAGATCAACTTGTTCTTATTGTTGTACTATCAAAACATCAACATTGGGTTGTATTTGTACTTTCTGGCACCAATGCCAAGATACACTACTCAAAGTGGCTAAAGGTGAAGCTTGAGAAAGTGATGATTATTATTGGAGAATTCAATACCAATTGATATTTGGATGCCTTATGATAAGTGAGCTTATCAAAGAAATCAAAAAGATCAGAAAAAGGAAGAATATATCACAAACTTCCTCATGATCTTGAGAGAAAAATTGTAGTGGAACCAAACTGACCCACCAATATCTACTTTGTAGCAGTGCAAAAGTGGTATTAGGCCCTTGTCTCTACCATCACCAATAATAATTGTTTCCTTTGGTTGTGCCACCAAATTGAAGGCCCATTAGAGAGTCCTATTCCGTTCAAAGAAGATAAGGGACTACAAAGAAGGAGAGGAGACTTTACAAACTACCCATAGAGTGATATTTGACTTGGAGTGCATACCACAAGAGAGACACCATGGTGGATCCCATGCCAACATATCATTGAAGACCTAAGTCCAATAATTAATTAGAAGTTTGACTTATACTAAATAATTTGGATGGGGTAGAGAGACACCACACTAGCACAACATGTGCCTAGTTGGACCCCAAAGAAGAGTTCCCTTGTTTGTTCTTGCATTGGGACTTGATATGCTATTTGCCTAAGAGAGTTGTACTCATCCTAGTCCAACATTTTGTCCTAGCTAAATGGTGGATCATGCTCTATTCACCCAACTAAGTTACTAAAATTTCAAAGGGAGAGACAGAGACCCAGATCCCTTTATCAAGGAATTTGAGACCATCATGGTAGCAAATAAGGAAGATGCCAATGAAGATAAACTGCAAATTTTCCAAGTTTGTTGAGAAAGAAGGCCCAAAACTAGTACACTCATATTAGACAAGATCCTACCAACATGGAGGAGTGGTCAGTACTAAAGCACCAATTCTTGGAAAAATTCAAAGAACTAGACTATGTGTTTGCCACAATGTTTTTGCCACCCTCAATAATCTAGTGAGGAAGTAGAATGAGAAGTTAATACTCCAAAAGATAGGTTCCAAAGTCTTTTGAGCCAAATACTTATTCATGTGAATACCTTAAGATACTTAGATGCTCAAGTAGTGGCTTGGTTCTTGGGTGGAATTCCTGCCAAACTTTGAGTCTTTGGCCAAGTAACTAGATCATGATAAACTAGGCCAAGTACTCAAGTTAATGTTAATGTACGAGTCTACCCAAATCCACTCCTTGAGGAAAGCACCACCAAACCGAACCTTGAAGAAGCCAAAGCAAGAAGGTCCCCCAATGACCACCTTGTTCTTCTTTGGAGACATCTAGTACAACATATTCTTTTGAGACATCCTCTTTAGAAGATGAGAAGATACATATGAAGGACAAGAAGAGCAGTTAAAACCCAAAGCGGAAGTCCCTCTGAGAATTTTGGTGCAGCTAGGGACAAAGTTGTAAAAGCTCATTAAGGGCTTTGCTGATTTCAAGTTCTAGATGGTAGGAGAGAGAGAGAGAGAGAGAAGAAAATATCCATCATACATCCAATTTGACATCTAGTGCACTATTTGCAAAAAGCCAAGACATGCCAACATGTAATGTTTCTCCAATTGTCCTTCTTCCTTGGTATATCAAGTGGAATGGGTGCCTGAATAGGAGAAGCAAGGATATTATGCAGAGGAGGAAGAGGAAGAAGTCTTTGCTATTCAAGAAGTACCTACTAAACAGCCCCATGACCATTGTTCACCATCCCTCACTATGTGCCACTTGATTGCAACCCTCTTGAGCCACAAAAATAGAATTCTGCCATGACCTAATGATGGGACATGTTACAACTATGGAGGAACTAGGAATTGGGTGTCAAATAGTCCATAAAAAAAGAAGCCATATCTTTATGCACTAGTGTATGGAAACTAGAAAGCTCTGGGACAAACACAAACAACCTATTCTCAATCACTTGTTCCCAAATCATTGGTTAGGTGTGTTTCTATCCTATGGAAAACTAAGATAGATGCTAATGTTCACTTTGTGAGCATAGAAGAACACGGTGATTTATCCATATTAGAGGAGGAAGAATGGCCCAATTTGGAGGTTAATTGCATAAAGACTTGGTCCAATTGGAAGAAAATAAGCAGTCTCTCTTCCTAGAGTCCTCCAACTCTTCTAAACCAAACAAAGAAGAGTTTTGCCCTCAAGAAGAGTTTTCTATGCCCAAAATATGATTACTCAAAAAGACAAAATCTAAAGTCAATGATGTAGAACATCCTAACATCAAGCTTACTTCTCAAGTGAATAACTCAACCAAACCAAACATCATTCCTTTGGATATCTTTCCTCTTGAGTGCTACTTCAGATTTTCCCACAGACATCCAAGATGAAGTTCAATAGCCCTTGGAGGAAGAACTCAACAAGAAGGAGAAGGATGCCACACTTTCCATACCAATGGAAAAGACAACATTTGGAGTTGTCCTATTGCATGTAGCCATTGAGGTAGAAAAAGCTAAATGATGAACTTGGCACCACACCAAAAGGGTTTGGCTAAAACAAATTGCATCAAAGAGGCTGAAAAGGAAAGAAAGAAAAGGAGAGCTAGCACCCTTTTGGGAGTTACCCAATATGACATGATAGCTGATTGATCTTCATCTAAAATTGATGTAACATTTAAGCAACTATAAGAGGATAGTCAGTTGTACAAGCATCAATCACTCTATAGAGCTCATAACCTCAAATTAACCAACCTACCTACAATGCACAAAATTGAGCTTGAAGACTTGGGATCTCTAAAGGCAAAGATCAAGATCAAGAGCTGTATGATTTAGTCTGTTCACATAGATCTTGGATCAAGTGTCAATGTATGACTAAAGAGATTGTGCTGAAACTAGGATACACTATGTTTGAATCTACTCCATGAATCCTACTCATGAATCCTAGGAAAGAAATACAAGAGACCATTGGAAATGTTATCCCAAGTGTTGACCACCATTGATAGTGTGGCATTTTCCTTGGATTACATTGTCCTTTGGCCTATTACCAAACAAGGTATTTGCTACTTATTGGCCAACCTTGGCTATATGGTGCCCAAGTAAGTATGGATTTGCATCAATATACACTATGCTTTCCAAACCCGGTATCTACCAATTCTACAAATATTACATTTTATTGGAAGAAGGTTATGTATCTTGGAGAAACCTTGTCTATGGAGGAAGAATACATATATGATACAACTGAAAGCTTTGAGATTACCTTAGGCAAAGAAGACAAAATTAATTATCTAGAATGCTATGAGATCAAGGAAGAAGCCAAAGGAAGTACCTATTTGAGGGAAGAGAAAGAAAGTATGGCACTCCTTGGAGTTAGCTATGTGAATGATGTCAAAGAAATAGTGAATTTGGATAACTATCAAGGAGTGAATGTAGCAAAAGGAAGAATCTTGAACATATCCAAACAGATGTCCTTGGAGGAACTCTAAAGATATGCAGGCCTATTTGAGAAGACCACGACATCTTTGCCAAAATATAGAGCAAATGGATGGCATTCCTTGCCATTTGTGAGAACATTATATTGATCTAGACAAAGGGATAGTCTTGGTGCAACAACAGCAATTAGACTCAATCCAAAGTATTCATTGATGGTAAAGGAGGAAATTGACAAGTACCTTTGGGCTGGTATTATTTTTCTTGTACTCAACAGTGAATGGGTCTTTTCAACTGTAATTGTACCAAAGAAGAAAACATGAACAATTTGAATTTGCTAGGATTTTGTAAAAAATGAAGAATTGGGCATGGTTTATGCTTGCAAAACATATTGCCACTACTTTCTAGGCTATGATTTTTTCTTCCACATTGATCACTATGTCCTAAAATACCTAGTGAAGAAGGCAAATTTTCAAGAAGAATTGCTCAATGGATTTTTTTATTGCAAGAATTCACCTATATGGTGCAATTTTGGAAAGGAATACATCACATGAATGTGAATTTCTATCAAGTCAGGACCAAAGACTAGGACATGGATCTGGTGGACAAGTTTCAGATGAAGACTTGTTCCATATTGCACAATAACATGTCCTTTTTTTGGTGGGGTGTTGGTAACTTCAAGCAATGGACATTCTAATAGGAATGAACCCCAAATAGCAAGTGGGTTTCTTCACCACATGGGTATGTACCAACTTAAGGTGAACATCTTCTTCAGGCTTGGAAGAGATGACACCTTGTGATGGTGTTTGGAGAGACACAAAGAAGAGATTGACGTTGAGGCAAAGGAAACCTCAATGGAGAATGTAGAAGAAGTTGAAGTCTTTGCTTCAATTGAGAAGAAGGAAGGATTGAGCCAAGCCAATTTTTTATTTTGACCTTTGCCTTATATTATCTAATATATCAAGATAATATATCTAGCTAATGGTAGATGGTTTGTAATAAAATTAGCTAGAAATATTATCTAGAGGTAGAAATTGGCTTGGTAATATCTAGAAGGATGTTATATATGATGGTCTTAGTAGATAGATAGAGGTGTTACCAATATAGCACTTCCACTAATAAAGCAAAGGTCAAAAACACCTTGAAAACTTCAAAGTCAATTTTGGAGGCCTAAATTGATGAATTAGGCCTAAAATATGAAAGCATTCTTCACCTTTATGAAAAAAGTCTTTGTCTTCTCTTGCCATGTTTGTCTTGACAATAGCTTTCCAATAGTACCTCATCCATGCTATTTTGAGCTTTCAACAAGAAGATTCTCTAAAAATTCCCTCTACTCAAACCTATTTGACCAACCAAATGGAACAAGGATCAACATGTCACCAATCCATAATATGTCACCAATCCATACAACTAATCTAAGGTTGGAGCTCATTAATAGGTCATCAATCCATATATCTGATCCAAGGGTAGAGTTCTCTTTGAGTGAATCTTCTTTGATATATAATAAAGACAAGGTGCTCCTTTGGGGCATCGGAGTATTGAGGGACAAAGCCTTGTGTTTCTCTTGGGAGGTTCTCCTATCTTTGGAACATTTTACACTTGGTGGAGGAAGTGTTCAAGGAGGAAAAGAATGCATTCCTTGCTTTTGTCCAATAGAGCCAAGAGAAGGAGTTGGGCTAAATAAAATTGGAGTTGGGCCAATTAAGAATGGGATGACTATATATTGGTTATAAGGAAATTTATTAAAAGTTAAAAGGAAAATCAGAAATATTATTTTACATTTCTATAATCCTGGTATTTAATTTTCTTTAAGATGTTACCTATATTTAGTTCTGAGCAAGTGCATGGTGAGTCTTTGCCTCTCAAGGGACTCTCACAAAATCAGATGAAATTCACTAAAAAGTATGTGAACACTGATAATATTTCTTTACTTGACAGAGATGAATTCCAATTTGAGATAGATTTGAGATTTCTATATGTTATATATATTCAAAACAAAGGCATTCCCCCAAAATCCAAAATCTGGTTTTTTTGAACAAATCCATGTCAAACTATTTTGGAAAATTCATTCAGATCTAGAGTTCACAATATCTTTTTTGAAATGAAATTTGTTATATTTAGCATTCTCTTTTTGAAATTGATAACATTATCCTCCAAAATAGACTTTTTGTTTATAAATATCTTAAATAACTCTATTTGTCCTTTCATTTGTGTATGCTTTTAATTCAAAACTTGCTCCATGAGTTCAGGCTAGTGAATCTCAATTTTCCTTCTTGACCATTTCATTTGCGATGTGGTGGTTTCCAAACACTTAAGCTTGACTTGATTGACAAAACCATTTTTTGTAAAATGGGAGCACCACAATAGGTCCAAATATCGCTTGGTAAACCAATGTTCAAGATCCTTAGCCTTTCCTTTCCTTATGATTTTCTTTCTTTTCCTTATGATCTCCTTGACCAGAAGGCAAAGGAAGACGTTTGGGCAAAGTGCTTGCAAGTTGAGAAGAAGAAGAAAGAGAAACTCTAGCAAGTGGAAGGAGTTAAAAACCAATTTGTGGAGCTTCTCCAAGATGAAGGTGAAAGGAGTGCTACCAAGACAAAGATACATGAACTCAAGCTGTAAGTCTAAAAGCTTGAAGGGAAAACATACGATGACGAAAAGATAGACCAGCTTGCCCTTTGGCTCTAAAGCCACACCGTTAGAAAGTTCAGCAAGGTACACAACTCCTACCTACAAAGATCACTCACTATTGAGAGCATACGGAGGAGGTTCTTCAACAACTCCAAAAGGAAGTAAGTTCTTTGCAACAACAAGAGGAAGTACTTTGACTGTTGCAAGGAAGCAATATACCCCAATCAGAAGAAGTGCCAAAGACAACCAAAGTATCAAAGGATATCATCATGTTAGATTAGTTCACTTTCTTTTACTTTTTTCAGCCATTGTACATAGGACTTTTTAGTTACTTGCTGAAAACTCTCAACCCATCTTCTTGGAAGTGGGAGAAACTTTGTAAATTTGTAAGTTAGGAACAATATCAAAGACTTTGGCCTGATATAATTTTTGGGACAAATGTCATTTGGCCAAGTTTCTGACCAAAGAACCCTTCGGTGGGGTAATTTAGGTAGACATTCAATTCTTGCAGTACATGTGCCATGGAAGAATGGAAACCTTCTACACATTTGTCAGAACCTTAATTAAGCAATTAGATTATGATAAGAGAGACACTAAGACCATAATTGATGGCGGCGGAGTAATTAGGTTGGCAAGGAACCTTCTTGGCCATCAGAGACCCTTTGGGGCAAAGTGGTGTAGCAACAAGAAACTATACATAAGGATTTGACCCAATAATAAACAAGTCCACTTTGCAAATACAACTTTGTATCAAGTCAAAGTCGAGTATGATATATCTATATTCACCTAGTAAGGCTTCAAGTGTTTGTGTAATGTAGAGGTGTGAATATTGCTGAAGGATTGCAGTTTTTGAATCCAAGAAGAAGTGTTAGCAATTGGAGTTTGAATGTATGGAGTGGCCCGATGATGGATTTGTTCAGTTTTAAGTAACACAAAAGCGAGAGTCAGAAACATTTGGTTGCCAATCTAGCCCCTTTGATCGTGTGCTTTTGGGGAAGGGTAGAAAATGCTAGCAAAGTTGGTGGCTCTGAGGCAAAGTGCACAACTCTTTAGGGCAACTTTGGTTACAATTATTTTTGAGTGTAATTTAAGATATTTTCAGTTTTTTGTAGATTGCCATAGAGCATATATTTACCTTCATATTGGGATCGGTTATTGCTCAAGAAGGTTAACAAAAAACAATAAAAAATAGCAACTTGTGAAACTTTTTCTTCACTTCAGTCATTTCAGACTTGTATCCTTGTGGCATCAACTCATTTTTACCATTTTACTATTTATAAGTCAACACTAGGTTGTTACTCTCGACATAAAAAATATTATTATCCAATAATATACATAGCTTGAATTTTTCTTTTTTTCCAATTGCATTGCCATTTATCCATTTCAAACATAATTAATTCATCCATTTAGAACAACTACCACATCCTTAGGATATTAAAGTGTTTGGTGCATTTGGAAATACTTAAAATATTTTTACAATCAACATACAACAATCAAAGTCTCTTGTTACTCTATCTTGAGAGCATATCTAGTCTTTGATCATAGACTTGATATAATATAGATACTTATCTTTCTCAATAGGATCGATGGATGAGGGTGATTGTATCTCTATTCTAATAGCCAAATCTTTGTTAAAAAGTGAAAGGGATCCTTTGTGAATGGTAGTGTCAATTTTTGTGAGATATTCCTTTTAGTCATGCAATTCATAACTATACAATTTTCATAATAGTTGTACAAGTGAAATAACACACAAGAACATTGAAAATAAATGCTTAAGATTCAAATATCATATACGTTATTTTTTGCTACTTGGAACCCATATCAACCATGGGTTGCAGCTAATATGCCTAAAATCTTGCTATGCAACTGGGTAACTATTTAATTTAGTTAGTAGATTGATATGGACCATCATGGCAACTACTTCTTGTAGTTGGCAAGAATTAGCTTGATGTCATTTAATATAAGGCAAATATTGCTTATTAAGAATTAGATATTAAGTGTCTCTTTGATTACAATGATCTATGTAATGTTTGCTTTTGTATGTTGTTGATATAGTGTCACAAGCTAATGTTTCTAGTGCTTAGTGTTTGGCAACCAAGGTTTATTTTATGATCATTTTTAAATCAATGTGAAGTTAGACTCAACCTAAAACTTGTACACATTCTTCTTCCAACATATCAGAGCAAGATTAGTACTAATGTCACGTACTATTATTTTGTGAACTTTGGTGTCATCTTCTTCTTCTTGACTACTAAGCTTCATTTTGTAGGCTTGAGAGTCAAGGTGTCAAAGTGTAGTGCATCCTGTCCTTTAGGTATTCCTCCTCACCTCCATATTTTAGAGGGATGTATCACATCCATGTATGGCCCTCCATATACTTGGAGTGCAAATAAGATCCAAGGATTTTGTCACATGATTCCTAGATGCAGCCCTTGTAAATGATATTCTTCATATGGATGACTTTCTTCTATTAGGAGATCCATAGATGGCATTTGGTATACGCTCCTCTAGTATTGTTTGTTGACCAACCTACCTTCTTTGCACGATTCTCCCTTTTATGATAAGAATAACACATTTGAGAATGTTTGATAGGAGTATTATGGGTGTTCTTTGGTGATACCATTGGACTAGGGTCATTTGAGTGCGCAACATAGGATTTTGCAAGTAGACAAACATCTCTACCAACCTTGTGTGGAGGAGAAGGCATACTATCTATGGAGGAGGTAACACCTATAGCATTTTTGGGTAGTTGAGCTCTTTTGGCACCTCTACTTTCCTCTTGTTTTGTGGTTATTGATAGGCCAATCTTGGAGGTGAGGTGGAGGAGTTACCTTTTTCTCTTAGGGGTTATTGCAGCAAACATGAGATGGTATATCTTCATGGGCATGAAAGGACCTTCCATCCTTTGCTTCTCTACTGTCAAATTGGACCAAAGGTTTGCAGTCTTCCTTGATGGAGTGACAATTTCAACAGTCATTAAATTCTCTTTTAGTTGACTCATCCATTCCTTGTGCTACTTGAGCACATTTTTGCTCTTGCTATGGCAAGGGTGCAAGCTCTTGGATCCCAGCTTGATGGTGCACTATGGCATTTGAATTGCACTAGCTACTTTATCTATAATGATGAGGTTACGTCTAGGTTTGGTTACGTCTAGGTTTGCACCCATCTGTATTTTCATTACTCACTTGTGAGTGTGTTTCACTAGATGCAATAGCAGTCTATATGACATGGTGTCCTTTTGAAGGACTTTGGATAGCTACCCATGATGCTATCATGGATATAGTGTTTGCCATGGCACGAGAGAGTAGATACGCTGCTTGGAGGGGTTGTTCATATGCTTTGCCGATGTCACAAGTCAGGGCAACTTATACCTGGTCCAAGATGATCAGGTTACAATAGTGTATATTGTGATTCCAGACCCTACACGGAATGCACAGTGTTGGGGAGTGATCACCCTTCCTCTTAGATGTGCTGTGAGGAGAGCGGTAGCAAGCAAGGTCTCCAGATATAGAGTTATGCAATGAGGTCACTTCTTTGTTCTTTTAGCCTTGGAATTAATTAGACTAGGTATTGCATATTCTAGACATCAAGGGTCTATTGCACAAGCCAATGCTTGTGCAATCAATAAATGCTTGTGCAATCGATAGAAGAGCCATCATACTAGATGATGCTTCTTTTATACTCCAATTGTTTATAGACTATACTTTTTGCATAGCTTAGATAGTTTAGATGCGGGAGTGGAGGTTCCTCTTATGTGTAATCGGATACAACCCCTTTGACTGAAAGTCGGGACGCGGCCTCATTTTCAACGTCAGAGAGGCCGTGTCTGCGTCTGGTCATTTCCAATCCAAAACGACAATGTAGCTTTCCGAGCACAAGAGAAGGATAACAGTCTGCGACGTTATACGTTGATTACGATCCCCTACGTTGCAATGAAACATATGAAATATTGTATATAATCATATGTACATTTGTACGAGCTGAGCTGTTTCCGGAAATGGAGTACAGACTTTGAGTTGTTTTCTGTTCTTCCAGATTGCTATTTTGGAGAGTTTCCTGGAGAGTTGGAGTTCAAATCATCGAAATACCAGCAGCGTAGAACAATTACTCCTAGTGCAAGCCTCGCCTCTCATCACATACCGTGGTAATTTGAACCTTCCTCATAGCAGAAAGCTGCGTATTTTGCATCGTGGGCATGACTAGCAATGCCGCATGGTGACGCATCCCATGGACTTGTTAGTCTTCAATGTTAACTTTACATGAATATGAAATTCTAATCGTCTCTGCTATTCGCTAGTGCCGTGACTGTGAAATGTCGTGACTCTAGAATGGATAACTACATTAGGAGATACTCCACTTTTTTGCTCATTAGCGTGACGTTTTTCTCAAAACTCTGAATGGATGCGGTGTATTTGACGAGGATGCGATGAATGTACATTGCTGACAGTTGCTATTCGTTCTTACAAAGTTTTCGGACCCGAGTAGCTGAAATCATTGATTGAAGATTGAAGGCATCAAAATCTGGAGACATGTTTTCGAGTAGTATATGCTCTTCTCGCAAGCCCACCACCCATGTGCAAGATCTCCGTAAAGCTTTTCACTCTTCGTCACCATCTCTAGCGAAAACGGTAACTGGCGAGCTTTGTAACACCGTAGATACAATTTTTTTGGATTTTTTCTCCATCTCACCCTCACAGAGGAAGAAGATCAGAACCCGGGGTACGGCGAGAGTACTATCTATAAATTATTGCCGTGAGAAAATCAACAATACCATGACAAGATTATTCAAATATGGACCGGGAGATCCTACCGGATGCTTCCGCGCACCTTCCCGCGCTAAAAATCACGACTTCGTAATCATAGTCTTCTCTCTGGAGGAAATGGATGATGAAAACTTCTACCTAAAGGATGAAACCAAACCCACGCTTTTGGGCATAGTGGCTGAAAAAGGAGGAGACGCTCCTGATAATCCAGCTGGGGTCAGCATAAACTGTTAGAGCCGGGGAAGATGTTCGCAGACAATGTCGTCGCAAAATCGGAATGCGATGTGCGGATCGAATTAGCAACGGTCTTAGAAACGCTGGAGGACCATCCATTAGATTATAATCTCATTATTAGGAATTGTTGGGATTATGCTCTTGATGTCAGCACCAAAGTTTTGACCTCACTCGTTGAGGACGGGATTTGTGATAGTGAAGGGAAAGATAAACTCAGAATCGAAAAGGGACCCTGAAGGCTAGACTCGACAAAGCGAGGTTAGATTCTCTCTCCTGTAGCATGCGGAAAGAGAACTGAATCTTCCAACTCTAGACCAAGTGAGCCAACATTGTTAAAGCAGTAGAGCAAGTGGGCCAACATTGTTAAAGCAGAACTCCTTTCATCGGTTTTCTTCTTGACCGACTACATGTCGGTATATACATTTCTGAAGGTCACGTCCAGCATTCGTCCAGTTTGAATTGCTTGATCGAGTAGCAGATTTTGACATGAGCAGCGTTTATAGTTGTGGATGTTGTCATAGAGGGATAAATAGAGATGGGACACCATAGCATCAACGGAGAATCGCCATCCTATAGAATCAAGAACTTCTATTTCTTAGGCTGTTTCTGATTGTAGTAAGTCCCGGAACTGGAGGTGGACCTTGTGCCATGGTAATCCTTCTCTCCGGGGACGAGAATTCTATGGATTAACTTTCTAGATTCTTTTACAGTATCTCATATTGGTGTTCTTGGAGTTGTACATAAACCGTACTGCCTGATCCAGTTATTAAATCATTGACTTCTTAGTAATTGGTGTTCTTGGAGTTGTACATAACCTGTACCGCCTGATCCACTTATTAAATCACTGAATTTCTTAGTATTTGCTTCCGGTCTATTAAGAAAGTATATCCTCATCAGACTCCTCAAAGAACTTTGTATCTCACAATCTTTCATTCATCATTTATGCGGGATGACTAGGATGACTACGGTCAGCGGGGTGATATCCGTAAATTGTTTTACAAGAACCTATAAAGGAGGAAGGTGACCGCGTAGAAAACACGAAGGACGGGAAGACCTATAAAGCGGAATGAACAATATTTGAACGTTGCATGTAAAACCTTTTTATAGATGAAGAAAATTGTATAGGCAGTCTAACCTTTTGTCGAAGGGATGGATGAGTTGAGGGTTCTGACCCAATTTATATTAATAAAGTTAGTGCACGGCAGAAGAAGGAGAAATGATCAAAACATGCTGCATGTAGATTTCTAAAATTTGTTTATTTTCATTTCAAAGTGGTAGATCTTTTAGCACATAGTGTAGAACTCGTTCCTTCCCCAATCTTTCAAAAAGAGAGAAAGGAGAAATGATCAAAACATGCTGCATGTAGATTTCTAAAATTTGTTTATTTTCATTTCAAAGTGGTAGATCTTTTAGCACATAGTGTAGAACTCGTTCCTTCCCCAATCTTTCAAAGTCATGGTTCACTCTCATTGCAAATGGATTTCATTGTGTTTGATTCCATGGTTCACTCTTGTCACAAATTGATTCTATGATTTCTGCTCTTTGACATTAAGATTATGGGGTCTAGTGTTGTTGAGTTTGTAAAAGTAAAAACTATAGAATTTTCTCCCTCTCCTTCAATCCACATAGTCATTCTTTTTCCTCCCATTTACTCTCATCCCTATCCCATTCCACTCCATAAAAAATTGATGGATTCCTTTGAGCTCTTTAATATGGTTTCATTCGTGCCTTTGGTGGGAAGCAAAGTGAAAATGGATCATCCCTAATCATTATGCCAAAATTTAGACTACTTGGATAAACCCAAGCATTCCAATCAGAGTCATTGGAGTACTTGCAAAAAAGCCTGTCCAAAAGAGCACAACATTTTGGTATATGACCACATATCTTGTGAAGCATTGGAGTGGTTTCTTGAGTCAATGACAAGAGAGAAATTGTAAAGAAAACTGTGCAAGATATATGACATCCTACAAATATGCTATAGAGTAGAAGGAAAAATGCACAAGAGAAGGTCGCATGGATAAGGAGTTGAAACATGGATGAAGAACCATAGAGGAAAAACTAAATCATCTGTCTCTATTTTGGTGGAATTTATATCATGTTTGGATGTAGAGCTCACATCCCGCCATTGGCGCTTGTGAGTATGTGAATTGGAAATGACATGAATACATTGAACCAATGGGTTAAGGTGAAAAAATTAGATTGAGATCAGAAGTTACAAATGAGAAAGATAATGTTTTTAGAGAGGACATCCCCATTTTCAAGAACCAACCAACCATTCCTTTTACAAGTGTATCTAATTAATACATAACCACTAAACGAAGAGGGTATTTAGAGTCTAGAAGAACAAAGTCAATTGCCTTCTAAATTGGGGGGTGAATATGTTCCAAAGGTGAAAGCTATTTGAAATGATGAGTATACTCCTTGTTGGAAATCTTCACAAGAAGAAGACAAAGAAGGAGAAGTGAATAGAGAATCACAACAAAGGAGGAAGGTTTGTGAAGAATATTCCAAAATGGCACATATAGTTGCCATTTTCTTGTAGTACCTTGTTATATATGCCAAATTGAAGAGTGAGTCCATAAAAGCTAGAGATAGATGCAAATTGAAGTTCAAAAAATCACAAAGATGGAGAAGCTCCAAAAAGATGTTGCTTTTAGAAAAATGATCTAAAGTAAAGAAAATTTATATGAAGAATAGAAGAAAACTCAAAGTGCTTCCATTTTATGATTCTTTGATAAGCACAAACAAGGAAATCTCTTGAGGAGGTTAAAAAATATAATAGCATTCCTCCCTCAAAGAGATTACATCATATAATAGTTACCACAATGATACTAAATTTCCAAAACCATACTACACCTCTTGCACTTTAACTGCAAATGATAGTAAGATTTATTCTCCTAGTGTATATAAGTTGTAACATATGGATTTGAGTGAATAGAAAATTTTATTCTATTTTTGTTCAATTCTATTTTTTGTGTTCTTTTATGCTCTCAAGGGTTTTGATTGACAAAATGAGTCAACAAGTATAAATTTTACATTAATCAGAGCTGGTACTTGCTCTGTATGCACTATATTTGGGATGATGGGATGTTTATTGTGGTGGGCTGGAGTGGATTGGGTCTACTACATTCTGTCTGCATTGGGAAAATGATATGTTTAGTGGGGTGCATTGGGTTGGGTCTACACCAAGTGTGCACTAGGAAAAGATGATGTGCATTGGTATGTATTGGTGTGTGCTAGTCTACCTTGGATTTACAAACCTTAAACATGACATTTCAAAAAACACAATTTAGACAAGAGTGTATAAAATATTTAACAAGCAATATTTCTGAAGGAAAATGAAAAAAAATAATCTAGAAATTTAAGAAAACAAGGGGTTAAAGAATAGGTATGTGTATGCACAAATTGACATGAAATGTACAACTAAATAGATATAACAAAGTAGTTTATGAGGCTTGATCATCTCTATGACTAAGGCTAAGATAGGACTATACTAAGGTGTGAAAATAAGAAATAAATTCACATTGAAATGCGGGTCCAAATATATTACCTTTCCAAGGGATGCAAAGTGGATACTAAAATAACCAAACTAAAAATTCATATGAATCTAACTATAATCTTTAAGATGACTACTCCTCAATGTAAAAGTCAATAACAAAGTTTGTGTCCACTCTGAATCTTTATAAGGGAGCTACTAAGAGTTTCCAAGATGCTCCTTATCTACTAGACTCCTCTCCCTTTCAAAAACTAGATATTCTCTCTCTATTAAGTTTTCCTCTCTCTCTAGCATCACTCTCTCTTATCTCCTCACCTCTTACTCTCTCACTCTCCCAACTCCAAAAAATAGTGGTAGCTCTTTATGACACTGTAAAATCATTATTGGTGATGTAAGCTTCTCCTTACTTCTTCAAACTACTATATCTTTCTCACATCCTCTCAATAATATATCATCTAAGATTGTAGATGCATAAAAAACAACATGATGTTAGTGATCTATGGACAAATAAATGCATTCAAATAAGGTAAATAAATTAAAATATTGAAGGAAATCAAAGTATTTAGATAATAACAAGACTTGTGAAAGTTCACTTATTATGTGGAATAAAAGGTTTTTACAAATGTGAAATTTATGCTTTGTATGTTGAGTTTGAAGGTTGACAATGTAACATGTCATTTCATAAGGACAAGAGTAATTGTCTTGGCATTTTGGAAGTGGATGGATGAAATTGCTGGTCAAGAATGAAGATGTTTGAGTCTTGGGAGATGGTTTGGATCTTCAGCATTGGAAGAGTGTGATGTAGTTCAGTTCCTTGCATTTTTAATCCATAGTTTTTTTATCTTAATAGTCATCAGAGGTGCATATTGAGTGAGAGATAAGCCAAGTCACATTTTTTTGTTGCCAAGAACTCTTTAGAAAGCAAGAGACTTTTCCACATACAATTGTATTTTAGACAAAAGGAAGCTGTGAGATATCATCTAGATAGAATATTAGGGGAGGAAAGTGCTAAAATCATATTTGAAAATTTAGACAACTTGTGTAACATATAATTCATTATGATGTTCTTGAAATGATGTTGTGCTTCTTGTACACATGAGAGGAATTAGAGAGATTATGTGAGATGGACCGCAAGTTAATTTTGGGAAAAATTTCAAGTTTGAGATCTACTACATGCATTGAGCTAGAATTTATAGAAACTGGTAAAGTAAATCACCACAAAAAACTAGATTCTCTTAGTAACTTGGTATAAAGTTCATCATTTCTTAATTTCTATCAGATTGCACTAAAACTTTCCAAGGAAATTTGCTAATAGTTAGGCTGTTGTGTCTTTTGGAAAGGGTGGAATGCACTTGAAAGATTTAAAACTTTGGAATATAATGGCACTTGAAATTGAGCAAACCATCACCTTCATGAGCAATCTCATGAAACTTAGAGTGAAAAGTGATTAGTTTTTTAAATTTTTGCTATAGTATGCCAAAGGAGGTGACACTACCCTCTTCTGGGAGTTATTCTTGTACACAAGGTCAAATACAAAATAGTAAAATATTTGTAGTTTTGTGGCACTTTCATTCATTCTTAGTCATTTCCAAGTTGTATCCTCATGCAAACAACTTTTTTTATTGATTATGCTATAAGTACATCAACATTGGGTTGTCACAATACTTAATTAACTAATCAGTTTGGGCTTGGTACCTAGCTTTCTACAATAAATAAGTTTGACAGACCTTTTTTAATTTCTTCTTTGAGTGCTCCTTGAATTGCAAGGACAAGAGGTTCATCTTCTCCTCCTTGAAGGCTTGACTATTTAATATTTGTACTTGGAATATGTGACAACCCTACAAATATCACTTTTGTAGTAATCAAGTAAGTAAAGTTTTTCTCGTAGAGATACGAGTCAGATATCCAAGTACAAAGCAAATAGTAACAATGTAGTCCTTCTTGGTTTTGTCTTAAATCTCTTAGGTAGCAACTACACCCAAAAGAGAGTAACAAGCACTGATTCTCAGTCTCATCACAAATTAACACTTCTTAATCACAAATCTATCAAATCTTTCCAAACAATCTTGATTGTGATGATTCAATCCATCTCAAAAATGGCTACTTCACTATAAAATGACTTCACCTTAGAATTGTGTTCCACCCCTCCACTGAAGGTACAACTTCCTTGATCAAAATTGCTTCACATCAACCCAACGCTGCACTCACAAATGCAAAATACTACCAACACTACAATTCCTCTCAGATCTGTCAATGCATTGCTCTGATTGCACTTCACTCAGGATTAAACACACAGAATCAAGATCAAGGCCATGGAATCCAACATCCAATAAACATGTTGACTTGCACTTTGAAATTCTCTCAAAACTCACAAACATAGAATTGATACTCGGAATTAAGCTCAAGCAACAAGCACTAAAAAAACCAGCACTTTTCTTTATCTATTCTCAAAAATAATGAGCATTGAATAAAATTTTATTGTAAAGGCCTCCTTTAAATAGGCAAAGCTCTTGGCAGTTAACTAACTACCTAAACTACTCCTAATGACTTTACCAACCTGCAATCCAAAATCACAAACCACCTCTTCATATCTACCTCTTCTTATCTCAAAACTGTCCAAATCTGATCCAATGTCTACCTCAACTTTGGCTTCCAAACCCAAGGAAAGTCCCTTCACCTCTGTGTCTTTAGGTTCTACAACTTCCAATTCTTCTACCAATTTTAACATGTCTTCAATCTTATCTACAATTAAACTCATAGGTAATCTATCTACTTCCTTATCGTGCAACCCATTCTTCTCTAAAGTATAGAGTGTCAAACCCAAAGACACCTGCACTCCTATCTCTCTTACTTCGGGTCTGATATGTAGAATATTTTGAAGACTTTCTAACTCTAACTTAATCAACCCAAGTCTGATAGAAATACTATCCTCTTCATCTAACATCTTCCTATTATTCCAAGTTCTAAGACTAATCAAGAAGGCATTCAACTCCTTGTTCTTGGTGTTCTTACTTCTTGTCTCCTACACCAACAATCACAATTCATGTAACCTTGATTCTTCCATTCTCACTTCGGCTTCCGTGGTTAACATCGCCTTCAATTCCACAATCGCTCCTTCAATTGATTCCTCTGATTTCTTCTTATGTCTTTCCTCCTCCATCATAGCTTTATTGAGCTTCAACTCCTGCTCATACTCCAGTGTGCAATCCTCCAACTCCTTCACGTACTAGTCAATCTTTGCCTCTAATATTTGCACCAGATCTCTCAGCCTTCCTTCTTCTTGATGGTGCTTAGCCAATTCCCCCTGCCAGACTGCTTTCTTCTACCTTTTGGCAAAATGTGTCTAGCTCTTCTTCCTTAGCATCCACCATTTCCTTGCCATTTTCTTGCTATGCTTTCACTTTGACTTGTAACTTCTCCACCCAAAGTCTTTCTTGTGTAACCTCCTTCACTTTCATCGCCAACTCTCTCCTTTGCTTCTCAAACTTCTCTTGGAGATTCTTGTTGACCTTCTTCTGCACTGCTGCATCTACTCACAAGATCTCCCTTTCCTCTTCTCCTCTACTCAGGCTCCCTTGCAACTTCCAATTTTCAGACTCTAATCTCTCCAATACTTGCAACACAGTCTGCACGTCAAGATGCCTGCTTTGCATCTCCTTCTTCTTCTTCTCCATCTGCACAACAACGGATATACCACATCCCAAAGGTACTCTACTACCTTGCATCCTACTTCTTCTGCTACCTTCTCTTTAGGGATTGCAACGATCTGGTTCTTCTCTTTTGAGTCCAATGCTTTACTACAAAGTCAAGATCTTTGTATTGTTAGTGACACCTCATCCTCCAAACTCTCTTCATCTAGGTTGATGATCTGCTAGACCACCTTTGTACCTTCTCCTTTTGGTGTATACTACCTCAGCTCCACCACCAATCCTTCTTTGGCGTCAATTACTAACTCAGCCATAATTTCTTCTTGCAAAGATATCTCCTTCTCTTGTTCTTTCTGCACCTTGGGTTCACCATCTCTCTCCTCACTGGACTCTTCACACCACAAGGTTAATTCCACCTCTTTTTCTTTGATCCCTCTGATGCAGACTCTGCTCTTCTTCCAATTTGACTGCCTCAGCAAGTGCAATCCGTTGGACTTGCCTCCCTTCTCTCTGCCCAATTCTTTGTAATTTCCAGGGCCCAATTTACAAATACAGAAAAACTATAACAAAATAGTGGTTGTTTTTATAATTGCCAATTGGGACATCACATCATTGAATGTCCACTCAAGAATGAGATACCTCAACAAGTTGCCCAAATAGAGTTTGTGGAGCAAAATGATCAAGGAAACAAGGAATCCTAGTATGAGATTTTGAGCCATCTACTAGGAACTGATGAGTTCCGATAGGATTGAAATCTTGACCTATGCAAGTTTATGTCATTTGCAAAGTATGATATGTGATTGTGGTCATAAGATTTTGGTTGATTTTTGGAAGTTTTGAGAATTGCATGTTTATGTAATTAGCAAAGGAATTGGGTATTCTTATCAAGCCAATAATTGGAAGTAGATTGATGATGCCGGATGATAAAAAGGGTTTTGCATTTTGTACCTTGCATCTTGTTATCTTCAAGATTGGGAATGAGTATTTGGAATGTATGAGGTTTGTAGTGGCACCTTTACCCTATGATGTCAATCTAGGACTAGCTTGGCTTGAACATAATAAGGTTCAATTTGAATAGAACCGATGACAACTTCAAGTATAACACCAAGGCAGGAATTTCCAATTAGGTTGTTTGGCACCTTTGAGTAAAACACCTAAGAATAGTCAGTCCCAAGATGGGAAGTTTGTAAGGAAAACAACCATAAAGCAAGCTTTGAAGGAAGAGAGGTCCCAAGATGGGAAGTTTGTAAGGAAAGCAACCATAGAGCAAGCTTTGAAGGAAAAGAAGTCCCAAGATAGGAAGTTTGTTAGGAAAACTACCATAGAGCAAGCCTTGAAGGAAGATAGTCACTGGATGGGAAGTTTGTCAGTAGAGCAACTATAGAGCAAGCTTTGGAAGAAGATAAGTCTATTTTTGCAGTGTGGATCAAGTCGATTGCACAAAGAAAATCCAAGGAGAGTCAAGAGCCTCATCAAGGAATGGTTAATAAGATATTTTAGGAGTTTGCAGATGTGTTTCTAGATGATTTGCCAAAGGGATTACCCTCTAATTATGGTATGCTCTTCAAGATTGAGTTATTACTAGGGAGTCCTCCAATGAGTAGACCAATCTATCGGATCTCACCAAAGGAGTTAGAGGAGTTGCAAATAACACTTACGGAGTTTTTGGAGAAAGATTTCATCAGACATAGTACATCTCCTTGGGAGCATTGGTTCTATTTGTTCCAAACAAGGATAGAGGACTTCATTTCTATATTTGTTAGCATGGGCTCAATAAATAGACAATGAAGAATGCATGCCTATTTCATCAAATTGATGACTTGCTTTATCAATTGAGTGATGCACTATACTTCTCCAAGTTGTATCTTTGCAATAGCAACTAGTAAATTCCTATTGATAGGAAGGATGCGCAAAAGACTACCTTTTGCACAAGGTATGGATATTTTGAATGGAGAATTCTGCCTTTTGGGCTCACTAATGCTCCAACAATCTTCATGGATTAGATGCATTAGGTGTTGGATGGATTGTTGGATTGGTACGTGGTGGTGTTCTTGGATGATATCTTAATTTGTAGCAAGGCAAAGGCAAAACTTGTGAATCACATGCAAGAAGTCCTAAGATGACTAGAATAGTGGAAGTTTTATTGCAAGAAGTCAAAGTGTGCCTTTTGGCAAAAGGAAGTTACCTTCTTGGATCACAAGATCTCATGGAAAGGTATCAAGGCCATCATTGATTGGCCTACTCTAAAGGATGCTATTGAAGTATGGGTATTTAATAGGTTGGGTAGTCTTTATTGATGGCTCATGTGACTGCACCATTGACCAATCTCGTGGGGAAGAACTTGAGCTTTCAATGGACCACTAAGCACAAAGAAGCATTCTAGAAGCTGAAACATATGATGCTTCAAGACCAATTCTTCAACCATATGATCCTTAACTACCATGGGTGGTTGATTTTGATGCTTCTAACTTTGCAATTGGAGCCGTGTTATAACAAAAAGTCACAGATGGATTATATCTCATTGCCTTTATGTCTCATAGACTAAATACAACAAAAAG